>JAFIRS010001646.1:0-318226 GCA_018342105.1 Gonioctena quinquepunctata
CAAATCCCTCACAATTTTCCAAGCAGAAACCCATGCTATAGAAATTTGGGCCCAAGAATGCCTTATAAGAGGCCTCAGGGAACAAAGATCAATACCCTATCAGACAGCCAAGAAGCACTTGAAGCTCTGGTCACACACTTGTGAGTCTATACTGACTTGAGACTGCAAACTCTCTCTAAGACAACTCTCCCTACGAACAATCAGGTTACTCTGATGTGGTGCCAGGTCACAAGAAAATTAGAGGCAATGGAGGAGTGGACAGCCTTGCCTAGGAAGGGGCAAACACTCAATTTTCTGGTCTTTCCAAAGCCCACATCAACGAAGAGTTTCGGCGCTGGAGAGTTGACCAAACTAAATTTGGGTATTATACAACTGAATTACATTTCTGTTTTTTTCAACTGACTTCGACAGATATATTTCAACGTACAGATTGTTTTGTAATTTCGAACTTCTCCTCAATGAATATGAAAAAATACTGAAACGAATAATTGAAACATATATCAAATAATTCTCAATTTGGATCGCAATCTTTCGAAGCCAGTTTTCCCGGTTGGTTTTGTGAATATTTCTGCAACTTTATCTTCCGATGCTGAATGTTGTACATCGATTCTTGCCGTAGATATTTTCTCACAGTTGAAATGATATCTGATATCCACGTGTTTCAGTTTCGAACAACCCTCTGGATTCCTAGCAACTCTTATGGCTGATTGATTGTCTTCAAATATTATCACAGGATCCTGACTTGTTTGTTTTGAATTCTGTAAGATATTCTGTATTCAACACGCTTCATTTGTCAAAAGGCAGATAGAAACATATTCTGCCTCTGCGGAGAAAATTGCGACGGTCTGCTGTTTTCTTGACGCCCAGAAAACTGTTGCTCCGAATACTTTGAAGTTGATTTCCAACCCTATGAATCCCTGGCCCAATCGGCATCGACATATCTTCGAAGCAAAAAAGCGTTTCTGCC
This sequence comes from Gonioctena quinquepunctata, assembly GCA_018342105.1. Lineage (NCBI taxonomy): Eukaryota > Metazoa > Arthropoda > Insecta > Coleoptera > Chrysomelidae > Gonioctena > Gonioctena quinquepunctata. Next base: position 968 of record JAFIRS010001646.1, read on the forward strand.
TCTTTTGTACTTGAGCTTCATTCGCAGTGTTCCCTTCATATACCTCAGTTCTGCATCTGTGAGCCATGATATACTTATCGTTCTTCTTACCTTCTACCTTTAGATGTCGTCCTCGTCCAAAAACAGAAAAACTAAAAGAGAGTCAGGTGCCTTCTATAGAAAAGAGACGAATAGTAGACTAGAAAAAATCTCAAAACAAGCGGAGCATTGAAAAGTATTTTGGAAAAACCGGATAAAAGTGAGCCCGAAAAAAGGTTTGAATCAAATCGCGGAGTTTGATTATTCTCAACCATCAACATCCACCAGTACTAGTGAAACAAATAATAAATCAATAGATTTCACACCCGATGAAGGTGATGAAGCTGCAAGATCATCATCAAGCAGTCTCATTCCCAGTGAAGCCGAATGTGAAGATGAGAGCAAAGAGGAAGAGGGCTCTGCTCAAGTAGCACTAGATGATCCAGGTACTTGGCCTAACATTTTCACAAAAAAATATATTGATTTATTGGTAGAACACGGTCCCAAACAAGTTGCAGATTTCAAATTTCCGATTGATGAGAGTGGCAGAAAATTTAACTGTTCATATTATAACAAAACTTTAGTGAACGGGGAGAAAATAAATCGCGCGTGGCTCTGCTATTCCATAAAACTAAATTGTATTTTTTGTTTTGCATGTGAATTGTTTAGTAGAGATAGTTCAACACAACTTGTAAGTACTGGCTTTTCTGATTGGCGTCATTGTTCGGATTACCTCAATAAGCATGAAAATACTCTAAAACACGTTAACTCTATAAGATCGTGGTGCGAAATAAAGACGAGGGTGGAAAAAAATTGTACTATTGACGCGGAACAACAAAATGTTTACAATAGAGAGAAAAAGCGATGGCGCGCTATCATTGAAAGAATGATTGCTGTAGTAAAATTTTTAGCCAGTCAAAATTTAGCATTCAGAGGAACTAGTACGGAGTTGTATCATAGAGATAATGGTAATTTTTTAAAGGCAGTAGAGATGTTAGCCAAATTTGATCCAGTTATTTCAGAACACCTCAATAATATCAGTAAATACAAACATAAAAAAACACGTATTCCACACTACTTAGGGCAGCATTTTCAAAATGAAGTAATTTAGCCGAATCTATTCGTAATGAGATAACACGCATTGTCAAAAAAGCCAAATATTACACTATAATTCTCGACTCTACGCCCGATATTAGTCATACAGAACAAATAACGTTTGTAATTAGATGTGTGAACACTACTGATGGTAAAATGAAGTAGATATTTTGAATTTTTCAGGATTTTTCAATAACTAATACCACTGGAGAAGGTCTGTGCAATTTTCTATTAGAGAAGCTATTACCTAGTCTGCAGCTCGAAGTTAAAGATATACGTGGTCAGGGCTACGACAATGGATCGAACATGAAGGGGAAGAATATAGGGCTTCAGAAACGGATTCTCGATATCAATCCTAGAGCCGTGTGCGGCTCATATCTTAAACCTCGTCGTTAATGACGCTGCCAGCTCCAGTGGTGAAATTTCTGGATTTTTTGATATGGTACAAGAGGTATATCATTTTTTTTCTGCGTCCCCATATCGATGGGATTTACTAAAAAAATACGTGAAAAGTCCAACTTTGAAACCATTAAGTGAAACAAGGTGGGAAAGTCGTATCAATGCTATTAGACCTCTAAAGCAAGACCTCAAAAACATTATTACCGCATTAAATGCCCTAATTGAAGATTCCACCAGAGACGCGAAAACAAAAAATGGTGCAGAATCAATAATTAAAAATCTTGAATCATTCAAATTTTTGTGTTCAATTTTGATTTGGCATGATCTATTATCAAGAATCAATGTTCTGAGTAAAATGCTTCAAAATCCTAAATTAAACATCGCGGAATGCATTGAAGGCTTAGATAATTTAAAAATATATTTTGTTTCACAAAGATCAGACGATAATTTCAAAATATTTGTGGAATGAGCCACAACACTTGCTAGAGATTTAGGTATTGTTCCCGAATTTCCAAGTGTGGGGTCGGCTGTATGGGGTTGGCTTTAGAATAGCCCCATGGTAAATCCTGCCTGTCGTAAGAGGCGACTAAAAGGATAACCGTAGGTGGAAGATGGTCTCATCGCCCGATGAAATACCACCATATCGACTTTGTGTGCTATGAAATGGATCATTCCATGTTTCAGTGTTCGGTCGATACTTTCCGGTCTCCCTCTTCCTTTCCCCATTCCTCCTTTATTTTCAGGTGCATCCTAATAGTAATAATGATGAAGTTCCTAGAGTAAAACACTCGAAGCAAAATCCCTTTCCATTCGGATTTCCGGGCGAGAGGTACTGAGGGACTCAACATTAAAGATTAATTTTGCAACATCTGCGGACTCAACAAGAACATCAATGACGTCCACCATCACCTACAGACGAAAAACCGGATATTCTGGCTCTAACAGAAACGCAAGTAAACTCGTCCACCAACAAGGTCCATATGCTTTGTCCTGGTTACGAACTCCATTCTCGATTCAGGTTCAAAGGTGGAGTCTGCCTCTACGCTAAGGCTAACCTTTCCTGCCAGCGTGAAGAGAGTTTGGAACCGAAAGACTTTGATGTGATGTGGTTCACGCTATCGATACCAAACTGACTAAGTTCCTCTGCTGCCTTTACCTATCACCAATGAACCTTCATATAACGACCTTTTTGAGTTTTATCACTGAAACTGGACTACATTCAGGAGAACCATCCAACAGCTGAAACCATAATCATGGGAGACTTTAATGTACATAACGCTGCCTGGCTCAAATTCTCTAACAAAACAGATGATGCGGGTCGTAAAGCCGAGGCCTTCGCCATGGTCATGGTCTAGAACAACTGGTCGAGCTACCAACCCGCATCCCTGATGTCAACAACCAGTCTGCCAATACACTAGATCTTTTCCTCACCACCAATCCTGACCCGTACAGAATAGAAGTTTGTGCCCCACTTGGAAACTCTGATCACACCCTCATCTCCACAACATGCTCTTTCCATTTACCATCGAGCTGCACAATACCACCCCGTCTCATGGCATTACAATCGGCCGACTGGAAAGGTCTTCGTATGTTTTTCTCAGCGTTTCCATGGAAGAGAGTTTGTTTCTCTTCAGTAGATCCAACACGATGTGCTGAGACAATTTCTGAAATCATCATGTTGGGGATGCAAACCTACATACCGAATACCGAAAGACCTGGTTCAACAGAAACTGCTGTAGAGCTGTGGCTTCCAAACAGGCAGCATACCATCGATGGCAAAAAATCCGGGCCCTGAGACCAGAGCAGCATATGTCGAGGCTAGAGGCATATGCAAAGAGACAATAGAATGCTCAAAAGATGCCCACAATTCCAAAATAAGATCAAAACTTGCTGAATGTCCTAACGGATCCGTTCATTATGGTCTTTCGCCAAAGCTGTAGGAAGAAACTTCACTTCCAGCTCATTTCCTCCTCTAACCAAAGAAGATGGAACACTAGCAACGACTGCCCAGGAAAAGCCAATAACTTTGCGCACCTATTTGCTGGAAATTCCACTCTGGATTCATCGGGAAAACAACCCCGAACATTACACCTATTGACAGTCACATGCCCGAGATCACCTTCCGCCAACGTACTATCAGAAAGATTTTGCTGGGTCTCAACACCAACAAAGCCTGTGGATCTGACGGAATCCCGCCGATTGTTCTCAAGAAATGTGCCCCGAACTAACACCTGTTCTTTGCAAGTTGTTCAACCACTCTTACAATTTGGGGTATTTCCTCCAATTGGAAAATTGCAAGAGTACAGCCAGTCCCTAAAAGGCAAAAGGCCCTACCTAGCAACTACAGACCTATCGCACTGCTATCTATTATTTCAAAGGTCATGGAAAAGCCATCAACATCGAGCTCATGAAATATCTGGAAGACTCAGGAATTGTCAACGATAGGCAATATGGCTTCCGCCATCAGAGATCAACTGGTGACCTGCTCGCTTACGTCTCACATATATGGCAGCTATCTATTGAAAAGTATGGAGAAACTTTAGCTCTGGCATTAGATATCTCCAAGGCTTCGATCGAGTTTGGCACCAGGGACTCTCGCCAAGCTTCCGGCTCATGGCTGGCCCCATACCGCTAGGTCTTCCACGGCCCCTATATCAGCCCGTGAAACCAGAAATGAACGAGGAAGAAATGTTAATAATATAAATATGGACTTGGCAACAATTCTCGAGTGGGGATCTAATAACTTGGTAGAATTCGATGCAAATAAAACACAAGCATGTCTTTTCTCTAGAAAAGTCGATCTCACTGTGCCTAACATAACTTTGTCAGGAGTAACCATACCACTGAAGTCATCCATATCGATGCTTGGTATTACTATCAGCAATAACCTTTCCTGGGAAAATCACGTGAGGTTCATTGCCAAAAGTGCATCCCAAAAACTTGGTTTTTGTTTCGTGCCAAGAGCTATTTCACCCCCACCCAGCTGCTTATGATCTATAAGGCACAGATCCGACCTGTCCTGGAATACTGTTCCCATATTTGGAGCGCGGCACCTAAACATATCCTGAGGCTATTGGATTCTGTCCAAGAAAGGGCAATTCGTCTCGTCGGTGATGCCTCGCTTACGAACTCGCTCACTTGTCTGGAACACCGTAGAAAAGTTGGCGATTTGTCTCTATTTTATAGATATTTTCATGGGCGATGCTCTTCTGAAATATCAACAATCGTTCCTGCTTTGGCAGTCTCTTCGAGACGAACCCGTCAAGTTCAGTCATCACACCCCTTTGTGGTCACTTTGGAGACCTGCAGAACATCTCTTTCCAAAGACTCGTTCATCCAACGAACAGCGAGGCTTTGAACTCATTGCCTAGGAGGTGTTCCCGAGCATACAACCTCCAGAAATTTGAGAAGAACACCAACTCCTACTCTTTCCCTTGGTTCCCACGATGTTCTCTGAACATTACAGGATATCCCTTTCGTGGGAACCAGAACATAAAAAAAAAAGTTCGAGGATCGGGAAAAAAGGTCCGTTTATTTGATTACGAGGGCAGTGATGAACCCTTTGAATCCCTTCCAGCATCGAGACTTCTTTCTATTTTGCAATTTTGATCACGCGATCTCTTCGGTAAATGAAAGATTTACATTATTATCTGAGTGTTTCCAATATTCTGCTTTCTGTATGAGTTTCACAACATTTCTATTGATGATCTCATGAAAGCCTCATGGACTTAGATATTAAGTTACAGGTACAGGAGGAAGGAAGTATCGTGAAAGATATAGACGGTATACAACTGTTTAATGAAATAACTTCATCCAAAGATATTTTTCCAGGTAAGAAACAGCCAATTGAGGTATTAGAAATCATAGTAAAAAATGATCTCATTTCCTGTTTTCCTAATTTTGCTCGAACAATAAGAATTTTTTCAACCTTACCTGTTTCTGTGGCTTCAGGAGAAAGAAGTTTCAGTAAATTGAAAATTATTAAAAATTACTTGAGAAATAATATGACACAAGAAAGGCTTTCAGATTTGGCCATCATCTCTATTGAATCCGAAATCTGTGAAAAAATAGATTTTACGGAAATTATTGATAAATTTGCCACTCAGAAAGCCAGAAAGGTTATTTTATAATTAGGTAATTATAATGATTAGGTACCTAGTCTGTAGACTGTAGAAGAACTGATTTATATACTTTCGTTGGTATACGCACTGAGTATGTCCAAAATCGTTGGGTGTGAAATAGACGTTATACAGGTAGATGAGTTTAAAAGTTTATAACGTCAACGTTAAATATTAGTCAAAATGAGAAAAAAATCTCTGGAGGGGCGGCACATCTGGTATTTGCACGCGGGCGGCCAATACCCTAGGATCGGCCATGTGTGCGACGCAAAGGAGGGTGGGTAATGCGTTTATCAGTCTATGTATGTATGTGGCGTGGGCCGATTTCAATTATATTTACGTTAATCGAATTGCCTTTACATGACAGTAATCAAAATTCAATATGCGAAACCAGACGCTATATTGTGAATACAGATATGACCTGAGCCTGAGCTTGAGCCTGAGCTCTGAGCTTCCGAGCCGAGCTTCGAGCTCTGAGCTCTGAGCTCGAGCTGAGCCTGAGCCTGAGCCGAGCTCGAGCTTCGAGTTTCCGAGCCTGAGTTTCGGAGCCTGAGTTTTGAGCTTCGAGCCTGGAGTCTGAGTTTCGAGCCTGAGCCTGAGTTTCCGAGCCTCGAGTTCTGAGCCTGAGCCTGAGCCTGAGCCTGAGCTCGAGCCTGAGCTCTGAGCCTGAGCTTTCCGAGCCTGGAGCCTGAGCTCGAGCTTTCCCGAGCTCGAGCTCGAGTTTCCTGAGCTCTGAGTTTGAGCCTGGGGTTTGAGTTTCGAGCTTGAGCCTGAGTTTGAGCCTGAGTTTCCGGCGAGTTTGAGCTCGAGTTTCCGGAGTTTGAGCTTTGGAGTTCGAGCCTGAGCTCGAGCTCGAGTTTGAGCTCGAGTCTCGAGTTTCGAGCTTGAGCTTGAGTTTCGAGTTTGATTTGAGCTCGAGCTCGGAGTTTGAGTTTGAGTTTGAGCCGAGTTCGAGTTTCCGAGCCTGAGCCCGAGCCTGAGCTTGAGTTTCGAGTTTCTGAGTTTCCGAGCTGAGCTCGAGCTCGAGCCGGAGCTTTGAGCTTCGAGCCTGAGCCGAGCCGAGTTTCCGAGCTTGAGCCTGAGTCTGAGCTGAGCCTGAGCCTGGGGCTCGAGTTTGGGGTTTCGGGGTTTGAGCTCGAGCCGAGTTGGCTGAGCCTGAGCTTGAGTTTGAGCCCTGAGCTTCGGGGCCTTGAGCTCTGAGCCTGAGTTCCTGAGGCTTCCGAGCCTGAGTTTCAGTGAGCTCGAGCTTCCGAGTCTCGAGTTTCCGAGCTTGAGCTTTTCGAGCTCGAGCCTGAGTTCTGAGCTTTCGAGCTCGGGGCTGAGCCGAGTGAGCCTGAGCCTGGTCGAGTTGAGCTCGAGCCGAGCTGGCCGAGCTTCCTGAGCTCGAGTTTCGAGTTTCGGAGTCTGAGCTTGGGGCTGAGCCTGAGCTCGAGCTGAGTTTGAGTTGAGCTGAGCCTGAGTTTCGAGCTCGGAGCCTTGAGTTTGAGCTCGAGCTCGAGTCTGAGCTTAGCTCGAGTCTGAGCCCGAGCCTGAGCCTGAGGCCTTGAGTTTCCGAGTTTTGAGCTGGCCGAGCCTGAGCCGGGAGCTGAGCTTCGAGCTTGAGCCTGAGCTCGAGCCTGGGGCTCGAGCTGAGCTTCGAGCTGAGCCCGGCCCGAGCCTGAGCCGAGCTCGAGCCTGAGTCTGAGCCTGAGCTCGAGCTCGAGCTCGAGTTCGAGCTCGAGCCGAGCTCGAGCTCAGCTCGCTCAAGCTCGCAGCTCAGCTCAGCTCCGCCTCAGCTCAAGCTCAGCTCAAGGCTCGCTCAGCTCAGCTCAGCTCAGCCGCTCAGCTCAAGCTCGCTCGCCTCAGCTCGCTCGCTCAGCTCAGCTCGCTCAGCTCAGCTCAAGCCTCAAGCTCAAGCTCGCTCAGCTCAAGCTCAGCTCAAGCTCAGCTCACCCTCCAAGCTCAGCTCGCCTCGGCTCAAGCTCAAGCTCAAGCTCAAGCTCGCTCGCTCAGCCGCTCAGCTCAAGCTGCCAGCTCAGCTCGCTCGCTCAGCTCGCTCGCCTCAGCTCGCTCAGCTCGCTCAAGCTCGCTCAAGCTCAGCTCAGCTCAAGCTCAAGCCCTCAAGCTCAAGCTCAGCTCAGCCAGTCGCCAAGCTCAAGCCCAAGCCGCACAGCTCAGCTCAGCTCAAGCTGCTCGCCAAGCTCGCTCAGCTCAAGCTCAAGCTCGAGCTCAAGCTCGCTCAGCTCAAGCTCAAGCCGCTCAAGCTCAAGCTCAAGCTCAAGCTCGCTGGGTTTGGGTTACGTACCTTGGTTTTACCATGATTGTGTTTTGTTACCAACAATAGTTGGATTTCGGGGCGGTGTTAAATCTGGTTGCATCATTGTTTTAACGGAAAACTTTTAATATTGTGTGCTTTCTTGTTTTGTGAATTGTGATTATAGGCGCCTGAACGACGTAGTGTAGAACTATTTATAGTTATTTTGTTTGTTGTTGGTAGGCCTGTAGTACACTCCGCTGGGATGATGTTTTTGTGTGTGTGTTGGGGTGATATGGGTGAACTGAATAATGATTTGTTTCAGCTGGGATTCATTTATTCGTTTTTAAATTAGGGTGTGGTATATTTGGCTCAAATTTTTATGTCTGAGCGGTTGTTCATGGCATGTTTGTTTTGTTTTATATGTATCATTGCTTTGATTGTTCTTGATTCTTTGTTTTTCTCGTATGTTAGTACTTTTATATTATTGAAATTGGGGTTATGATTTTCTATAATAATATGTTTGTTGATAGCGGCACTTGCTTGTTTAGCATATTTGTGGCCATTTATTCTATAACATAATAATTGTGAGTTCATTCCGATATAGACTTTGTCACAATCATCACGCGGGATACTATATACTAGGTTTGATTTTTTCTTTATGGGGTCTTGGCTTTTTAATGGGGTGTATAATTTTGTAAAAACTTCAAATGATTTAGAACTTGTGGAAATGTTGTGTTTGTTTAGGATGTTTTTCAGATAGTTCCGGTACGTAGGGAATTGTGTTGGTTCGTCGGATTTTTGTTTTGGTTTTGTTTTGTTATGGAACATATGGGTGTCTGATAATATAAAAAACATCCTAAACAAACACAACATTTCCAAAAGTTTCAAATCATTTAACGTTAAAATAAAAATATACACCCATTAAAAGCCAAGACCCCATAATGGAAAAATGAAACCTAATATGTGATGTGATGATTGTGACGAAGTCTATATCGGAATGACCTCACGACTATTATATAATAGAATAAATGGCCACAAATATGCTAAACAAGCAAGTACCGCTCTCAACAAACACATTATTACAGAAAATCATAACACGAATTTCAATAATATAAAAGTACTAACATACGAGAAAAACAAAGATAAAAGAACATTCAAAGAAAGGATACATATAAAACAAAACAAACATGCCCTGAACAACCACACAGACATGAACATTTGAGCCAAATATACCCCATCCTAATTAAAAAACAAATAAATAAATCCCAGCTGAAACGAATCATTATTCAGTTTACCCATATCACCCCCACATACGTACATAATAACATCCCAGCGGAGTGTGCCTACCAACAATAAACAAATTAACTATAAATAGTTCTACACAACGTCGTTCAGGCGCCTTTAATGACAATTCACAAAACAACAAACAACACAATATTACAAGTTTTCCTTTAAAACAATGATGCAACAAGATTAAACACCGCCCCGAAATCCAACTATTTTCAAATTCTAATGTTTTTAATGTTTTCAATAAATTTTACTAAAGATGCCCCCGAACGAGGGCGAAACGTCTAAAAAAATGTAATTTTCTTCTCGTTTGCATACAGTCGAATCTGAAACCCAAGAAAACTCCAAAACTACAATCACCAAGATTCAAGAACCCACTACACCCACAATATATATATATATATATATATATATATATATATATATATATTATATATATTGTGGGATATATATATATAATAAATTATTTACGAATCCAAGAACGCCACCATCCACCTACAGCTGTTTCATGGTTTACCAATCATCAGGACGGCTTGTGGTCGTCCTAAAATTCGTTTCACATATCTCACAGTGCTATTACCTACCGTACGAAAATGTGAAATGCACAAAATTATAGAGGTGACACCTATAATCTGTGTGGTGAAGCTTAGACGTGTTGCCGTGGAATTTTAATTACACGAAATTTCGTGCATATTAATAGGTCACCAACAGATGTCAGTCTAGGCCAACCCATGACACCAATAGTCGTACTCCTCGTGCGTTCAGAATAACGCAAAACAAATAACAAGAGAAAGATTAATTTGTTACGGATCACCTATAATCTGTGTGGTGAAGCTTAGACCTGTTGTCGTGGAATTTTAATGACACGAAATTTCGTGCACATCAACAGATCAAATTTCTATTCCTCTCGTTATTTGTTCTGCGTTACTCTGAGGAGTACGACTATTGGTGTCGTGGGTTGGCCTATACTGACATCTGTTGGTGACCTGTTAATGTGCACGAAATTCCGTGTCATTAAAATTCCACGACAAGTCTGAGCTTCACTACACAGATTATAGGTTTCACCTCTATAATTTTGTGCATTTTATATATATATATATATATATATATATATATATATATATATATATTATATATATATATATATATATATATATATATATATAATATATATATATATATTATATATATATATATATAGATTTATTATACCGCTTATACAGACCAACTTCACTATACCCAGACTACGTTACCATGCAAATGGTCTGGTACCGTTGGACCCAATACAGATGTTCAGAATGGATAAAGGATGCAATAAACAAAATTTCAGCTTGGCCTGAAAAATTGGTCCAACATATACAGATTCAGCTGGACCCTTATTCTCTCAGATGGCGCCCGCATCTTATACAGATTCAGTATAAAATAATATTCATTATTGCCATATGAAAACGTCGTTGTCAGTCCAAAAATATGGCAACACTGTTAATTACACATTTTCGTGATTTAATTCATTTCTAGGTAGGAAAGAATATCTTTCAAGCAATATTTGACGCGTTAGTCAACCTTTTTTTTCCGTTTCGTGACAATACATGGATGTGGTTGTGAATATGAAAAATAGGAACAGCAAACAACCATTTTCCAAAAATGGGCATTGATACGATGAAATTAATTCTCTACTAGCTTTTATTCAACTTGCTTCGTTCATGTGTTCTGTCTCTCTTTCCGGTTCAAAATTTGTAAGCTATTTTCCAAGCATTTGGTGGCATCCGATGAAGCTGATTCATAATTCTGGTGACAAAGCATCGTTTACTTTTCAAAGACAAACTTCTATTCGAATGCACTAAAGAGGAAACAATAATTTCTGCAGTTGTATGACGTGAGTTATTCTCTGAGTAACAGATTGAAAAGATTTTCTCGCAGGAATAACCTTTTTTTTTGTCTTGAAACTGAAAACATTGCACATCAAGCATACGAACCTGTTACACATTAAATAACTTGCGTCACATATCTAAAGGAATTATTGTTTACTTTTCAGTGCATTCGAATAAAAGCTTGTCTTTAAACAGTGTTTTTAATCATTTTCATTCTACAAGCGCATATTTAACTTGCTCTGTTAGTGTCTAGGTCAAATCTTGCAAATCAACTTTGAACCACTTCCAGTCATCCAATCGAATTGAAATTTGGCTGGTATTCATCATTCGAGTGATAATGCAGTATGGCATTTTAATATGAAAAAAACGAGATGAGTTTTGTGATTCAAAATAATAATATGTCGTTCTACATATTTTCATAATGTAACAAGAGTTCGGTATCGAAAAGTTGAGAAATGTAATTGACAATATGTAAGGGCGGAATTCAGTCGCCCCTATCCAGAGATAATGGTGATAGCTTTTATATAATGAATTGAAGTAACAAAGTAGCATTAACATTCATGATCCTATTCTATTCAAAATTGGTGTTTGAGTGATTTTGGGGTCCAAAATCATGGATTTAGAATGACGGCTTCAGATTTTATTTTGAATATGGTATCTTGGGGTTTTTAGGCTGATCTTAGATTATGATTTTTTTGTCAAAATTCAATAATTTGAGATGCTCCATAATCATTTTCATTCTACAAGCGCATATTTAACTTGCTCTGTTAGTGTCTAGGTCAAATCTTGCAAATCAACTTTGAACCACTTCCAGTCATCCAATCGAATTGAAATTTGGCTGGTATTCATCATTCGAGTGATAATGCAGTATGGCATTTTGATATGAAAAAAACGAGATGAGTTTTGTGATTCAAAATAATAATATGTCTTTCTACATATTTTCATAATGTAACAAGAGTTCAGTATCGAAAAGTTGAGAAATGTAATTGACAATATGTAAGGGCGGAATTCAGTCGCCCCTATCCAGAGATAATGGTGATAGCTTTTATATAATGAATTGAAGTAACAAAGTAGCATTAACATTCATGATCCTATTCTATTCAAAATTGGTGTTTGAGTGTTTTTGGGGTCCAAAATCATGGATTTAGAATGACGGCTTCAGATTTTATTTTGAATATGGTATCTTGGGATTTTTAGGCTGATCTTAGATTATGATTTTTTTGTCAAAATTCAATAATTTGAGATGCTCCATAAGCGGTGACCTATTAATGTGCACGAAATTTCGTGCCATTAAAATTCCACGATATTAGGTCGAAGCTTCGCCGCACAGATTATAGGTGTCACTATCTATAATTTGATGCTTTTCACATTTTCGTACTTGCCGGTAGGTATTAACACTGCGAGAGATTTGATACGAATTTGAAAGAGACCACAAGCCGTCCTGATGATTGGGAAACCATGAAACAGCTGTTGGCGGATGGTGGATTCGTAACAAATTTCTCTTTATCTATATATATATATTTATATATATATATATATATATATATATATATATATATATATATATATATATAAACATAAAAAAAGGAGTGTGATACTTTTGTGGACTTAATATAAACAATTCGGAATAAACTTTTCACTTACAAATTAGGAAATGTTGATTCATTTATATACGTTCATTTGGTAATTAGCCTAAGACGTCACGGTTTTTCTCAGTTTCGTAATAAGATCACTAGCGATATTGAAAGAGGAGAAACATTTCCAATTGAATATTGAATAGAAAGTATTTTTTGGAAATTGAGGTTATCTTGAACTATGGAAAATAGTGACTATGGTTTATCCTTCAGTCGCAGATGATTTCACATCTGATTTTATATTCATTAGTTGGTCCGAAATTATGAACTGGATGTTCATAAATGCAGGCTTTAGCCGGGGAAGTAGTTGTTTTCTGTTAGATATTATAAAAAATAACCTCATTATTGTCATGGATTTTTCGAATAAATCACTGGCCACGCATTTACCCTACAATGCATCGCGTAGCGTATTTGCTACATAACATTCTAAAAACATTTATATATTCCTGGAACGCATTATAATATGGCTAAATGCATCTTGTAGAGTACAATTTGAATCGTATTGCTGACCATAGATGGCGACATTTGTATCAGTTCTTGATTAAACATTTCAGTTGCATTGTTTTAACAACTGGTGTGTATGTAGAACCTTATAAAATTCGATTTTTTCTGTAAACTTAGAGTGATATTTGGCCGAAAAGGAAAGGGTTATGATGAATAAGGTACGGAACCAGCATATTATTATATTCCTGCGCAGCGGGAATCAATAAAAATAATTTAGCAAAGTTTTATACAAAATGTGGTGAATATGCTACATCATGTATGAATACGTAATTTTTTTTAATTATAAAAGATAAAAAAAACAACTATATTTTCAAAAACTTTCGACACAAGCGGAGCTAGAGAAGTTGTTCAAAATTTTTTTTGCAGCGATTATAACTTCCAAGATTCGGATGAGAAAAATGTTAGCAAAAATGTGGATGCTCAACTAGAATTGAGCTTGAGCTTGAGCTTGAGCTCGAGCTGGAGCTTGAGTTTGAGATTGAGCTTGGGCTTGGGCTTGGGCTTGGACTTGGGCTTGGGCTTGGGCTTGGGCTCCGGCGGCCCCCCGCCTGCCTGCCTCGGGCTCGGCTGCTCGGCTCGGCTTCGGGCTGCTCGCCTGCCTCGCCGCGCTTCGCTCTGGCCGCTCGCCTGGGTCGCCTGCCTGCCTGGGCTGGGCTCGCCTGCCTGCTCGGCCTGCCTCGCTGGCTGCTTGGCTTGCTGGGCTTCGGCTCGCCTGCCTGGCCTGGGCTCGGGCTTCTCTGCCTTGGGCTCGCCTCCTCGGCTCTGCTGGGCTGCTCGGCTGCCTGGGCTCTTGGCTGGCTGCCGCTCGGCCTGGGCCTTCGGGCTCTTCGGGCTTCGCTCTGCCTCGGCTCGTCCGCCTGCCTGGGCTCGGGCTGCTGCTTCGTTTGGGCTCGGCCCGGGCTCGTGCTGCTTCGGCTGCCTGGCTGGGCTCGCCTGGGCTCGCTCGCCTGGGCTGGGCTGGCCTGCCTCGGGCTCGCCTGGGCTGGCTCGCCTCGGGCTCGCGGCTGCCGGGCTCGGGCTTCGCCTGCCTGCCTGGGCTCGGGCTCGGCTCGGGCCGGCCGGCTCGCCTGCCTGCCCGCCGCCCGCCTCGGGCTCGGGCCGGCCGCCTGGCTCGCCTGGGCTCGCCGGGGCCTGCCTGCCTGCCTCGGCCTCCCGGGCCTCCGCCTCCGGGCCTCCCGGCCGGGCTCGGCCTCGGGCCTCGGGCTCGGCCCGGCCTCGGGCCCTCCGGCCTGCCTGGGCCTGGGCCTGCCGGCCTGGGCCTGGCCCCGGGCCTCGGGCCCGCCTCGCCTCGGGCCTCCCGCCGCCTCGGGCTCCGCCCCCGGGCCCGCCTCCGGGCCGGGCCCGCCTCGGGCTCCGGGCCTTGTTCCTGCCGGGCCTGGGCCTCGGGCCTTGGGCCTGGGCCTCGGGCCTGGGCCTCGGGCCTGGGCCCGGGCCTGGGCCCGGGCCGTTGCCGGCCCGGGCTTGGGCCTGCCTGCCGCCTGGGCCCCGGGCCGGGCCTCCCGCCTCGGGCCTGCTGCCTGCCTGCCTGGGCTCGCCTGGGCCTCCGGGCCCGGCCGGGCTCGAGCCTGGGCCTCCGGCCTCGGCCCGGGCCTCGGCCTCGCCTCAGCCCGCCCGCCCGGCCTCGGGCCCGGGCCTGCCTGGCCTGCCCGGCCTGCCTGCCCGGGCCCGGCCTCGGGCCTGCCTCCGGGCCGGGCCTGCCTGGCCCGCCTCGCCTCGCCTGGCCTCGCCTGGCCGGGCCTCGGGCCTGCCTGGGCCCGCCTGCCCGGGCCCCGGGCCGGCCCGGGCCGCCTCGCCTGGGCCCCGGCCTCGGGCCCGCCTGGCCCGGGCCTGGCCTCCGCCTGGGCCCCCGCCCGCCCTGGCCTGGGCCTCGCCCGGGCCCGCCCGGCCCGCCCGCCTGGGGCCCGGGCTCGCCGGGCCTGGGCTCGGGCTCGGGCCTCGGGCCCGCCGCCTGGGCCGCCTGGGCTCCGGGCCGCCCGGCCTGGCCCGCCCGCCCGGGCCCGGCCCGGGCCTGGGCCTGGGCCCGGCCCCCGGCCCGGGCCTGGGCTCGGCCCGGCCTGGCCGCCCTGCCGCCTCGGGCCTCGGGCTCGGGCCTCGGCCGCCTCGGCCCGCCGGCCGGCCGCCTGGGCCCGGCCTCGCCCGCCCGCCTCGGGCCCGCCCGGGCCCGGGCCTCGGGCCTCGCCTGCCGGGCCCGGGCCTCGCGCCGGCCTCGGCCGCCCGCCTGGCCCGCCCGGGCCTCGGCCTGCCTGGGCCTGCCCCCGCCTGGCCTGGCCCGCCTCGGCCGCCTCGGCCGGGCCCGGCCTGGCCCGGGCCTCGGGCTCGGCCCGGCCTGGCCTCGGCCTGCCCGCCTGCCCGCCCGGGCCCCGGGCCCGGGCCCGCCCGGGCCCCCGGCCCGGCCTCGCCTGGGGCCCGGGCCTCGCCCGGCCCGGCCTGGGCCTCGGGCCCGGGCCCGGGCCCGCCTCGGCCCGGGCCCGGCTGCTCGGCCGCCCGCTCGCCCGCCTCGCCTCGGGCCTCGGGCCGGCCGGGCCCGCCTCGGGCCTCGGCCCGCCCGGGCCTCGGGGCTCGCCTCGGGCCTCGCCCGGCCTCGGGCCGCCTGGGCCTCGGGCCCCGGGCCCGGCCTCGGCCTCGGGCCTCGGGCCCGGGCCGGGCTCGCCCGGGCTCCGCCTCCTGCCTTCGCCCGGGCTCGGGCCCGGGCCCGGCCTCGCCTCGGGCCCGGGCTCGGCCGGGCCCGCCCGCCTCGGGCTCGGGCCTCGCCTCGGGCCTGCCTGGTGCTCGCCTGCCCGCCTCGGGCCTCGGGCCCGGGCCGCTCCGGGCTCGCCCCGGGCCCGGGCCCGCCCGGGCTCGGGCCTGGGCCGCCTCGCCTGGGCCTCGGGCCCCGCCCGCCTCGGCCCGGGCCTCGGGGCCCGCCGCCCGGGCCTCGGGCTCGGGCCTCGGGCTCGCCGCCCGGCCTGCCTGGGCCCGGGCCTGCCCGGGCTCGCCGCCCGCCTGGGCTCCCCCGGGCCCCGGGCCTGGGCCTGCCCGGCCTGGGCCCGGCCTGGCCCCGGGCCCGGGCCTCGGGCCCGGGCCTCCGCCTGGCTCGGGCCGTCGGGCCCGGGCCGGGCTCGGGCCCCGGGCGGCCTGGGCCTGCCGGGCTCTGCCGGGCCCGCCTGCCTCGGGCCGCTGGGGGTGCCCGGGCCCGCCTCGCCTGCCTGGGCCCCGGGGCCCCCCCCCCTCCTCCCCCCTTTTGGGGCCCCCTGGCTCCCCCCGGGCTCGGGGCCCGGGCCCGGGGCCCCCGGGCCCGGGCCCTTTTGGGCCCGGGGGCCCCCGGTTTTTTTTGGGCTTTGGGGCCCGGGGTTTTTTCCTTTGGGGGGGCCTGTTTTTGGGCCCCCGGGGTTTTGGGGGTTTGGGGTTCCGGGGCCCGGGCCCCCCCTGGGCCTGGGGGCCTTTTTTCCCCGGGGCCCCCTGGGGGGGGTCGCCGGGCCCCCGGGCCCGGGCCTGGGGGGGCCTGGGGCCCCCGGGGTTTTCCCCGGGGGGCCTGGGGGGGCTCTCCCCGGGGTTTTTTCCCGCCTTTCCCTGGGCCCTCGGCCCCCCGGGTCGGGCTCTCGGGGTTTTTGGGCTTTCCGGGGGTTTGGGGCCGGGGCCCTTTTGGGGGGGGGTCGGGGCCTTTTGGGGCCCCCCGGGCCCCGGGGCCGGGGGCCCTTGGGTTTGGTTTTGGGGCCCGGGGGTGCCGCCTGCCGGCCCGGGGGTTTGCCGGGCTGGGCTCGGGGTTTCCTGGGCTCGCTTTGGGCTCGCCCTCGCCTGGGCTCGCCTCCCGCCTGGGGCCTGGCCCTGGGGCCGGCCCCCGGGCCCCGGGGCCGCCTGCCTGCCTGGGGCCCCCGGCCCCCCCTGGCCCCCGGGTCCGGGTTGGGGTTGGGGGGGCCTTTTGGGGGGGGGCTTGGGGTTTTCCCGGGCCCCGGGTTTTGGGGGGTTTGGGGGTTTTGGGGTTGGGCTTGGGCTTTGGGGGGGGGGTTGGGTTGGGGTTGCCTTTTTGGGGGGGGCTTGGGGTTGGTTTTTGGGGGGGCGGGGGCCCCCCCCTTGGGGGGTTTGGGCCCCTTTTTTGCCCTTTGGGGTTTTGGGGTTTTTTTGGGCTTTTTGGGGGGGGGGTTTTGGGGTTGGGGGGGGGTTGGGGTTGGGGTTTGGGGGGTTCCCCCCTTGGGGTTTTGGGGGGGGGTTGGGGTTTCCTTTTGGCCCCCCCCCTTTGGGGGGGGGGTTGGGGGGTTTTTTGGGGGGTTTTTGGGGTTCGGGCTTTGGGTTTTGGGGGGGGGGGTTCGGCCCCCGGCCCCCGGCCCGGCCTTTTTGGCCCCCGGCCCCCTTTTCCCTTTGGGTTTTTGGGTTGGGGTTTTGGGGTTTTTGGGGGTTTGGGGCCTGCCTTGGGGGTTGGGGTTTTTGGGTTGGGGTTTTGGGCCCCCGGGGGGGTTTTTGGGTTTTGGGCCCCCCTGGGCCCCCGGGGGGGGGGTTTTGGGGTTTGGGGTTTTTGGGTTTTTGGGTTGTTTTTTGGGTTGGGGGGTTTGGGGTTGGGGTTTTTTGGGTTTGGGGCCCCGGCCCTTTCCCTTGGGGTTTGGGGCCTTTTTTGGTTTTTTGGGTTTGGGCCCTTTGGGGGGTTTCCTTTGGGGTTTGGGTTTTGGGTTGGGGCCTTGGGGGGGGTTTGGGGTTTGGGTTTGGGGCCCTTTTGGGGTTTGGGGCCTTGGGGGGTTTTTGGGCCCCGGCCCCTTGGCCCGGGGTTTTTGGGGTTTGGCCCTTTTGGGCCCCCCTTGGCCCCTTTGGCCCCCGGGCCCCCGGCCCCTTGGTTTGGGGGGGGCCCCCCGGGCCCCTTTTTGGGGTTTGGGGTTTTGGGGGTTTTGGGCTTTGGCCTTTTGGGTTTGGGTTTTGGGCCCCTTTTTTTGGGCCCCCCGGGCCCCTTTCCCCCTTTTTCCCCCCCCCCCCTTTCCTTTCCTTTTTCCCTTTTTTCCTTTTTCCCTTTTCCCTTTTTTCCCTTCCAAACCCCCTTCCCTTCCCCTTTTTCCTTTTTTTCCCCTTTTTTTCCCCCCTTTTTTTCCCTTTTTTCCTTTTTCCTTTTTCCCCCCTTTTTCCTTTTTCCCCCCCGGGGGTTTGGGTGGGTTGGGGTTTGGGTTTTTTTTGGGGTTTGGGGGGGGGCTGGCCGGCTGGGGTTTCGGGGGCCGGGGCTCGGTTGGCTGGGGTTTGGGCCGGGGTTTTCCCCGGGGCGGGGGGGGTTTTGGGTGGGAGCCGAGCGAGGCTTTCTAACAAAGTAAAAAACCAATTTTTTTTTCCCCGTTTAAAAAGTTTTTTTTTTTAAACTTTTTCCCCCCAAATTTTTAAAAAAAGGGGGAAAAGCCCCAAAAAAAAAAATTTTCCCCCCTTTGTTTCTCAAGGGAACCAAAAACCCCAAAAAACCCCAAATTTAATATTTTTAAAATAAAAAATATATATATATATATAAAATTTTTTTTTTTAATAAAAGGGGGTTTTTTGGGGTTTTTTAAAAAGGTTTTTAAATTTTTTGTCCCGATTTTGCAAAATTTTTTTTCTTTTTTGAAAAAATTTTGGGGGAAAATTTTTAAAAATTTAAAAAATTTTATAATATTTTTTTTTTTTGGATCGAACATTAAAATCATAAAAAAAAATTTTAAAAAAAATTTTTTTTAGGTTTATGAACCCTTTTTTATGGGGGAAAAAGGGGCGGGGGGTTTTCGGGTTTTTAAAATTTAAAAAGGGTTTTTTGGGGAATAAAAATTTTATCAAATTTTTTTTATTCATATTGTCAAATTTTGGTAACGATCACATCATGAATTTGGGTTGTGCTAAAATCTTCCCTGTTTAAAAAAAATTTTAAAAATTTAAAAACTTTTTTTTAAATGACAAAAAAATTACAATCTGAAAAAAAAAAAACTGATATTGATAACAAGAAAAAATTTTTTTTTACTTTTTTTTTCAAAAAAAAAAACCTTCTTTCCCCAAATTAAAAAAAACCCCCAAATTTAAATTTTTCCCCTGTTTTTCCCATTTTTTTGACATCCCTAAAAAAATTTTTAAAAAATTTTTTAAAAAAATTTTTTTTGGGTTTTTCCCCTTCCATTCAAGGGAAATTTTTAAATGTTCCCAAACTTTTATGTAAAAAAATCCCCCAAAAACAGTATGTTCTTTTTTTCAAATATTTTAATGTCCATTTATATATGCAGGAGGTGTTTCAAATTTCTAAAATGTTTTAAAAAAATTTATGTTGGAAAGTTTTTTTTTTTATTTTTATTTTCGTTTTTTTTAATAACTTTCGAAATACTGACCTCAATTGTACTAAAATTGGTATTGAGAGGTTTTTCGAGGTGACAAATTCGAACCTGATGTTATTAATGATTTTAAAATTCTTAGTATGTCCAAATTAAAAAAAAACAATAAAAAATTATCTTTTGAGTTTTTGCTTCTATTCTGTCAAAGAATACGTGAATTATTTTAGATGTTTATAATGTCATCTTTGTTTTTATATTTTTATATTTTTGTATTCGTGTTTCTTGCTTGTTTTTACTATTTCAATTGTTTAATCTGATCAATACTTTTATGCTATTTTTTGACTTGCTACAAACATTTTATTATGTAACGTGGTGAAAGGAACTATCTATCTATCTATCTATTGCTATTACTCGTAGGGGGCGCCACCTACACGTCTTCTTCTTCTTTGAAGATTCATAACTTTTTTGAGCGTACTTCTAGCACATTTTTCAGTAAAAAAAATCGATTCCTCTATCATATCTTCGTAAAAAAGCTACCCGTGTTTCATGTCCTAATAAGCAACCGTTTTCTAGATATTTGGACTTGAAAATTTCAAGTCGATTATTTGATAATCGATGCGTGTTGAAGTTATTACCATTATTTTGCATTTTTCACAAGAATGCTTGGGAAATGAATTTAACGTTTAGGTAAGTAGTTTTGGTTTTTTGTAGGGGGGGGGCACCTATTCTATCTATTTTTACTCGTTTGAAATAGTTATTTTTGTATCAAGGGTGCAAAATCTGTATTTGATTCAATACAATTTGCAAGAAATATCAACATTTTATTTCAAGAAATTTTGAATATGAAGAATAAAAAAAATAAAGGGAACTAAATTGTATTCAAATGAATTGTTCGAAGTGTCCACCTTCAGCGAAGATACAGGCATTCAGTCCTCTAGTCATTGAATCTCGTACCCGCTCAAAAATTATTGGTGTCTACTATTCGGTTTCTCAGATCTTCCTCGTTCGCTACTAGAGTTTTATAAACTAGTGACTTCAAATGTCCTCAAAAATTGAAATCTAGCGAATTCAGATCTGGGGACCTCGGTGCCCACGCCTGGTTAGGTACTTCTACACCCCTACCGCTCCATCGATTTGGATAGACAGTGTTAAGAAATTCCCTGGCTACAACGCTAATATGGGCCGGAGCCCCATCATGCGTAAACCACATGCGAATATTAATTTCTAATAGTACATTCTGAAGTACCTAGTCCCGGCAATTCATTTTCTAAAAAGTCTCAGTAAGTTGCGCCATTCAGTCGGCACGGAAGAAAGAAAGAACCTATCAAGTAATTATCAATTATTGCCGCCCATACATTTACAGAAAATTTATACTGATAATGTCTTTCACTAACTGCGTGCGGATTTTCCATAGCCCAAACATGATTGTTATGAAAGTTTGTGATAGCATTTCGGGAGAAGTTTGCCTCGTCCGTGAAGAGTACATATCTTAAAAATTGAGGATTTCCAGCCAATTTTCTCAAAAACCACTGACACATAGTAATGCGTTGGGGAAAGTCCCGTGGCAAAAGAGCTTGTACCCTTTGAATATGGTATGGATAAAATTGTTGATCGTGGATAATTCTCCAAACTGTGGACTGAGTAGAATTGAGAACTTCACCAATTTTTTTTGTACTTGTTTCTGGATTCTCCTCGAGATCGTTCAAAACAGCTTCTTTCAATTCTAGGGTTCGGACTGCTCGTGGTCTTCCAATAATATCAGCTGCCCTCTTAAAGCTACCCGTTTCTGCCAAACGACGGTGAAGACTGGTATATGTTGGAGCTGAAGGCAGTACTCGATTAGGAAATCGCTCGTGGCAATTACGCCTTGCTTCGCGCGCATTGCCATCCGCGAGGCCATAAACGAAATGCATGTCGGCTAAATGATCATTATTGTTTAAATAATCCATTTTTTCGAAATTAGCGTTTAAAAACTTGAAGAAACTTCAACAAAACAACAAAACGTTTGACTGTTACATAATATGTAATTACCAAAACTACTACTTAAATGTCAAATTCATTTCCTAATCATTCTTGTGAAAAATGCAAAATAATGGTAATAACACCCATCGATTATCAAATAATCGACTTGAAATTTTCAAGTCCAAATATCTAGAAAACGGTTGCTTATAGCGACTTGTAACACGGGTAGCTTTTTTACGTAGATATGATAGAGGAATTGATTTTTTTACTGAAAAAGTGCTAGAAGTACGCCAAAAAAAGTTATGGATCTTCAAAAAAGAGAAAGACGTGTAGGTCGCGCCCCTTACGAGTAAGAGCAATAATAACATCAGGTTCGAGTTCGACATCTCAAAAAACCTCTCAATACCAATTTTCGTTCAATTGAGGTCAGTATTTCGAAAGTTATTTGAAAAAAACGAAAATAAAACTCTAATACCATGTACCTTGGAAACGATGCGTTTCCGGGCGTATATTTATTTGGACAATTCATATCAGAATATTGTGAGGAATCACCTCCTGAAGTTTGTCAAAGTACTTCTGACTCACCCTGTATACAGGGTGTTATGTAATAAGTGTCCGATATTCCACAGGACGATTCCTCAGTTATTTATAAGGTGAAAAGTTCATTTCAGCATGGGTCCGCAAGGCCTTTATTTTTTATATACAAGGTGTTGAAAATTTATTTTTATTTTGGTTTTTCGTAAGTAATTTTCAAAATAATGTCGATATTTGGACGAAAATTGGTATATGGGGATTTTTCGATATGAGAAATTCAAATTTGATTTCAGTTCGGCACTTAATCATAGGGGGAGCCGCCTACAGGTCTTTGTCTCTTTTGGGGCGTCACATCTTTGTCGTGCAGGTATGTATCACATTTTCTAGAAAAAAAATCGATTCCTCTATCATTTTTACTTGAAAAATGTATACTTTCCAAAAGTTGCTACAAGCATCTGAATTAATCCATGCATCCACTCTCCTTCTCATTGATTTGCGAACTCTATGAAAATAAAAGTATCAAGTAGGCTAGTAAGTTTATTCCAATGTTTTTAAAGTGTAACTTTTATTACATCGCCTCAAACTTTTTCGTCCATCTATTGCATGTCGCGTGACGGTCGGCCGCGGAGTAGGGGTAAAGTGGAAGGCGCTCGACAGAGCAGCCGAGACCAATATGGCGGCGCCGGTGCGCATCAGCTGACCGTGTAGTGTATAGACTATTACTCATTTGTGCCAGTGCTCCACGCTATTTGTTTGTTTTTATCAGTGTTTAATGTAAATGTTGCTATGTTTTTGCTTTTGATAAACAACGACACAGCTAGTGAGTCCAAAAAACTGATCAACGAGGAAAAATCCAAGAATAGTGCAAAATGAATGACGATTAATTAATTTTACGCCGTAAAAGACAGAACGCCGACAGAGCTCGTGCTTATAGAAAAAGGAAAAAAGATCTTGGTAAGTAAACATAGTTTTTATATCGAATTTATTAGAATTATCAGCATTTTTGGCTGGTGCTTATTGTTGTTTATGTATTTATTTCAATTTTGAGTGCTTGAATTTATTATTTAACTTATTTCGTATGAATATAGTTGGAGACCTAGTTATCATTTCCCATAATCATTCCCATTTTCCAAGTATAAAATAAAGATTGATGATGCGATTTCAATACCCTAAATCGAATATTTTTTCAAAAATTTTCAGTTAAATGTCTACAATGCGAAAAAAAGTTTCACTTATACCATGGTTTCATAAAACCACACAACTTTTTTTGTGCTGTCATGTCAAAAATAATATCTTGACGCATACTCAAATAGTTTTATTTATTATTATTGTGAGTATTCGTTGAAATAAGGTAAACTTTACCAATGCAAAGTATGCTGACATACATTTTACATACGGACTTGCTAACGGAAATGCATATGAGGCTGGACGTTTGTATCAATTGGCTCCCAAATTTATACCTTGCATTGTTTCTAAGGTTATCTCTAACTTGGTTTATGAGCTTCAAGACATGGATGGCAAAGACTTAGGACGTTGGCATGTTAAGGATCTAAAATCCGCTTTTGTTGATAACGATTCAAATTTATCTGATGAGGAATATTTTAGTGCTGGGTCCGAGGGTTCAGGCGACTGGATATTTTTTTTTCACTTCTCGAGAGAGGGCATACTCCTTCTTTATCTTTCCTTTTTCTGTGGTAGTATTGATATATCTTATCTATTCTTAGGGCTCTGTGAGAGGGGCTTAAGAATTCTCTCACCATGGCATTCACCAGATGTTGAGTAAAAGTCTCAAAACTGGCCACTTTCAGAATAATTTCCATCTTAACTTCTATTCTTAGGGCTCTGTGAGAGGGGCTAGAATTCTCTCACCATGGCATTCACCAGATGTTGAGTAAAAGTCTCAAAACTGGCCACTACAAGAAAACTTCAACTTTCATTTCTATTCTAGGGCTCTGTAGAGGGGCTCAAGAATTCTCTACCATGGCATTTACCAGATGTTGAGTAAAAGTCTCAAAACTGTCCACTGACAAGGCACATTCCAACTTGTGATTTCTATTCTTAGGGCTCTGTGAGAGGGGCTTAAGAATGTTTCTGTATCTTTTCGGTTTAGTACTCGTCTACTATTCAGTTGAGTGTCTCTTGGTTTTTTTAGAGATATATCGATACACCTTATTACCTTGCCTTTTTCCTTATATTTGCAGTAACCTATCGTTCAGTTGTCAAAGTCAACCTTCGAGGAAAAAGTGTATATGTTGATGTAGAACGTAGAAAAAAAGGTCCACTGAAGTTGTACTTTGAGGAAGTGTTTATCTTTTGGTAATTCCTGGTGAAAACTCTGTACTTCCAAAAAGATAACTTCGTCAACACCTTATGTGATAGATTGATTTTGAATCATTTTTGCGGTTTTTTGTAGTTTTTTCAATTTGAATTCATACAAAATTACTTTGTCTTTCATGAAATCTGGTTACAAACTACATCAATGTATTTCACTTGTCATTTCCCTTTCGTTTCCTATCTTCTTGTGGCTCAAACTGGATATGATGAATTTCATTTCGTTTGAGATAGTCTGATAATGTCTTATCGTATCGTTGCCGTATCAGACAATTGGATCTTTGACTCGTTTCGTTGGAGATTGTCTAATGATATCGTATCGTATCTTACCGTATTTAACATTTGTATCTTTAACTGGAAGTGATGGATTTCTCTTCGTTTGAGATTGTTTAATAACTTGTCAGTGAAACATCAAATTTCTCGACAATACCTTCTTTTTAGGTATAAAGTTTTGATGTTTCACAATTTCGGCAACATATCGTGGTTACTGTAATAACGCAGCTAGGGTGCTACTTCCAATTCGTTGGTTGAGTTTGAATCTCTCATCCGCTTATCTTATCTATCTTATCTTTTCTCTTATCTGTTTATCTTATTTCTCTATCTTATCTGTCTCTTTTCCTTGGCTAATTTATAATCAAATTGGCGCAAATTCAAACTCGCTTTTGTTAGGTGCGTGCATAGTTCGGTCTGGCTGTTGGAATTTTTTTTTGACAGGATCTTTAGAAGGGAAGGTATTGGGGGGTTGTTTTTGGTTAGTCGTGAGTCTACGGGTGATCATGACTTTAGGTCTTGAAGGTGACGGCTGGATACAACTACTGTGCCGACCTCAGTTCGACTGGTCTGCTTAGGCTGAGGACTTGCTCGCAGTGGCAAAAACGGGAACATTCCCTTTTTGGTATTTTGTATCGTGAACCGTCAGTTCATTTTTAGTTTGGTGACGCTGTTGTTACTCCAGTTGTATGTGACAGCTGATAAAACCAGAATTGGTTTTATTTCGTATTGGTATTATTTTGTTTCACCAGGTTTGTGCTGAGTGGGGCCTTCCTTGTCCTGATTCGGTAGGATCAGTGGTTGTCTCGAGTAATCTGGGGACGAGTGGTTATGGGTGTTCCTCAACGGCGCATCACCTAATACCTTGCAGCGACGAGGACACTTTGGCTGGATTGTTTGGGAGGACTCCGGTTACACAGTTTCTGGGCCTGGATGCCGTAATTCATCGCAACCATTTTTTCCCTTCGTTCATTTAGTCTGTTGTGAAAACAGAGAATTGAAGTTTTAGCTTGGTAAATGCTACCATTTACTCATTTGAATTTTTTCAAATGTATCTTTTCCTTCACTCACTAGTTTGCCAGGAGTGCAACGAGTAGAAGCTTTAGCTTTGTGAATGGTATAATTTACATTTTTTTTTAATTTGTATACAGTATACAGGGCTGTTGAAAGTTAGGGTTGGGTTTTGAACTCATTTGATAGCATGCCTATTTAATTTTCTTTTTGCTGTTTACAACCTTCATCTAATATCTATAGAGTCAGTGTACCTGGGAAATTATAGCGTTTCAGAATTTTTTATAGTTACTCCTAATACCTGGTTTCAGTTGCAGAGGGATAAAAATTCGTAAACTTCTAGGTTTCCAAATTTTTACACCGGGTATTGGTGGTGTGTAACGAATTTTTCGTTACTTCCTTATACATAATCAATTTCTAATAATTTTTCCGGTTATCTTTACGGTGGTACGGGTCAGTAGTCACTGCTCAGATCGTGAACTGCGAAAATGCGCACTTTATTATCGACCGTCATATTCATGTCAAGTTGATCGAGTTGTTTTCGAGTTGAGCATGTGTTTTTTCCATAAGTGTTTTAAATAGAGGAAAAACCGAGGTTAGTTTGTGAAGAAACAGGTGGAAATTGGTGATTTGCTCGGACCGAAAGAATGATCGTCCTCTTTCTTCGATTGAACCTCGACAAAGGCAGGTGTGGTGAGTGAATTGATTTTGGTACATTACGATTTCTAAATTGAATTGCTATCACAGTTGATATTGGTGGAGTATAATCATTTTCCTTATTTTGCAATCAATGTCGTAGTTGATTAACATTATTCTTCCGCTTTTATATGCTTGTAATATTCGAATTCTTGGATGGTGATTGTTGAAGGTCAATTATAGATATACTGTCAGATTTTTGTCACCTTTGGAATTATCAGTGAATTTCCAATTAAATTATCTTCATATTATCTTATATCTTACATATCGTATATGACACTCCCTTTGGCTAATTCCTATCAAGGTTGATTTGTGTTTTGCATTTAAGTAAGGAAAAAATAAAAAAATATATATATTTCGGCCATTTTGGCAAATATTTTACGGCACATGTCTATGTGGCTGGCGTAGTATCCGTTCAGACCATTGGGGACTAATTTTTTTTTGGAAATCAGTTCTACGCTTTTTCCATTTTCAGGTACCAGATAATTGGTAATTTCGAGTGGACTAGCGCTTACTTACGTCACACTACCAGGGGATTATTCCATGGATTCCGATTGCAAAGGGTGTATTCGACTTTTCTGGGATAGTTATGCAGTTCCCGTATAGGACAGCTCTCTGGTAAGCAATTTTTTTTATTCTCATAACTATATGTTCCTGAGATTAGTTTTGTTTTCTCTTGAGAAAGAATTGCTTCTGAAGAGGATTGTACCTCTGCGTAACTTGTCTCAGAACACTCGATTTAATATATTCCTCAAGCATAAACTTTGATTCACATTTACTTCATTCCATTCACAGTGAGGGTTATTTGATTTTTGATCGTTGTAGAATCAATTCATTCCAGTAACTACCTTGTCGCCAAGAGCAGGGAGATTCATTCAATTTTTTGAGAATTACTTGGTTTATCGATTCGAAAAGGGAATTGCCGCCCTATTTCGAAATTATCTCCATCTAAGAGAGTTGTGCCCACTGAAAGACGTGCGGTCTCCCTCCTCGGATTATCTCTGAAAATTCAATACGAAGAATTACTTAACTTTATCTTTATCTTAGAGAGTTGTGCCACTGGAAGACGTGTAGTCGCTCTCTTCTTATCTTAACTGAATAGTATATTTTTGCTTTAGGGCCTGATTAATATTTTGGGTCATAACGCTATATTTTCCATTGGTACTTGCTTTAAAATAGTATATTTTTACTCTGGCAACATTTAATTATATTGCTTTAAAATACTATATTTTTTCTCTGACAACTTCAGATTAATTTGCTTTAAAATACTATATTTAATTTGTTCCTCGTAAAGTCTCAAGGAAATTTTTATATTTCCTTTTGAATACATTTACTTATTCAATTTTTTTTTACCCTTTCGGTACATATAATCACCTTATCAAAGCTTACTTTATTTCAAAATTAATGAATTTTTAAAAAATGTTTTTTATTGCTACTTAATTTTTTTCTTTCACTGTTATCTTCCAGTCTTATATATGGACTGAGGCATATTTTTTTTATATGCTATCATTTGTATCTATCTTTTGACTCTATATTAAAATTTGAATCATAAAAACTTGAGGTTCAAAGGATATCCTTCGTTCTCCCCTTTTTGTACAAATTTTGATTCCTATCATCTTCTTCGCATGATATATACCACGGAGTGAAGCCACCTACTGAGACAGAAGGACTGGTACCCTATCATACAGCACATCAAATTCAGCCTGGTCCGTGAAGAGTAAACCAATTCACGCTAACAAGGGGGTCTAAAAATCAATATATAACCACCCACGACCAGATTTGTCATCGTACCGCTGAGATCAGTTTCTTCGTCATACCGCTGAGACCAGCTTCGTATAAACCAGCCTTCTCCATCTCCCCCCATTGAAGACCTGCGCAGGTATATACTGTATCACCAACATCTAGAGGAATCTTGACACTTGTAAATGTTCAAATTTGATTGGAGTCAAAAAAATTTAATACTCATGTAATTTTTCAATTTTTCCATTGAATTTGTTATACTCTTCAAGTAATCTTTTTAGTTTTTTTATAAATTCCACTCACTTTTTTATAATAACCAGTCATTTTTCTAATTGTCTGGAATAAATTTGTTAAGTTGAATTTTTGCATAATTATTTGCCTTCCCATACAAGCTAGGTGACATTTATCTGGTAAATTTTTGTTTATCTTTGGCTTTTGTCTTCAGCATGCCTGGCGCCCAATTCTTGAACTAGTCAAATCAACTAGGAAAAGTCATTAATTGAACCTTACTCACGGCCCAACCGTATCAACCTGAGCAGCCTATCGGCAAAGTGATTTCACCTTCTTAAAATTTGAATCAGATATTTCAAATTTGGGGTTTTAAAATAAGGGGTGTTACACAAATCGTAAAATATTTGCCAAAATGGCCGAAATATATATTTTTTTTGTTTTTCTTTACTCAAATCCAAAACACAAATCAACCTTGATGGGAATTAGCCAAAGGGAGTATCATATACGATATGTAAGATATAAAATAATATGAAGATAATTTAATTGGAAATTCACTGATAATTCCAAAGGTGACAAAAATCTGACAGTATATCTATAATTGACCTTCAACAATTATCACCCAAGAATTCGATTATTACAAGCATATAAAAAGCGGAAAAAATAATGTTAATCAACTACAACATTGATTGCAAAATAAGGAAAATGATTATACTCCACCAATATCAACTGTGATAGCCATTCAATTTAAAAATCGTAATGTACCAAAATCAATTCACTCACCACACCTGCCTTGTCGAGGTTCAATCGAAGAAAGAGGACGATCATCCTTTCGGTTCGAGCAAATCACCAATTTCCACCTGTTTTTTCACAAACTAACCTCGGTTTTTCCTCTATTTAAAAACACTTATGGAAAAAACACATGCTCAACTCGAAAACAACTCGATCAACTTGACATGAATATGACGGTCGATAATAAAGAGCACATTTTCGCAGTTCACGATCTGAGCAGTGACTACTGACCCGTACCACCGTGAAGATAACCAGAAAAATTATTAGAAATTGATTATGTATAAGGACGTAACGTAAAATTCGTTACAAAGTCCAATAAAGTTTCGGTAAAAAGTGTGGAGTCGGGTGAGTCATTAGATAATGATTTTCTTATAAATCAATGAATGGGTCAGTCACTGACGGCAGAAAAAGATGAAACAAGTAGAAACAAGGTTTCAGAGAATAGAAAAGAAATGAAATCTTCATTCGAAGACAATGTTTAGACAGGAAACTACCAATTTTCAACGGCAATCCTACCGAGTGGTAAGTTTTCATGAATGAATATACACAGAGACAACAGAATTGTCACTACTCTGACAACGAAAATTTAATAAGATTACGTAAGTGTTTGAAAAGTGAAGCCTTAGAATCTGTCAAAATGTTACTCATATCCCATTATAATGTTCCAGATATTATCGAAACTTCAGAAAATCTCTACGGTAAGCCAGAATATATTATAAAACATTTGATATCCCAAGTGAGAAGAGCTCCTGCTCCGAAAGATTATGATCCCAAGACAATTTTGAAGTACGCCAATGCTATAAATAATTCAGTTGCTGCTATAAAACATTTTGATAATGACATTTATTTGCAAAACCCTATTTTATTGGGGGAGTTTGTTTGAAATTTGTCTGTTGGATTGAAACAACAATGGGCAATGTACGCTAATAATCTCAAAGAAATAAATCTCCTGAATTTTTGCAGCTGGGTGAAAGACGTAGAGAGAGCAGCCGGTTTACTCCACAACCCTATGACTCAGTTTGATCACCGGATGTCGAGGAAACCAGAAACAATACTAGTGGCCAACCGGAAACGAGACGAAAGAAGGACTGAGAGTTCCAGGAAAAACTGCCAATGTTGCGGGGACAACAAACATGATTTGACCATATGTTCAAAATTCAAAGAAATGGATGTTGATGGCATATGAAGCTTTGTTACAAAAAACAGGTTATGTATTTCATGTTTAAAACCTAATAATCGTATTAGTGAATGTCGTTTCAAGCGAAATTGTAGCATTGAGAATTGTAGACAGAAACACAACCCACTTCTTCATAAAAATGTCAGCAATCAAATCCGAGAAGATGAGGAGGCCGAAAGATCACATGACATTACAGTCCAAGAATCCAGTTACATTCATCAGTCGAGGAGACCAGTGATGCTAAGGACTATCTCAGTGGAAGTTACAGGTCCAAGCGGGAAATTGCTGATTTAGGCACTTCTGGATGAGGGATCGACAGTCACACTTCTCGAAGATAGGGTAGCAAAGAGAATTGGTCAAGTAGGAATGAAAGAACTACTTTGTATGCAGTGGACCAATAATCAGACACAGACAGACTCAAATTCCACAAGAGTGAGTTTACAAATAAAAGGTTGCTTTTCAAATGCCAAACATTTTTCAAATACGGATGTAAGAACAATTAGAAGTTTAGACTTACCTATACAATCCCTCAACATGGAATATGTCACGGGTACCTGGCCATATCTTGAGAATATTCCTATACAATCTTTTGAAAACATCGTTCCAAAAATGCTTATAGGTACTGACAATTATGATTTGATAATGCCAAGAGATTTTGTGGAACAGTCAAGGTTTGGACCTAGAGCCACTCAGTGAATTAGGATGGGTTATAAATGGTCAAATATTAAAAAATAAAATTGATAATACCTATAATTTTCACATTTGCAATAGAAACTATGATGATGATTCTCTTCATATCCTTGTACAAAACTCTCTGCAAATTGATAATAGTCCATTCAATCAAGAAAATGATTTTTCTAATAACGACGACCAAATCATGAAAATGATTGAATCGAGAACGAAAAGAATGGGTAATCGATTTGAAACGGGGTTATTATGGAAAAGAGAAGGTATCATCTATCATCCTTCCCAAAAGTAAAAATATGGCCTTAGCTCGACTGTACTGCCAGGAGAGAAAAATGGACAGAGACATAGAATTTGGTAAAGCATATTGTGCAAAAATTGATGAATATATTTCTAAAGGAATTTGAGGAAACTAGATGGGAATGAAATTTTTTATGATTCGGACAAAAACTGGTATCTGCCTCATTTTGCGGTATCCAATCCAAATAAACTAGGTTAGCTACGAATGGTCTTTGACGCTGCAGCAACGTCAAACGGGTTGAGTCTGAATGACATGTTGTTACAGGGACATGATCTATTAATGCCATTGATTGCGGTACTTCTGACATTTTGACAAAGAAAAATAGCATTTTGCGGAGATATCCGCGAAATGTTCCATCAGGTTGTCATTAGGGAAAGGATTTTATGGAGAGGTTTGGAAAGGACTCGTGAACCGGATATATTGGAGATGCAAGTCATGACTTTTGGAGCTTGCTGTTCACCATGCCTTGCTCAATATGTTGAAAATAGAAATGCTACAGAATTTCGATTTGAATTTCCTGAAGCTTATCACGCTATTGTCGATAAACATTATGTAGACGATTTTCTGGCAAGCTGTGACACCGAGAAAGATGCTGTTAATCCGATCGGAGAGGTTATCCATGTACATGGAAAAGGTGGGTTTCATATCTGCAATTGGCTCTCCAATTCAAAAAGTGTACTGAGTAAACTTCCCCCAAACCTTTGATCGAATTCAATCAAATATTGTGAGTCAGATTTAGTACTACCAATAGAAAGAGTTCCAGGTATTCATTGGGACCCGGAAGGGAACAATTTCATGTTTAATTTCCATAGAGAGCAGGTACAATTGATTGATAGTGCACATTCATTGACCAAAAGACATATCTTTAGGATCGTAATGAGCATTTTCGATCCCCTAGGTTTTATCAACAATCTAGTTATACAAGGGAGAATAATTCTAGAAGATTTATGGCGATACAAAATTGGATGAGATAACAAGGTTCCAGCCGAAATTTCAACAAGATTTGGCAAATGGCTTCAGGAGATGGATAAAATTAAAATACCAAGATGCTATTCCCTGGAAATTCCGTGGCACAGATAATCCAATTACACACATACTGTGATGCAAGCGAAAAAGCGTATACAGCTGTTTGTTACCTGAGAATCCAAAAAATTGATTGCATATCATTTGTTTCCTCCAAACGTAGACTTGCGCCCCTAAAAACTGTAACGATTCCAAGATTGGAGTTACAAGCAGCAGTCGTGGGAAGTAAATTAGCCAACAATATTCGACAATCGCTGAAAATTAAAATAGAGTGGTCGGTATTTTGGACAGATTCCAAGATAGTTTTGTGTTGGATTAGATCAAAAGAAGGAAAATACAAGCAGTATGTTTCGAATAGGGTGAGTTACATTTTGGAAAATTCAGACCAATTAGACTGTAAATGGGTACCAAGTAGTTTGAATCCTGCGGTTGAAGCAACATGGGAAAATATAAGGACACATAATAGTTGGTTGAAAGGACCTGACATGCTTTTCAAAGATATTAATACTTGGCCAAATGAGGAAATGAGAAATGTTAAGTGTACCGTATAAATAAAAAAACAATTTTTTGGAGTTTTATGCCCATGTGATTTTCCAGAACTTCCTGATGTATCACATTCCTCTTCGTTTATGGAACTTCTTAGAAGCACAGCTTGGGTACTCCGATTCAAAAATTGTTGTAGAAATCGTGGTCGAAAAGGAGAGATAGATGTAGATGAGATCTGTGAGGCGGAATTACTATGGTGGAAACATGTTCAAAAAAGTTGTTTCAATAAGGATATCAGACAACTGAAGACAGGACAAGACTTGAAAAATCTCAAAATTAAAAAGCTATCCCCATACATCGACAAAGTGAGGATTTTCAGAGTACGAAGTCGTATAACTGAGGACGTAACGTGATTTGAAAGACACCCAGTGATATTGGACACAAAACATAAATTTACAAAGCTATTGGTGACATTTCTTCACGAAAAGTTTAAGCATCAAAGTCGCCTCACTGTTAGCAATGAAATACGACAGAGGAACTGGATCATCGGACTCAATAATTTGGTGAAGAAAGTTGGACATGATTGTCAAATTTGTAAGAATAAGAAAGCCATACCCAATATTCCTGTAATGGAAGATCTACCGAAAAAACGTGTTACGCCATATTTAAGACCTTTCACATATTGTGGTATGGATTATTTCGGACCATATCACGTAGAGGTTGGCCGAAGAAGAGAAAACCGTTATGGTGTGATTTTCATCTGTTTGACTACTCAGGCAGTGCACTTAGAAATAGCAAATTCAGTAACAACTGATTCCACTATAATGACCATTCAGAGAACGAGTTCTAGAAGAGGATACCCATCTGAAATTTTCAGTGACAATGGCACCAATCTGAGAGGTGCTGATAAATAATTGGATATTGCACTGAAAAAATTTAAAAAATAATGAAATCATATCTAATTTATCTGTTCGAGGAATAAACTGGATTTTCAATCCCCCAACAGCGTCCCATATGGGTGGCGTATGGGAGAGGCTCATTAAATCTGTGGAGACTACCCTAAGAATGATTCTAAAGGAACAAATCCCCACAGATGTAGTTCTGCACACTGTATTCCATGAAGTGGAAAATATATTGAATCATCGCCCGCTAATCGATGTCTCTTTAGAACACGAAAATTACGAAGCACTGACCCCTCATCACTTCTTACTTGGACCTCAAATTGATCCCGACATGAATTTTCTAGAACATTTTGTTTCTGATGGTACGTTCTTGAAAAGGCAATGGAGAATCGTACAGGACTTATCGCATAAATTTTGGAACCGGTGGATAAAGGAATATTTACCAACGCTCCGTAGACGAAAGAAATGGAATGACAAAGCGACCCCTTTGAAACTCAATGATATAGTGATCATTGTTGATAATCTTTCTCCACGTAACCACTTGCTGAAAGGGATCGTGACAGCAGTATTTCCTGGAACAGACGGCCGTATAAGAGTAGCGGATGTCAAGACGAAAAATGGAGTGTTTAGACGACCAGTTGCAAAATTATGTAAACTAGATGTTCGAAAAACCGAATCCAATTAGGAATGACTAATTCAAGAATCCTTCATCGAGGGGATAATGTTTCCAGATTCAGTTTTATCATATATTATATTTGTTAGTTCCATTTTTATTGACCCTGTATAATGAGTTGTTTTAAGTCAGTTGACAAGAAAGAAAAATATAAAAAAGATTGTCAATAAAGTGAAGTCAAGTTTTTCTACAATTCTTTTGATTGAATCAGCCAAAAATATTCTGGAAGACATCCAGACGAATTGCAGACAGCAACACAGATAATCCAAGAGGGTGGCAGTAGAGTTTTTCTATTATCATTATGTTTGATTGATTCATTCAATCGGCACAACCTACAAAAAATACAAATTAAATTTAAATAAATATTCAGAACTCAACTAAACATTATATTTATATGCAAGAAACATCCTGTATACAAAATTAGAACCAAAAGGAAATATGACAGGCAAATGATTAATCTTTTTAAATGATCAAAATAATGAAATTGAGAACAGAAAAATGGTACATGTGAACTTTGAAGAAAATTTTGTAAGAAATCAAAAATTTGAAAATAAAATATGTATAATAGGTAGGAAGTAGAATAATGTATTCAAATTGAAAGTGCTATAGTATAAATTGATATAAGATAACAGATAGTGATGGTAACCTAGGAGAAAGAAAAATAAGCGAGGAGAAGAAAAATAAAAATGAAAAGGGAAGCATATTAGAAAATTTTATGATCGATTTTATGGGAAAAATGCCAATTACTGAAGAATATGAGAAATATAAATACATGCAATCAGGTCAGAATCAAATCGGAACCAAGGACTATAAGAAACTACTTTCCAGGAATTGGAGGTTAGATTTTCAATATTTGACTTCACCAGCAGTAAGGAGGCTGAATATTTGCAAGACATTCACATGAACTATTCACAGAACATCCCAGGATTTGTGTGAGTGCGAAGCATAACTCATAACAGGACTGTATCGTCCCAAACTTAATAAAGTAATAATATTCATAGAACAGCCACGTTGTGTTTGGGTTATTTACAATAATACATAATTTTGAGGGGCAACTTTCTTCTTCTATTCATCACAAATGGCTGAGTATAACCTATAAATATTTATTTTAGAATGTGTTCATTTTTGCGCATGATCAACTTCTTGAACGTTTTCAATTTTGATTGGTTGGGAAATGTATTTAGAATAAGTTAGATATCTCAGAGATAAGTTGGTTTCAGGCAATATTTTCAATAAAAGACGAGTATCTAACTTTTTCTGGACTCATTATTGATTATTTGACAATATGACAATCAATATTTCAAACATAATCAGTATATGGACATGAAGCAAAGAAGAATCATGCGTCCTCAGGCATACCGACTGAGCTACAAAAAGGTAAAAAGATAAATAAAGAAAAGAGGTGAAGTGTACAGAGAAAGAGCGTAGAAGAATCATAGCCGGAGTTTTCTTTTGTCACAAAAATTCAAATAACTAACAATCATATATACAACATAACAATATATATATATATATATATATATATATATATATATATTATATATAAATATATATATATATATATACACTCAAGACCGGAGCAACCTTATAAAATCTACATTTTCCGACCGATTGAATTTTTTCTTTCTTCAGCAGGAAGAGTATCAAAAAGTCCACGTTTTCACCAAATTTGCAAAATTAATTCCAAATTTCAGGCATACTATGATTTTTTTTTATGTTCGAAATTGCTAAATTTCATTAGCGATTTTTCTCGTGAAATTTCGACTCCGCCACTGGATTCAACATCCTTCATTTAGGTAAATCCTAAAATTTAATTCGGAAATATTCATTGGCAACAAAGTTATAACAATATTAATTTTGATAACATACCATTATTTATGAATATTTCCGACACATTCTGAGACTCGGCAACACTGTCAACACAAACGTAGGAGATCTTTGAGGTTTCTGGTGGAGATTCTTAACACAAAATGTTCTCTATAACATCTAGAAAGGGGTACACATTTGGAATAAAGTAATGACGTCGAAAAACAGCTTATCATAATCAGTTAATTAAAACAATTTTTGAAAGATACTGTCAGAGTTTTTGGGTTCTGGTATTATCTCCTTATACAGGCTATCCGACTTCTTCCGCAAAGTCATTTTGTTTCCTTCTTCGTTGAAATTGTGCGTCTTTCTGGATACAATGATGTGAAAGAGAGGTATGCAAAATATTCAATGATCGACATCCAGATCGCCCCCCTATCAGTAATAGTACAGTGCACAGAATAAATAAAAGTTTCAATGAAACAGGAGCTGTATCGAAGACTATTTTGAGGAATAATGTGAGAAGAAGGATTGGACACGAACAGGTTATATTGGATTACTTCAGGAATAATCCAGTTTGACTGGCAAGCCTAGATTTGAATTCACCAAGGGAAAACATACGGAGATGCCTGAGTAAATACAAAATCAAACTATTCAAACCCAAGTTTTTGCATACCCTGGAAGACGGAGATCAAGAAAAACGACTAGAATTTTCTTTGTGGCATAAGGAGAATACCTGAGAAACAGACGTTTTTCAGAGTGTATTTTATTCAGCGATGAAGCCACTTCCAGGACCAACGGTGTTGTTCCATCTCAAAACACTAAGTTTTGGGCAACCGAAAACCCCGAATTGGGTTATAAACTGCAGAAGACAATATTCGGAAAAAGTTAATGTATGGTGCGGAATATTGAATGAACGAATCAAAGGCCCATTTTTTTTCGAAGGAAATATGAATTCCATGAAATTACTAGAATTTTTCAGAACTGAACTATGGAATGCTAATCATGATCTTCCTATTGTTGAGCGAATAAACTTACATTTTCAATTAGATGGATGCTCTGTGCATAATGCTGGAATTATTAAACATTGGCTGAATGAACAGTTTCCTCATCACTGAATTGATTGGATGGCCACCTAGGTCCCCCGATTTGACCCCACTTGACTCCTTCTTGTGGGGTCTTCTTGTACAAAAAGTTTACAAATCCTGCCCAAGAACTAGACAGGAGTTGTGTGAAAGAATACGTCAAACTTGTAGAGAAATAACACCCGAAGAACTCAAAAATACTGTAACAAATATTCGAAAGAGATATGAAAAATGTATAGAATAGAATGGTGGTTTGGTGGAAGCAACAAAAATTTGAAATGTATCGATTATCTAGATAATTATGGACCAAGATTACTCAATGTTGTATTATCGAAGTCATTTGTTAGCCATCGTAAAATTTGGAATTAAAATCAAAATCAAGTTTTCATTTCATTCGAAAATTCTTGGTTGATCCAATAATGGATATCATGAGGAGCCAGTTTCTCGACGTTATGGCTATTATTTTTTTTTTCCAAAAGTACCATTCTACAATATGTTATAACTCGAGAACAATTTGTGTTATGAATTCGAATTTCCACTAGAAACCCCAACGATCTTCTACGTTTGTGTTGACAGTGTTGCCGATTCTCTGTTATCAAAATTAATGTTGTTATAACTTTGTTGCCAATGAATATTTTCAAATGAAATTTCAGGATTTA
This sequence comes from Gonioctena quinquepunctata, assembly GCA_018342105.1. Taxonomy (NCBI): domain Eukaryota; kingdom Metazoa; phylum Arthropoda; class Insecta; order Coleoptera; family Chrysomelidae; genus Gonioctena; species Gonioctena quinquepunctata. The sequence continues at coordinate 38,726 of JAFIRS010001646.1, forward strand.
TCTAAATAAAGGCTGCTGAAACCAGTAGTGAAGTCGAAATTTTGCGAAAAAAATCGCTAAAGAAATTCAGCAATTTAAAACATAAAAAAAATCATAGTATGCCCTGAAATTTGGAATTATATTTTGCAAATTTGGTCAAACGTAGACTATTCAATACTCTTCCTGCTAGAAAAAGAAAAAATTTAATCGGTCGGAAAATGTAGATTTTATATGGGTGCTCCGGTCTTAAGTGTACATTATATATATATATATATATATATATATATATATATATATTTATAAGTGTGTGGGAATTATTTGCTGACTAGTTTCATTGCTGTTACCCCAATATCCCTAGTTTGAATATATATATATATATATATATATATATATATATATATATATATATACAGGGTGTTTCCTAACTACGGTACGAAACTTCAGGTGGTGTTTCGTTAGGTCATTTGACAAAAAAAAGTTCCTATGAACATATGTCCGGAGTTGCTTCGTTTCTGAGATACAGGGCGTTGAGGTATAAAAAAAAGGTATTTATAAAATATCCTGAATATCCTGAAACCGATGTGGTTGAAATGTGGTACAGCTATTTGAAGTAATAAGGCAATTATTTGGCCCTAAGTAGGTCCAGTGGCGTCTCAGTGGGCACCACAGCCAACAATACTGGGAAAAAAATTATTTTCCCCTTTTCAGTGCATTTGAATATAAGCGTGGGTTCTGAAAAATTTTTTATAAGCGTTGTAAAAATACAACTTTTTGGCCTTCTGTTTTTTTTTCATATTTAGCTTAGTATTCGAGAACAAAAAAAATTAAGGCACTCAACAATCATGATTACCTGCTATGGAGACCAGCTGACAGTGATAGTATTGTCATATCAGTAAAAGTCAGAGTTGTCAATTAGCAGTGATTCCATCATGAATACTTTTACTAACGCTGAAATGGCTGACATGCACTTTATTTATGGATTAGCAAATGGAAATGCGGAAGAAGCACGGAAAATCTACCAGGATAGATATCTTAACAGAATAATTCCATGTGCTAGAACATTTAGAACGCTACATGCAAGATTATGTGAAACTGGAAGTTTTAATAAATATGACAGTGGTGGAAGACCAGAAACTGTAACAACGCCTGAACTAGAAGAAGCTATACTTGATGCGATAGAAGAAGATCCTTCAAATAGTACCAGGAAGATTGCACTGCAGCTTGAAGTGAGCCCAAAAACCGTTTGGAAAGTTCTAAAAAGAAACCTCCTATACCCATATCACATACAGCGGGTCCAAGCTCTACTGCCTAGGGATTTTCACCCAAGATTAATGTTTTGCAGGTGGTTGATTCATACGATGGCACACAATAATAATTTATTACCAAATATTTTATTTACGGACGAGGCAAATTTTTCACGAGATTCTATTATGAACTTTCACAATAACCATTTCTGGGCCGACGAATATCCCCACATTATTAGAGGAAGTCATTTTCATCAACGATTTTCGCTGAACGTTTGGGTAGGAATCATTGGTGACTGCCTAATTGGACCCTTTTTTTTACCAGCAAGATTATCAGGTCCATCCTACAGGGCTTTTTGCGAAACCATTTACCCATTTTGTTGGAAGAAGTACCCGTACTTGTAAGATGCAACATGTGGTTTATGCACGACGGAGCTCCAGCTCATTTCAGTGTTCTTGCTCGTCAGCATCTCGACATCACCTACCCTAATCGCTGGATTGGACGTGCAGGACCTCAACATTGGCCCGCTCGCAGTCCTGATATGAATTCTCTAGATTTCTATTTATGGGGTCATCTGAAGGCTCTCGTTTATAAAACCCCTATACTAGATGTGAATGACTTGAGGAATCGAATAAGTCAATGCAATGTCATAAGGAATACTCCAGGTATTTTTGAACGTGTCAGACAATCAATGACACATCGATTGCAGTCGTGTATTTTATTAGACGGTGGACATTTTGCTTATTTACTTCAAGGTCGAAATTGTTATTTTTTACTTTAGGTTTGTGTTTTATGTTGTCCATGGATAATTTGTAGAATAAGTTAAAGTATTTTTTTCTCGAAAACGAAGCTTGATATGAATAAAACACAAGGGACCAAAGAGTTGTATTTTCAGTTGTTTAATCTGAAAAAATAAAATACTACAAAAAAAAAGTACTTTTTTTTTCTCAGTATTGTTGGCTGTGGTGCCCACTGAGACGCCCCTGGACCTACTTGGGGCCAAATAATTGCCTTATTACTTCAAATAGCTCTACCACATCACAACCACATCGGTTTCAGGATATTCAGGATATTTTATAAATACCTTTTTTTTAATATTTCAACCCCTGTATCTCAGAAACGAAGAAACTCCGGACATATGTTCATAGGAACTTTTTTTTGTCAAATTACCTAACGAATCACCCCCTGAAGTTTCGTACCGTAGTCAGGAAACACCCTGTATATATATATATATATATATATATATATATATATATATATATATATATATATATATATATATATATATTGTTATGTTCAGAAGTACGTGTTGAATGTTCAAAGAGTTAAAATTAAAAAACTGAAAAAGCACATAAATATAAATGTTCATATTTAGTAATTTATGCTATGTTATTTTACAGTTTTTCTGAGGATTCTACCGTTTTTCTGAAACCTTATCTAATATGTTTTAAACAGTAACACGCAGACGCAGCAACTGAAACGTCAAAGCACAGCTGTGGCCATATAATAGCAATGAATAGAGTAGTAGAACAATAATCTTTGGCCATAGTATCACAATTAAGCTATGTTTAGCTGACAGAAATGACTGATGCTGACCGTTCAGAGATTTTGATTGGTTTCACGATGTGCCTCACTATTGACAACCAATCACAATTCGAATAATATATGTAATGCATTTTATTCAATTGAAATATTCCATTTGGTATTTCATTCCCATTGAAAATAAATTTTCATGCCCAAGTGGTGATATTCATGGATTTTTTTTTCATTTCAAGTACTTTTACGCTCAGTATAATTATGATTAATGTTAATTGAAATACATATAGAAATGATCTGTAATATTTCATGAATAAGTAAAACAGAATATTCGATCATGAATATTCCATGAACATTCCTACAGGAATATTATATGAGTATTCATAAGGGAATATTAAAAAAAGAATACTCCTGGTACCTATATTCATCTGGGAATATTCCAGATATATTTCTTTTCGAATATCCCTTGAATGTGCCAGAAGCATATATATATATATATATATATATATATATATATATATATATATATATATATATATATATATATATATATTCTAGGAGTATCTCATGAATATTCAGAATATATTCTTCTTTTTGGGGATATTTAGAGAATATTCCAGGAATACATACAAGACTAACGTAGGTAACAAAGAAGGCAAAACTATTATTCGTGTACACATCGCAAAAATCAAATACTCTTTCTCCTCCCGAGTTGCAGAAATTGCAGCAATTAACTCAGGTATTGTCACATGCCTGAAAGAAAATATAAAAAATGCATTGTTTTCACTGACTCCCTTAATGCCATTCATAAATGAACTTGAAATAGTAAACAGACATGCAGTGATTATATAGGTATCCCTGATAACGAAACAATTGATCTCTGAATCCAATGTAAATGGGATGGGCTACCGTTTGGCATGGATACCTGGACACTCCAATATAGACGGCAATAAGAAAGCCAACACTTTGGCCTCCATCGGAAGAATACTAAACATCCCCCAAAAAATACAACTTTATGAAGAAAAAGTATTACCCAATCTGGGAAGAGAAATAAGAATTGGATTCTGAGAATTTTGGAAAATGGCAACACCATTATAAGGCAAATGGTTTTCACAACTATAAGAAGATCTTTCAGCTACTCGAAATTTCAATTTATGGACAGGCAACATATAACAACAATAATTTGAATGCGAACAGGACACTGCCTCACCGGTGCTCATTTATATAAAACCCTTTTTTAGCAGAAACTCTTCATATTTCACTAAGACTAATTTTCATACTATTCTAATACTGACACAAAAAAAATATACATATCTAAAACTACTTATAAAAAAGATAACACATCCTAGTTTTCAACCATGAACTATAGTTCTAACATATTTAGAGCATTCATTTTTGAATACATGTACTGATGATATTTTTTTCAATTCACTTGGTTGATTATTAAACAGTATCAATCCTTTGCTGAATGATATTTCAGGTTTTATGTTTGGGTTAATGTAAAAATCATTAATGTTTCGTCTACGTGTATTATATTCATGTATATTTGTTATGTATGTTAATTGATCTGAAAGATAGTTTGGTAACATGTTAATTTTTAGTTTGAAGATGAACACTAACATATTATAGTTTATTCTTTGTCTATTTGACATCAGTGACAGGGTATCTAACATTTCCTTAATAGGTGTTCGCTTACTACAATTTAATATTGCGCTCATGGCCCTATATTTTGTAGTTTTTGAAAGGTATTCAGTTGTTCATTATCAAGGAAAAATAAGATGGTACTACAATAATCAAAATGAGGTGCAATGACAGATTTATATATGGTGAATTTGGAGAATTCAGAGACTTCATTATTCAGCCTATAGAGGTAATATATTTTTTGGCTACATTTTTTTTAATATAGTTTACATTGGCATTCATGTTCAACTCCTGATCCAATATAACTCCTAGATATTTGCATTCTTTAACATGTTAAATTTTTTCATTATTCAAATGTATACACAAGTTGAAATTTTGATTTAGCTGCTTGACTTGCATTCTATTACCTAATAACATGAACTTTTTCTTAAATTGATTTTCAGACTGTTGTCACATAACCAAATATTCAATCTTAAGAGATCAGAGTTTATGTTATGCTCTATATCTTCAGGTATTCCCGAGTAATATAGTATATAGTGTCATCAGAAAAAAGTTTTATGTTGCACTTCTTTACATGTGCTGCTATGTCATTTATAAATAGGACAAACAATATTGTACCAAGAATTGAGCCCTGCGGAACCTCATTCTTTATTTCGTTTTTTTTTCTGAATATTCTAGTAAACCATTTCAACACATTACCGGAGAGGCCATATCTTTCTAGTTTTAATAACAACGAGTCCACATTGATTGTTTCAAAAGCTCTTTGAAAGTCCGAAAACACCACACCTATCAGTTTTTTATCAGCAACTTCAATTTTCTACGATGATATTAATAATTGTAATGCAGTTTCGTGTGATTGTCTAAAACATGTCTGTTGTGTGATTAGTATCTTATTGTTATCAATATACATTAATAATTGTACCTTAACTGCCATTTCTACTATTTTTTCATATACTGGCAATGTATTAATTGGCCTAAATGCTGAACATATAACAGTGTTATTCATTTTCTGAATAGAAATGACTGTAGATGTCTTCCAGTCATTTGGAAATATCTTTACTCAAAGATAAATTTACAACATCCAAGAATCAATTTGCAACTACTTCCATGGCTATTTTAATTATATTCAAATGTATACCATCTCTATCTGATGTATTCTTTTTTAATGATAACAAAATACGTTTCAGGTCGGCCATTGTTAAGTGCACAAATTCAATGAACTTTGGCAGTATTTCCGTGATGAAACTTGTATAACAAGTGTCATTCACCGGTTTTATTTTTTGTATAATTTCATGTATACTTTGAACAAAGTATGCATTGAATGTGCAATATCTGCACAATTTTCTTCAACCTTCAATTAAAATTGAATAGATGAAGGATTTTGCAGTTTTATACAGAATTGGGTGTAGAAAGGAGCTTCTATTTTGTGAACGCGGAAGAATTGAAGATACCCAACGTAGACCCATACCGAAATTTCGAATATTTGGGTTTACCGACATCCAAAGTATATTTATAATACAATATGAATCATGAAACGTTGCTACTCATTAAGTTTCTAAAACTCGTCAAAATAGCTTTATATCCAAAATGGTGTGTGTAATGCTCCGCCGTTGCCCCGGATGAGCGAGAAAAGTTTATTTTTCTGTTGTGCCATAATCTGTCTCATAACCCACTGTAAGTCTACCCACTACGTCTGACACTTGTCTATAACAATTAATTTTCAGCGCCAAATAGGATAGATACTATTCCCACAAAATACAGGCATCTATGTTGTCATTTCGAGTGAGACAACTTGGATGCCTTCAACAAGGGTTATGATTTATGATATAAAATCACCGAAGGCTCGAAAATTGCTCAACAATCGGAACTATAAAGTAATAAAAAGTAGAAGATTTCATGTCCTGTATTGAAAATTTGGGTTGCGTAGTGATTTTTCTGTGCACGTTTGAAAAAAGACTTCTTTTTGAATACATAGGGTCTTATTGGTAGTTGGTAAAAATATATCGGTCTGAGAAGATCTTTGAGTTGAAAACCAAATGCCAGTTCACATGGCAACTAACGTGTGAAATTTTAGGATTTCGGAAATCATTTGAACTAAATTCGATCATTATTGGGACCCGAATCGATGAAAAAAAAACTGGAATATAAAGTCATTTGTGTTCCCTATTATTATTACAAGATAATCCGCAGTATAATCCTCAGGAGTATGTCTCATTTGGTACCGCTCTCTGGTGGTATTGTTGGGAATTGCGGACGAGTCAGAAGATGAGTGACCTCACATTCTTTCATCTACCAGGCTCAACTAGAAATCCGAGGTCATATTTCTGTGAATGCTCGGCTGTTACACCGGAGCAAAAACAGTTTTTTCCATTTTCGTGATCAAAATGTGACATATTTCAACTCTAATCAGTAATAAAAGTCATACTTTCAATCACTAGTGATTAAAAATCATTTTTTCACAAGTGATTGAAAGTGTTACCTATGTTACCAATAAACAACCATCATACAAATTGCTCATAGCGCAGCAACGGAGTCGAATTATTCGTATCTAGTATGCTGGTTTCCAAATTAAATGCAACACAAGCAACGGTAGCAGATTTTTATTCATAGTAGGCTGGCTGCAGTTTCGTTTCGACGAGTCAATTACACAATAGTTATTTATGCAACAATTGCAAAATAATTTCTTTTAACGCTACGCTCCACTCACTTGTCCTGAAACTAGCTATGTTATGTTATCTGTTTTCTAACTCCCCATTACACCTTTCAATCTCACAAGTTAAGGGCATGAGCTCGACTCAGACTCACTTCACTATGACCATATACAGTATCGGAAAGTATTTATCTTGGGTACGGTGGTTTCATGAGAGCGTAAAGAATAGCTTGCTATATGTTGAGAGAGCATTACAATTTCTCCTCGACTCGCTCGAGGGAAGGATATTTACGTCACGACACAGAGATAGGAGGATCAGGGCGGTCCCGGTGGTCAGCTCAGGACGTCAGTATCATACCAGCAGCAGTCGGGAGAATGTGTGCGCTGCAATGAAGAAGAATTATTGAAGATAATTTCACTTCAGATAATTTGAACAAATTAAACTGAATCATTGATTCAATTTAATCTGTCGGACGACAGGTAGATCAAAATATCTTTGGTGCCGTGGTGGCTGCGAAAACAAAAGACAATTCTTAAACATAAACAAAAGTAAACGATATTTCTGTAAGACAATAAAAACAAAAAACTTATTTCTTATAGAAAAACAATTATTTCTTGAATGGAGAGAAAAAAAATATTTACAAGAAAAGATAAACCAAATTAAATATTTTGTGTACGGAATTATTTTATTAAATGTTCGAACAAACCACCATTTTGGGCCAAACAATAGCCGAATCTATTGTACTTTCTCTGCGGTTGTGTAAATAGGCGGCATGTTTCAAAACGTAATAATTGTCACGATATTGTGTTTTCGCAACCACGGCTCGGCAAGCTGTGCGCTGTGTCGCATTGCCACGTGGTCAGTTAATGCGTCGGGTGGGGTAACAGGAGGGATGCACAGCAGTGCGTCTCTCTTGTTTATGGTGGTATTATGGTGGTATTATCATTCATTGCGTTCCTTGTTGCTCGTGTAGATTTCTGTCTATACCCCAGATAAAATATTTCCGATACTGTATGTATTAAGTACCAATATTAGGGAGTTTTTAACCACCCATTTGAACAGCAATATACTTCCCAGGCAACACAAAGAGGTTCTAAAGATATCTCGGCGAACTCTTTTTAGGAAATTGTGACTCCTTTCGTAACTTCTCTGAGAGGTTGTTGAGAGCTTTATATCTCCGTCAAATGTCCGCCGCCGGGATATTCTCAGCGAGGTCTTAGCAATATCCCACGTGGAAATTCTCGAACAATACACTATGGCGAGATCTCTGCGAAATCTTGTGGCGATTGAGTACTGGGAAATTCTCATTTACATCTCGTATCGAGGTCTCTGTGAGCTCGCATGAAAGCTGTGTGATCATCGCAGGCAGTGCCTCTGGTGAATTCTGTGGGAACTTCGCATAGACAGCCTTTTGGCGAGTTCTTTGGGTGATTCACGTCATCTGCTTTTGTTGAGATCTATATGAGGTCGCTTGCTGTGCTTCTGGCGTGGTCTTCAAGAGTTCGCTTCGCGAGTTGTACAGGATATTCTTATATATTGAAAAAGAAAAACGATGCCAATTGGAAAACACATTTTTTCAGAATTAGAAAACAATGTACGATGAAGAATTTGTGTTACTTTTTGAAATATCCAACAGAAAACAACTACTTCCCAGTCACTAAGGCATGCTGGATTAACATTATCTGATATATAGAATTTATATTTCAATAAATATTGTGAAACCCTAAATTTTCACCTGAAAAATTCCTATAGTGAATATTTGCATTTTCATTATGCATTAAATGAAAGACTTGGATAAAAAGTTTTTCAATCAAATATCTAAAGCAAAATGTAAATCAGATTTCTTCAGGTTAAAAGTTAGGGATTTCGCACAATAGTTGTTTTCTGTTAGATATTCAATTTTTCATTGTAAATTTTTTCTAATATTTTTATTTTTTTCCATTTTTTAATTGAGAATAATGTTCCCTTTTTCAACATGAAAAACCTACTGAGAGGTTATCCTGAACGATGAAAGATATATTTTATAAAGTTTATCTTTCAGTCATTTTATATAAGTTACTCTTTTGTAATACATACTTGCAAGCATATTTGCATAAATCGCTGGAAAGTTCAGGCAGCATATCTCTGAGAGCTCGTGGGAGAAATTTCTATCGGGGGATTCTCAAACCTAGTAAATCCATATCATATTGTTTTTTCAAGTCATACCTAAAAAAATGTAGAATAGTTGCATTCAATTTATATTTCTAGTGCTTTGATGGTTTTGTAGGTAACCTTATTCCATACTTCAAACAAAAGTTCCACCAACTGAGCGACTGATGTTACTATTCAGGATATAAATAATAACTGCTGTTCTTCATGTTAGTCTGAACTAATTGGGTGAATCTTACGTCAATAAGATTAAAACATTTTTTCATGGATTCAATATAACAAGTATATAGGGCCACATAATGTTTTTCAGTATCGAATTGGTAACATTTTCCTACTTTAGACAGTACAAAGAAAGATAAAAGCAATTTCGCGTTATTCATGACCTAAGTTAGTAGACCCCTTGAGCACATAATTGAATGATATATTACACAAGCGATTGAACTATACACGTGTGTGTTGCTGCAGCAAAAGTAATAAGATCAGAACACTTCGCATTAATATAACTGCAAGAGAGGAAGAAAATTGAAACAAGTGAATAACTGATATGAAGTTTATTAAATATCCCATCTCACAAGCTAGAGCTATCAATAATGTATCTCAAAACAAAATCACAAAAAAACTGAAAAAAATTACATTTTGGCATAAATCTAGATGTTACCTTCGGTAGACCTTGATTCAAATAAGCATAATATTTGGGATATTAATTCAAATATACATTTCACCGCCCTTTGGAAATTAAGTCTTTTACAATAACTCAAGAATTGCTGAATTATTTCTATTAAAATTGGGTAGTGATTTCCTCTTGAAAATTTGAATTCTTTGTAGCTCAATCAATCCACAAAATTGTCAAGCATTTGTTTGAAAATCTCTACAACGGTTGATTTGATTTTGGCAATGTAAACCAGAGCTGTTTCTTCTAAGAAATTCAACAAACAAATCTAAAAACTGAAAAAGCTCCATAACCCCATGTACGGCACACTGGATAATATGTCTAAAAAGACTATGAACAATTTAGCACTGTCGAGAGAAAATCAGGTACCAATTTGAAATTTGAATGGAAAATATTCACCCGTTAAATTAGGATAAAAAACTCCTTTAGCTAGATTGTCATTATTATTGAAGGCTTATCTTTATTATTGCCTGATTTGCTTCGACTGCTTATTCGGCGCCTCTTTTGCCGATTGCTAAGGTATCTATCAGGCTTATATTGAGCAGACATTATATTCACTAATTCTAAATAATAGATATGAAAGATACTTATCTTTCGAGGTGAAAATATATTCTAATACCCCAATCAAACCACATAGAATCTAATTGATAAAAATTATATATGATAAAATGGATAAATTCCTTTTTGTTAGTTGCTATTAGGTATAAGGATGAATCTAAAATGCGGCAACAAGTTAACACCTCTCATCTATTACACCATCAGTAGGTCTACACAACAAGACTTTGTAAAATGAGAACATGGTAAGAAACAGCACTTATCTACCTCACTCTCCATTGAACACTTCAACACAAAGGCATAGTCAAATACCTATCATACAAGCGATAAACAATTGCCTTGTGCTTTGAGCAATAGGAGTCAACGCCATCCACACACTCAAAATTATGTTAGTTAAACATACGAACGGATAGGAATGATGGACGATCTCTACGATCCACTATCACGATCTGTTTTTTTCTGTATCATAGAATTCCCCGATGTGCGATGTGTATAATATGTCTAGCGTATCTATTGTCTCTCTCATTCTTTCAACTCTCCACCAGTGTTGCCTCCACTAACACCGGAAAACAACAAAAACAGGTTACGTTCGGGATAACTTTAGGAACTCGCAGTGAGAATTTCTTGTTCTTGATACATTCGGGATATCTTTAGGAACTCACAATAATAATTTCTTATTCAGGTTACGGTCAGGATAACCTTGAAAATTTCTTGTTCTGGTTACATTCGAGATAACTTTAGGAACTTGCAATAATAATTTCTTTTTCAGGTTACATTCAGGACATCTTTTGAAACTCGCTATAAGTTGGAACTTGGCAAATGAAATGTGAGGACTCCAAAATTTCTCCTGAGAACACCAGTGAGAATTTCGTTTAGTTACAGCACATAGCGATCACCGAGACCTCGCAATAGGACTTCGCATAAGATCCTAATTATAACATCTCAGAGACATCGCGGAAAGATTCGTGTTACCTGGGTTTATACGTTATACATCGCATGCGCAATAGCGCTAAAATAAGGGACATCGTTATTAACCGATCTTGCTTTACGTTATTAGAGTTGAAATAACGTTCCCTTAATAAAGGATAGTGATTTTGCTATTGTTCCGCCTGTAGAATATTTATATGTACGTTTTATCGTGAACTCCAAAGTCTATGATGAATACATGTCAAATTTAGAAGATTTGAGTAAGTTAATAGTTTTCACCATGTTTACCACTTTTGTTTTGAATATGAAATGAAAACATTTCATAAAATTAATTGTTATGGCAACATCGGATATGGAAATTGAAGAAAAGTCGCCCTCCTCACAGCAAGTCTTATACATAGTAAATTTACAAGACGAATAAGGCAGTTTCAATTCAAAACAAATCGTAAATGATTATTCACACTATCACAAAACTACACTAAAATCATTTATAAAGTTATAAATGTTACTGACATCTATCAAGTAAATAGCGGAAGAATGGAATGGCTTAAAAACTAATTTTTGAATACTTATTGTAGGTATGTACTTTAATAGTGGATAAAGGGATATAACGTATGATGCTCAAGTTGTGGCTTAAAATATCTCTATTGATAATAAAGACAGCAAATGTGAAGCCAAAACAAATGGAGCATGACCATCGCTCGGACCCTCTCTGATCGGCAACGTTGAATTGATGCGCATGCTCAAAAATGGAGGCGTGACATATATCGGTTGCCATAACTACGCGCTGCCAATATGACAAGGAAAGACATATATAACCCGACCCGACGTCCCAAGTCCAGACTTCGATCATAGACAAAAGTTCTATAACTTCGATTCATTTTCATTGCATTGCATTGCTCGGCCAGTTATCAATATTCTTAGATAATGAATATATTATTATGATCATGACCCTACAAAAATATAAGCATAATGAGCTGGATAACTTCCTTATACGAGAAGCACACACATTTTGAAAGAAGAAGAGAACTTTTGATATTTGAAATGTTTTAAAATTTAATAAACCTGAAATTTTCAAAAGCACAATATAACCAATATGATGAATATAAGAATATCTCATCAACATCCTGCGAATTACTATGTTAATAATCCACTGAAAGAATGTTAATCCTTGACTATAATAAATATGCATTAGAAAAGAATTGCAGATCCAATTTTAGCTCAATCAGAGCATTGAATCTGGATGGTTGTGGTGTTTTCGGTATCACCCATTCATTTTCGGATTGTATTTAGAAAAATATTTCTACCTATAGGTATAACAATTACTTTCTCAAGAAAATCACGAAGTAGGAATCATTTTTAGATATTTTTGAATGCATCAAACTGGATTGTGTTCTCTAATTTACATCCATATTATCAGTATATAGAAACTCTTGTCTATGATCCATAGGTATAGATAAAATGGCTAGCTTAGATGTCACATGCTCTGAGGAACAAGAACAAATATTGATGGGATCAAATTGTCCTACCACAACTCAAGTTCATATGAAGAATAATAAAAGTAAAAGGTGTGTTGGTTTTTATGAAGGGATAAAACAATGTTTAAAAGCTTCAAATCAATGATTCAATGAAGAAATTTATTTGTTCTTGAAGGAATTGAAATACTGATTAATAAAGCCTCAAAACAGCAAATAGTAATGTGGTCATCAGACCTCATATCATATGCCTAAGATTTCTATTGTATTGTACTTATATGTCTTGTGTAAAATGTCTAAAAATAGGCATCTTAGTCTTGTGGTCTCAAGTTCAAGGTGCCATAAGAATACTACATGGTGTCCAAAATATGATTAATGCATTCCATTTTCCTTCTGACAGGTATGAACATGATGTTTCAACTTTTATCATCAGAAAAAGAATGGTTCCTTTCAATTCTAACTATGATGATGTACCTGGAATTTGGGTAGCTGACAAAAGCATGCTCTGAAAAATTAGACATAACCATGACAAAATTTATTTGAAACAGTTGTCTTCACATTTCATTTTCAACCCTGCCAAAATGGCTTTAAAAAACTCCAAAATTACCCGTGAAATACTTCTCAATGTAAGTAAACTAAAAAGACTGAAACCCACATAACTTTTACATCTCCAGACAATGTTAAAATCACTTATTTCTCAACTTTTCAGAATTACAAATATTTATCAAACAGAACAGATATATATGCACCCCTCTCAAGTAACAAAGGAATAGAAATCATAGACAATGAAACAGAAATAGAAGGAAGTCCTGACTCAACTCCATGTCGTTACATATTATCAAACACCAGAAGACCTAGCGTTTTACCTGAAATTGTATTTCCAAAAGAGCCTGAAGAACTCATACCACCAGAGATGAGGTATTTGCAACCATCCATGCTACCAAAGTTCATGGAACTGAGAGAAGTAAAAAACACTGTAGAGTGGGAGCCTGTTGCAACTAAGTAAGTTAAAAATCAGTTATTTCTAAATTAAATGAATTATTTGAGCTAATTCAGCAATATCTTACTGCATTACTCTCACAAAGTAGCTAAGTGAACTGTTTAATGATTGAAAATATGTGAGATTAATCCAAGTTCAAATATTCTAGAGATAATGAGTGCAATTGCAGCTAATATATAACCAAGTAACATATTTCCGCTAGTTTAAATTTTTTTTTGGCTTTGTATCAGAGTCAAGAGAAGATTTATATCCAATATTATTGGCCTTCCCCTCTTAACCACCCTATGTGCCTTTCTAACAGTAAATGCTCTTTGCATACTATTTTTTTCAGTGCCGTCATAACTATATACAGTGTCACACATAAAGTTCGCAACATATGGAAGTTTTTTTTATTAATAGATATAATGAAAATTTGGCTTTGCAGTTAGTTTGTGCTTGAAAAATGAGTACAAAACAGTCTCTTTCCTATTGTCATGTGCTACTCTAAACCTGTCAAAGGACCCTGCACTTTTTATATGTAAAGTGGCGACCGGTCAAATTATCTGAAACGTTGGTATGTTGTTGTACTCGACCTAGTAACCAAAAGTGTCAATAAGGGCAACTCAATCCTATGACTAGTTTCCTAGATACGGGCTGTTAAAGTTGAAAATTGCCCAGTTTTCCTGAACTTTTTTTTCTTTAACTTATGAGATAGATTAATTTCTGTTGCATACACACGTTTACTACATATTTTAGTAATACATTAGTGAATACGTACAACTAAAAATATTTATATTTGCAGTGTGATTCACAAATGTATGACAGTAGTTTTTTGCAAAATCTCACGTTCTCTACTGTGATGTTAGGGAAGCATATTTTTGAAAGGTTCTTCTCGATATAGTATTTTGACGAGAAAATATTGCACAGTACACATTTCTTATACAGGGTTTCATAGAGAGAACCACTAGACATTTTTTTTTAGGAATAATTCAAAATCCTGTGTTTATGGATTGATATTTGGGAAAGGTAATACCACAAACATATGTGTGTCTCTAATCTCCAAAATATTCAAGGTGGTTTATTTATAGGAAGGTATTCTATTTTGGGAAAAGTACAAAAACCATGAACAACCTGTATTCTAAAATTTCTATTTTCTCACTATATAATGATTTTTATAACATCTTGAGAGGTATGAATCCAATACTATGACCACTTTTCGAGATACAGGGCGTTAAAGTGAAGAATTACTGATTTTATTAGTTTTTTCTTCAAAAAAATCTGTATGTATTTTATGTTGCGCTTATGAGTTTAATGTAAGTTTTGGTTAGATATGTACATGGAGAGGTTCAGCTCAAAATATTTACTGTTACAGGGTTATTCACGAATTAATCACAATAGGTTTTTGCAAACACTCAATAATTCTACAGTTCCGTCACAGAGAGATTATTCCATGAAGTTAATACCTAGTTGTTTACCATTTTTAGTCTAAAAGATTTCGCTATGATTACTTTTCATACATGGTGAGCCATACAGCCAACCATACCAAAAATAATTAGGCTTTGAAATTACTAAAACAAGAATTTTTTTAGTGACTTTTGAGTAACATTATAACAGGTATGCATAACTGGAAGAATTTTAAATATCAGGGTGATTTGATGGTTTAATAATTACCTACAAAATCAGTATATATATTTTTTTCTCATATAATTGTTTTCAAAGTGTTTATACACGGGGCCAACAATTTTAATTTTTTTATTGTGGCATTAACTACTATGGTCTTAGTCCTTGTCTGTTAGTGTTTGTTACTAGCTCCATACGCCATTGTAGAAGCAGCACTGTTGATTTGTAACCACCAGTGAATCATCGAGCGACATCATGATTAATAATTCAAACTCTCAATTTTATATGAAAAATCTCGCTTTGAGTGAGTATCAAACCTGGGATCTTTCGATGCCAGATGAGTGTTTACCCACTGGCTATCACTCCCAAAAAGATGATAATTATCCATCTTCTTGTGTAGGTATAATTCAAATACTGAGTACCTATTTTGTATAGGTAGGTACTTCACAAAATACGTGTAGAGCGAGTTATATACTAGGTATATTGAAAAGTATAAATCTTATAATAGTCATTACCTCGGTTATTACTGAATAAATATACTTTTTTAGCAGAAAAAATATTTATTAAAGAAGATCTATGCATGTAAGAATTGAACCAAAGGTACAAACGTACATCGCAACAGCTATCAGAAATATAAAGTCAACCGTTGGACTCTTTTCCACACTACCACAAAGGTTGATGTTTTGGTGCGTATTTTTTTATAGTGGTTTTCCAAGTACATCGCACAACGTTTATTTGATAGCATACAAACTTATGGTAAATCATAAATCTCAATCAATTACATTTCTGATTAAACTAGTCCATTTGAATGAAATGGCGCCTCTGTCTTTGAACAACTTCTTGTATGTAAGATGCCGCTAAGTAAATAAGGTAGCGTCCATTTTCTTAAATGATTCCGCTTACAATTCAACCCAAAAAAGATTTCAATTAAAATAAGTAAGATTTTGGATCTCATTACTTTCTTGCAGTTTGTCCAGCGTTTGTTGTGATCCTCATGGATTTTGAATATTTTTATTCAAAAAGATAATCAATAAATCACCTTGTATACCCCACAGCTCATGGTTATGCATATAATATAGTGATAAATATTAGATACATTCCTTGAAATCGATGTCTAACTCATTATTTTTAAGCATTAAGTTGGATCTAATTGTTGGTTCATATTGAAGTGAGCTTATGTCAGGAGACATCTTACAAAGTATCACATTGTTGCTAAATCAGTTTAAGAAGTTTGTTTTTTGCTTTGATTTAGTAAAGTATGTAGAATATTTGTATGGTTTGTAAAAAAGGACCTATTTTTTTAATAATGTTTGCATTGTTTGCTTTTACCTAGGTAGGTAGGTACCTGCAAATCTCTTCGAAAATACTTAAGTTGAATTTGTTTTATTGAGAATATTGTAGGACACAAGTATATATAATTCTTGTACTTGCCTTTGTAAAAAAAAATGTCATGGATTTTCAAATGGTGTTCGCTTATTACTTTGGTAGGTACTTACTTACTAAAGTAAATTTAGGTTTTCTACCAATGTTTTAGAGCATTGTAACTTACAGAGTTATTTAAAAAAATTACGTGCGTATTTCTGACCTAATTAAACTTTTAAACTGATGGTGCTCTTTTGTGCTGTCCACTTGCAGATCAGCAACACCATTATCAATATCCGAAACTTAAAAATGAGAAAAGAGTGAAGTTACTGGTGATACTGGGTTTAATTGAAACACAATCGCAAAAGCAAACCTTTCTGTTAGCTGATTTTTACTGACATAGATCTTTACTTCTCTACCTTATCGCTAGGTTGGGCCTGATATCACCGCAAGAACTTTTGATATGTTTCATCGATTAATCAACAAGTGTATATACCTATGTATTACATCGAAACCCAGGATACGCACATAAGCAGTGTTGCCAAAATGTTTATTTTATTTATTTTATCATTGTTTGCCTTAAAAATTCTTTTAAAATTTTTAATTTCCGAAATGGTTTAAAATTAAAATTTTTTTTTTTTTTTTTATTGATCTATAAGTGTACAAAATCTTATGACCGGGAGTATGGGAACCAGAAAAACATGCCCTCTTTTACCGAGAAACTTTCAAAACGCAGCTTTCAAACCCATTCTTTGTAATACAGTATAAGAAGATATCAAATCAATCGAGTCACAAAATGAAACGATAAAATTGCATCACGAAGGTTAAACAAACCACCGGGGGAATTCTGGAAACAGATTCAATTAAAACATCGATATAAGTAATTGGCCAAACATAAGTTGAAACGAAAATAAATAATTGTGTAATTCGCCAAACAATGAAATAGTAAAGAAACCCTCCGAAACAAAAATTCAAACTAACTCCAACCCCGTATAAACCATTTCGAAATCCTTCTCTCCGATGTTTCCACAAAGGCCAAAAATTCTTAGGAAGTAGAAGTACGGTCAGGGCTCCCCCTTGGCAGGCGTCATTTCAAATCATATCATGAGAGCACTCATAATACTAGTACTCGAAATCAGCTCAGCAAAACCAAATCAATTCGCCACATTACACAAAATCAAATCACTGCACCTCTCAATCCGAATTTGTATAGTATAATCGAACTTCATTCCAGGCTCATTGAATATATTAGAATAATATGTGTGCCTCGTATAATAATTGAATATAATACACATTAAAACAAAAAGAGCTATTAAGAGGGTTTATATGTAGAAGAAAAAGTGTAGCTGTAGATGCTAGAATGGAGCAATGAAGAAAGCCTGCGTTGATTGGGGAAAGTGTTAGATGATACTCCTATCGAAGTTATTTGTCAACAAAATCAATGCATATGAAGAAATTTAAATATAATGTGGGTTATTTGAAATCACTCTATTATTAAAGTCGGGCGCCCGACTTTAAAGTAGGACCACTGAGATTAAAGTCGGGCGCCCAACTTTAAAGTGGCCCTCTTGAGTTCATTAATATTTTGCTGATATTTTTTTATTTGTTGTTTTTGTTGTTGTTACAAAATGGCGTTGACAAATAGGATAAGTTATGTGAAAGACCGTTTCCACCTAGACAGTTGATTCGCTTAAACCAAGAAGAAAATATTGATGTTTTGCAAGGTGCTTCTTTCAGAAGGCACACTGCTGGATTTCCTTCAATAGTTGTAGGTGAAAATACAAGAATTTGCCTAAATTGTTCTAGTGCTGTGAAAGATGAACTTAATCAAATACTAATTAATCTGAACTGTCTACGTTTTAATATGCTTTCTACAGCTCGAAGGCATTCTTGCATAATATGTAATGCCCAAGAAAACCTACATATAATGTCTCTAGAATGTAGAGTTAGTGTTAATTTATGTACCTGACTTTTTAAGAATATGTGATCATCATCTTGACAATAATGGTTTTGTGTTACCAGATTTAATACGAGGCTTATGTTTTGTTAACAAACCATATTTTGTACCAAACCTTCAACGATTTATATCTTGCTTAAGGATTCAAGCGAATGCTAATTACAAAAATAATAATTGGGAAAGCACAGAAAGTTTTACCGAGACGGATTCCAAACTTTAACGTCTATGTCCAAAATTAACTTTATGGAATTACACACAATTTGTGATGATGTAGAGCAATAAGACAATGCACGAAAAATCGATAAAAAGCATTTGCTCACATTTTTAATGAAATTGAGACATGGAATAACTGATAAATTTTTAAAGATTCTTCTTAACTATCCCTCCAGACAAGCTGTGAGCCTAACAATTTCGGTTATCACTTCTCAGGCGGTTTATTGTACCGAATAATATTGGTTTTAATGCCATTACAAGAGAAAATTTTATAGCTAGACATGTATCCCCATATATCAATCAGTTGTACAATCCTACTTCCAATCTGCCAAAAGCAATAGTGTACATAGATTGTACTTACAATAAAATAGATAAAAGTAGTTACTTTAGAATATTACGTCAATCTTACTGTTTCTACAAAAAAGAGCATCTCGTGAAACCAGAAATAATAGTAGCTCCCAATGGTTACATATTAGAAGTACGTGGACCATATTTTTCGGATGCATCAAATAACAATGCAGCGATTTTGGAAAACTGGGCAATTTTCAATTTAACACCCCGTATCTCGCAAACTAGTCATAGGATTGAGTTGCGCCTATTGACGCTTTTGGTTACTAGGTCGAGTACAACAACATACCAAAGTTTCAGAAAATTTAACCGTTCGCCACTTTACATATAAAAAGTGCAGGGTCCTTTGACAGGTTTAGAGTAGCACATGACAAAAGGAAAGAGGCTGTTTTTTACTCATTTTTCAAGCACAAACTAACTGCGAAGTCAAATTTTCATTATATCAATTAATAAAAAAACTTCCATATGTTGCAAACTTCATGTGACACTGTATATTTGGTTTATCGAATATAAAAAAAAATATTACAATATGAATGTTTTAATCCAAAAACAAATACAGTTACTTATGACTCAACTTTTTTATAAAAAATTATGTTTCATAATAACATCATAGTGGCACTTCATCAACAATATTTATTATCAACACTAATGAAATATTCATTTTTATCACGAAAATATCTGCCCAGGTTCTAACAGTTTGAGAATCAAACATAAACAGTTAAATATCTGGAAAAAAAACTGGCAAACCAAATAATGACAAAAGATATTTGCAACAACTATAAAATTGACATATAAAAAAAAAATATAAATTTACTTTATCTGAACTCCACCTCTCAAAGATTTTTCAAAAGTATGTGCTCTCAAATACTTTGAAAGTTCTGGTGCTTCATAGGTCAATATGGGTGATTTTTATTCCTCCTTTTTTCGCATTAACACTAATTTTCATTATTTTTTGTCATAATTCAGACCATTCTTATCTTTCAATGTATTTGAACTGCCAAAAGGTTTTTTTTAAATTCGCCTTTTCAATATGGTTGAATTTAAAATATTACAAAACGTCATAAGAATTGTTTTTATTGCGAACAAATAAAGAAACCCAAAAATAACTCTCATGAATGTTGAAGGGCCAAAGTGCCGAAAGTATTTGAGAGCGTGAATTTCTGATTTTAGATGTATGTTCCACAGACAAAAACACATTAATACTCTTGAAATTATCAAGATTAGTAGTGGAGCTAAGATACAATTTACCAATATCCATTATGTTGAACCATTGGGTTATATTTTAACATATTCAGCGCCAGGACGAATACCAGTCACATCAATCTTCCCATGGAATAGTAAATAACACATCTCAGCAAAATATATCACATATTTCATAATATCACCAACAATTTTCATAATATGTGTTTTTATCGACAATCCCATTGTTTTATGAAAAACATTCCTCTAGATTTTATATTAGTTTTAGTCAGAGAATTCGGAAAAAATTCGAAGTGCCAGTGGAATTTGAAGGAATTGGGTCTGGCAATCTTGCCAATGGAATAAATAATAAATCATTTTGCTTAGAAATAAACTCTGCAGGCTGGTTTGCTAGAGCAGCCCGAATCTGGAAAGAGTAAAATAGATTTTTTTTATGCGGTAATTTCTTTTAGTTCTAGGAAAAATATTACAGAATGGGTTCATTTGAGTACCATCCAGTACGTGGAATATTAGTTTCAATGAATTTTGAAATAACTTATTGTGGTAGCTATCAATTGATAAATCTTATTACTATCGATTCCACCAATAAAAATAAAATTTGTTTTTGTCAAGTTATAAATTTTGAGAATTTTTTTTAATAGTTAATAGTGAATTTTTCTCATAGTTATTTTGCCAAGAAAATATTTTCTTGTTTAATAATTATTGGAGTTTTCTTATTTTCAAGACAGTGCACTTCGGGACTCTTTACTCTGCCTCTCATGATGTGATGTGAACATTTGATACATTTCAGATGATTTACTCTATATTCATAAAGTTTTTCATGTCGAAGAACTATGTGACTTTCCATATGCAGTAATGATAGTGCAAAAGAGGTCAAATGACACTTTTTTCTCATCAGATATGGGTAATAGTGTTCCTCACGAGGTTTTTCTGAAACTGTAAAATGTAATTTAATTTTCCCCATCAAAATCTTGAATGTGTTTTTTTTGTTTCAATAATTTCCATAGTCGTTTGATTATGAAAATTATAATTCCCCAACACTGAATAAATTATGATTTTCTACTGGCCAATAGTAGGTACCTCTTTATTTGCAATACAAAAAATAATTTGAATTAATCGTGTTATGTGTATTATAGTTTCCACTCATCTTTTGTTAAAAAAAGCAACTGTTCTAAATCCGTTTTTTCATTTTATATCTAAAAAATATATCAAAAAGTATCTTTGAAGAAGTTATGATAGTTCGAGGTTATTCATAAAAAGCAGACATGGCTACACTTTCAATATTTTAAAATATTTCATTTCTGCACTTTCACCGTTGATTATTCATTCATATTAATTGGGGGATATAAGCATATGATAATAATTAAAATAATGATACCCTCGTTTGTAAATAAGCAGAAACGGCAACTAACTAATGATGTGACTTCTAGACCAATCAACCTATCTAAAATCTGACTTGAGTTTGAACAAAATGAATTCAATGCTGTTGAAAGAGCCTACCCAAATATTCTTCTAATTATAAGATTTATTGAGGAAAAAACATTTTCAGTTATTTGTATTAAGCATGATATTTTTAATTGAAATGGTTCAATTATTTTTTTTTGTATAAGAAAATTCATTCTTTTTATTAGATCCTTCGTAAAGCCTCAACATGAGTAATATTGAAAATTCGATTGAAGAAATTCATAATCTGGAAACCATGGCAAATAGCTTTTTATAGCGCAAACGATTTTCCAAATTTTTTTTTTTTATTTTGCTATTTCAGTTAATACCGTCGTTTGTTGGAGTTCTAGGTTCTCAAAAATTGTAATGGCGCGCCAGTTGGAAAGGTAGATTTCAGAATGTATTCATTGAATTTGAAATTGCCTTCAATCATGCTAAAGAATCATGTGACAGAAAAAATGAAACATATTTTAATTTGAAAACACAAACAGCATCTCTATTTTGATAAAATCTTAGTCTATAATCAAAAATTGGAGGATTCAAATCTCCCTAGATGAATCTCGATATCACTTTGAAAAATAAAAAATATAATTTTGCTTGACAAATGGATGACCTGACATATATAGATTGTTATTTTTCCACTTATAAAAGGAGCATTTACTGCAAACAAATTATTTGAAAAACATGAATGGTAATTTACTGTGATTTTCTATTCCTGTGTACATCTTAGAAAAAACGTTTTTGAATGAAAGTTGTGGAGCTGAGCGCCATTGCGAAGGATGTATGGCACAGGGGTCTCAAAAGAAACGGTGCCGTAACGGAACCTCGGAGTAATCAGCCTTAGCCCTGTGCAGGGGGCACCACAGGGCTGGACCAACTCCTTTCCCCTCACTCGTGGGTACAAATGACCACTGAGCCGAAATACCGAAAGGAATGAGGGCAACTCTTGGCCGTCTCGGTTTCTTTCAGGGCACTGGAGAGGATGCAATTCCAAGCCTTCTACAGGATCGGAAATGAACTCTTCAGGGTACTGAATAAACAATAAATAAGGGCCATGCAGACGAACTTCCAGCACTGTAAGGTAGCCACGGCAGTACTTACAGTTGCTAGGAGGGACCTCAAAGTGGCCCTTTATCGGGAACCATGGAAATGACATGGTGAAACAAAAGGTCTGGGATGGACAAGTGGACAGCTATTGTGTAGCAGATCAACTGAGATCGACCTGTATTCCTATTGTAAGATACAATGGACCAAGGGGCTAAAGAGTCATCGGAGCCTACAGCCAGACAAGCCTTAGGGGTGGAGTTTTTAGTGGGTAAATCTTAGGTGCAGGAGCACAGACTTCAGGACTCGGAGAGTCCTTACATTACGAGTATAGATCTAACATATGGATTTTCCCCACCTTCCCAAAAAAAAAACATTGATATAATTCAATGTAGAATCAGTATCACCAATGTGTTCGACCGAATCGCAAGTTTACCTTCTAAATTATCTTCTGGTACTGACGATTTTCCTCTTCATTTCATCAATAACTGCATCTTTTCTTCAACAAATTCTGTTCACACTTTCTTTCAATATATCTCTGAAAACAGGTGTTTTTCCTGATTTCTGGAACATAAGAAAAAGAGATATATCATTACTAATAAAATAAAGAGAAGTCTGGACCACTACTCTTTATTTTATTATTCAATGATATATCTCTTTCAATTAGAAATTCTTAATTTTTATTATTTGCAAGTGATTTAAAATGATTCGGTCTTGTGAACTCATTACATGATTCCAACTTTTTTCAAAATGATGTAGATAACTCAGTTCACTGGTTTCAGCTCAATAGGATGGAAATATATGATAGTGTTTTATTATATATTTTTTTGCAAATGAAAAAATTCACCATGTTTTCATATGCAATCCTTGTTAATGAATCATCACGAGTCAATGAAATTAAGGACCTAAAAATAAAATTTGATACAAAACTCACTTTTGCCTACAACATTAATGAAATATCTTCAAAGGCCTATAAATTGTTGAGGTGTACCTTCAGAATGTGCGAAGACAGTTGCAACACTATGAAAATATTTGATTGTTCATATTATGTTAGATCTATTCTCGAATATGTTGAGATACATGTTGAAAGACCTACCCAAATATTTTTCTAATTATAAGATTTATTGAGAAAAAAGCTTTTTCAGTGATTTGCATAAAGTACAATATTTTTTATTGAAATTCTTTTTTTTTGTATAAGAAAGTTCATTCTTTCTTTAATTTATTGCCTGGTTTCCACACTATAAATTCAAAGTGTTCTAGATTTTTTTTTATGTGCTTGTCAGTTGGGCTTAGCTAGAGAAGAATATGAATATCCAGATGTAGAAAAATACTGACTATCCTATCACTTTCTCAAAGAGGATATGTCACTGACATAATATTCTTGCAAAAATTACTTCCAGGCAATATCAACTGGTCCAAATAACTTGAGACCATAATATTAAAAACTCCTCTGTATAATACCCGTAATACTGAAATATTTGCAACTTTATTCCATGCAACCAATTATATTAACAGCTCTCCTCCTAATGGAATTAAAAGAGTTTGCAATAAAGTGTCTCAAAATCTCGATCTTTTTTGTATGAATTCAAGTTAAACTATAGGAGGATCCTGAACGGTGTCAGTGAATAATAACTTTTTCTTTTCAAATAGCACCCTGTATATTTTCATAAGTAGATGAAAGATTTTCAACATACCTATCGCAACATTTCATAACATCAATGAATAAAGAAATGAAAAAGTTTATCAAATCAACTGGAAAATGATTATTTCATACAATACTGAATTTGAAACTACCATCTTTATTGATAAAGTAACAGTTGGCTGCTCCTATATATTGTTTTCATCTGATGTGTGAGTTTGTTCGCCATATTTACATTTTTTATAACTGATATCAGTTAAAATTGTAAATACAGTCATAGAATGCAAGGGAATATATTTTCTAAATTCTTTGTTTTTTTTATGCCAACCAGAAATATGATAAAGAGAAAATTGCAAATTTTCGCCAAGGAACATTTTATATTTTATTAGTGTCGACTTAATTCATTTTTGCGGACGTAGAACTCCAACAAACAAGAGAAACAAAAAATAATCAGAATCATAGGAGAATGAACAAAAATTGTCCGCTCTATAAAATCATTCCTAGGTTGTTTTTTTTAAGGTGGAGAAAATATTTTATGGACAGCTTGCGGTAGTGAGTCCCAAGTCCTGGAGTCTATGCACCTCTCGAACCTCAGATGAACCCACCTTGCTGTTTTCTCTTACAGTACCCATTCCAGTAATTTCGTGTCTTACACGAGTTGGTAAAGTGCTTTAATGGGTGCGTGCTGTATAGTTTCTGTTCACCAATTGGTTCCCCGAAAATTGACTCTCTTCTGCGATTCAAAGCTCTGCAGTTGCACAGTATGTGTGACACTGTTTCTGGTTCCTTTCCCCATAATCTGCATGTTAGGTCTGCATTAAACAGTCCAATTTTATTAAGGTGCTCTTTCATTGACGCGTTATGAGCCCCGTAATGATTTTCAATTGTTCCCTGTTTACAGTTATCAGGTCTGCTGTTTTTTTTCGACACGGGCCTAAAATGTATTCCTAGCATTACAAGATTACGTGGAAATGTTAAAAAATATTTATTAGTATTTTGAATGTCTTGAAACTATAACATCGATTTTTCACGAAGCGCCTGAAGAAAATATTTAATTGAACCATGTATATAGGAGATTGCATAGTATAACAAAGTGGAGAAATAGAAAGTCAAAAATTTCCTCTAATCCATGTTCTCCCCACAAAAAATAACTGAACAGTGAAATATAACAAATATTTCCAGCTATTTTTGGCGATATTTGACAAAAACCAGTAAAATGCTTTCTTAGCAATAAATTGTCAACAACTTAAGTTTGAAAAATATTTGCCCAGACTTTTTTCCCATATTTCTGTACTTCCTACATGACATTCCAGCATTGGTTTCATCCTGACCACGTTCGAGTCACACTAAACATCTAATAAGAATTTGTACTTGTATTTTGATTTTGATAATCATCTCGAATTTCAGGGAACTTGAATGCCCATTTCCTGAACCAATAAGGGAACTTAGGACAAAAACTATCACAATTTCCGATCTGAAGAAAGCAGAACTGAAATCTCCAAGCATCAACGTCAACTTCAAAAACAATAACCTCAGTGTCATCAATCGAAATTATTCTACTTCACCATTCTTCATTGTATCAAGATCATTTGCTAACAAAAAACCAAAAGCAGAAGAAAAATGTGAAGAAACCAAAAGGAAATGTCCCAAGAAGGGCGGATGTCAATCATTCATTATGAAAGAATGTCCACTAGGCAAACCTAAATCTGATTGTACCCGTGTTTACGAAGGTGTAGGTATCCAATGAATCAGTTTCAATGCAATAATTCCACGAATTTATTATGATCCATTTTCTAACGAATTAGTGTTGGTATAGTGGTGGTGTCAATGAATCTATTAGACAAGTCATAACTTCTAGAATATTAGGTGTATCATAATGAGATTTGGTATAGGAAATGGTATGTGAAGAAGAGAGTTTTCGCATATTTTTTACTTTCCGGCACTTCCGGTTTCACCGGAAATGGCTCCGGTTTTGAATTTTTAAATGGAACACCCTGTATATTGTAATATTTTTGAATTTCTGAGACAATTCTGGATCAGAATATGACATTTTTAAAAGTTCTTACACCTACTTAATTTTTTTAGAGTCAGTTTCAATATTGCAAATATGTGGTAATGTCAGAAAATTACAATCACAAAATTTTAGTGACTAGTATGATAGATAGGAATAAGACAAGTTGGCAAAATTACATTTTTGTGACTATTATTTTTCAAATGGCGACCATTTTTTAACAAGCACTTCCCGAAAAAAGGATTTTTTGACGAATCTAACGAAACTAATTTATTTGCGATTGGATTAAAAATAATAATATAAATTAAATCTTACCAAGGAAAATACTTGGATAATAATTTATTTACTTTTGTCAAGTGTGCCATGGCTAATAATTTATTTACGTTCACTGTAGTAAATTTTCAAAGTGCATTCTTGTTCAAGACACATTTCAGCTCGTTTAATTGTTTCTCTCAACACGTTTCGTAACATTTGAGGCGTTATACTTCTAAATGCCCGTAGAATTATTTCTTCTAAGATTTCGAAAGTGGCTGCGGTCTTTCTTCAACATATCCCCAAATAAAGAATCGAGCACAGTGAGATCCTGTGAGCAGGCAGGCCACCATACTAGACCATTGGTTGCAATAACTTGATTATTAAAAGGCTCTGTTAAGTAATTGAGAACTGGTATTATGAGTGGCTCCATCTTTTTGGAATTAGCCGTAACACTGCTAAAGGTAGATTATTAAGATCCTCGATTTCATTTTGAAGAAAACCCAAGTACCTAACCCTGTCAACTGACTTTGAAACAATATTGGCCCAATTATTCTGTTTCCAACGATACCAGCCCAGACATTGATGTCAAACCTTTCTTGAAAATTGCCCTCTCTCATTGCATGTTGATATTGTTGAGCCCAGTACCGAGTATTAATCTGAAATTTAACGAAAATTAAGAAAGGAAACCTAAGTGAGTGTTTTGTTTTCCAAAGAAGACTTAATAAAAATAACTACAAAATATTATGCATCATGGCTATCCATGGCACACTTGACAAAAGTAAATAAATTATTATCCAGTATTTTCCTTACTAATATTTAATTTATGTTCTTATTTTTTATCCAATTGCAAATAAATTAGTAACGTTAGATTAATAAAAAAATCCTTTTTTCGGAAAGTGCTTGTCAAAAAATGGTAGTTATTTGAAAAATAACAGATAGACACGAAAATGTAATTTTGCATACTTGTCTTATTCCTATCTAGCATACTAGTCGCTAAAACTTTGCGATTGTAATTTTCTGACATTACCTGAGGCCCTCAGATTAGTTTACGTCCAATCATGGCCACCTAGATGCAATATTAAAAGTGACTAAAAAAATTAAGTAGGCGTAAAAACTTTTTAAAATGTCAATTCTGATCCAGAATTGTCTTAGAAATCCAAAAATGTTACAATATACAGGGTGTTCCATGAAAAAATTAAAAACCGGAGCCATTTCCGGTGAAGCCGGAAGTGACCGGAAAGTGAAAAATATGCAAAAACTGTCCTCTTTACATACCATATACCTATACCAAAGCTCATTTTGATACACCTAATATTCTAGAAGTTATGACTTGTCTAATAGATTTGTTGATACCTGGTATAGAAGTCAACAAACTTTGTAGGTCAAACTGTTAGACTCACATAAAAAAATATCAGAAAGCTGTTAAAATTTTGGCAATCCATCACAGTCAATTTCTTGAAAGGAAGGTATGTGTGGTCCTAAGTCAACAAATGGAAAACACTGCATAAAGAAAACTTGCCTAGAGCAGTAGAGCATGAAATTTTCTGAAGACTAAATTGTATGAGAGGCAATATTCTTCGAAAAACATCTTATTAGGATAAAGCAATTTGTCCACTCTTGGACATATTTTGCTCCTTAAATACATGAAATTCAAATCACTAGTGATACTATACCGGTTCTATGACACTAACCTAACCTACGGGTTCTGTACGTGGACAGGTCTATGTTGGGTTAGCTCTTACGAGAAGGTTGTCTTCTTCTTCTTCTTCGCACAAGGTGGGCTGGTTCCGAAGAACCCAGTACACGTAGGCCTCTCTATTTGGGCCCATTGTGCGCCCACTTGTTCTGAGAAAATCAGCTGGGCATGCCGATTTCTTTGACAAAATTCAGCAACTTCCTCAGCTGAATCTCCTTGACGTCCTCTGGGTTCAGAATTATGCTCCCAAAGTTGATCTCCCTCTGGTGCACCAGGGCTGGGCACTCAGTGAGGATGTGCGACGATGTCTCCTCATCTTCCAGGCACCATCTACATAGGGGATCATCTGTGATCCTGATGAGCTCCATGTGCCTGTTCAGGTGATTATGTCCCGTTAGGAGCCCAGTCACAGTCTTGATGTCCCGTCTGTTAAGTGACGAGAAGGTTGTTCTACATTGTGTTAGGTTAGGTGTAGGTTAGGTCGGTTAGGTTGTGTTAGTACTACGTTTGGTTAGGTTGGGTTAGTTCTACGTTAGGTTTAATCAAAAGAAGCATTGACAAAAATTATACAAGGTGCATTGAAAAAGGTGTCTCAGAAAAATGGTGCATGTCACTTATGATTGAGTAAAAAAAAACATGGCTGCAATCTGTCATTGAGTACACATATAGAATGAAGTACGAATAAGGTTCTGAGCGTTCCGAAATTAAGACAAATTAAGTGTTCAAGTATGAGTAGGTTCACTTAATGTTAAACGTCTCTGATTCAGCTAATTTTCAATGAATTAATTTGAACTGATGCCTTTGAAACATTTTCGCACTTGAAACACGAATAAAAATAATACCCAAATCCACCGAACTCTCACCAACTGGAAGTGACCATTTGATTTGTCTCGACGTCAAGAAACATAATTAAGCATTTTCACATGCCAAAAAGGCACTAGGAACAAACTTTGTTATTATTGGAAATATTTCGGTAAATGAGAGATATACAAATGCATAATTTTAAAGTTATTACATATTTAGGCCATTCTACCGAACAAATTTATATTTTCTCAAGTAAAAACAACAGATCATAATTTAAGTAAATTCATTAAGAACAATAAATTATAAAACTGAGAAATCTGATAAATCGAGTATATAAATCAACGTGTGGCTCTTGTGCAAGTTTTTACATAGGCCAAACAGGCAAAACATTTAAAAAACGATTATCAGAACATAGGAACTGTTTTTTTCAATGGAAAAACAAATTGAACTTTTGCTACTCACCTCTTGACTGAAAAAATATATTTTGTTAACGATTTCGTAATATAACATATAGTAAAAAAAAGATTTAAAATTCGAACTTCTGGAAAATTTAAAAATTAATATAGGCAGAATGTAGCAATATTTGCTTAGTGACCAGTTTAACTTGAATAATTTTCCTTTATTGAATTTGTTTTAATGTATATAGTTCCCGTCCTATTGATTACCTATTGGATTATCCTTAGTATGTTCAATATTCCTAATTAGATTTATGTACCTCCTACTACCTGCCTCGATTATTTAACACGATACATCGTAATTGTTGAGTTAGTATTTTCTCCACCTAAAGAAGCAATTGTGTTGTGGTTTTGTAAACCCAGTTCAGTGAAAAACATTTAGTGAAGTGGGTGTCTTCTGTTTGCATATGCATTTTCATCAAAAAGTTCATATTGAGATTCCAGTCGATAGAATATTTGAGTTTGATACACACAGAGTTTGTTCTAACTTAGATAAAAATATATTCACATCAGATATAATGTTCTATAAATACACAACATGAACAGTTGACCATTCAAAATACTTCTTGTCCGAAATTCATATACAGTGTGAGAGAAACACTATAATAGTAATTCATAATTCACCTGTATTCAAAAATATTGTCGGTTGAGTTTCTCAATTTTTTGTCCTTTCAGATTGAGTACACTATTATAATGTCAAACACTTATGGTTTTGCTCTGAGCAGAGTAACACAGAGTAATAAATTAAAAGGGTTGACCGGCTATATATCCGTTATTATATAAGTTATACAATGAAAATATCATAGAGGGTGCTCGATCAGGATTTTCTGATCACCCTATATGAAATTTTGCTTTGCGCCACTGTATAGGATCATGAAAGTAGGGATAGAGACATGTAGGTCCTTTCCATCGTTATTCAACAGTTTTGGCGTAATAACCAATTAAAATTAAAATAAAGGCATGCTCTTTTCTGCGAGATATAACTTTTACATATGATAAATACATTACCAAAAATCTGTATAAAACCCATTTATATAAAACGTGAGCAAGTATTATAAAAAAAATATCAATATTATTAGGTTTCAAGAGATATTTGATTTAAATACCTAAAACCATTTGGTGGATCTTCCATCATCACTTTGATTTTTGTTTATACAGGGGAAGTCATTTCATTTTTCACCAAAAATACTGTATATTTTTACAAAAATCGTTACTCCACAGTATGCTGATTATAAATATACACTTCCTGATATGTATATACAGGATGATTATTATAAAATGTGTGTCACCCCATGTAAAGAAGTAGCCCGTTAATTTTATTTATTAGATTACTTGTACTACTGAAATTCTCAAATTATTATTCCTTTCCTATAAGTATATTTTGAAAGTAAAGTGGATATTTTTACAAAAATCGTTACTCCACTGTATGCTGATTAAAAATATATACTTCCTGATATGTATATACAGGATGATTATCATACAATATGTACCACCCCATGTAAAGAAATAGCCCATTAATTTTATGAATTATTTTAAAAAAAGTATATTTTGAAAGTAAAGTGGATATTTACATCTCCAAGATTGGTGATTTGGAAATTATTTTTATTTCCCCCCATATGACTATAGACATTTTTTAATTTATTCATGAATTGCTAATTCCTTTTATATTCATATGCTACATAGACCCAATCCATGGTACACAGTACTTCAAAACAAATACAACAAGAGCAACAGTAGGTACCTACTCATCAGTCGATTACATCAGTCTATTATTTCTGGACCATATTCAAACTTTTCGGGTGGTTTTCTTTCATCAGCAACGGTAACGTCGTTTACTAAAGATGTAGATGGATATTTCTTCGTATTGCGCATAACTTAAAAACCAGCCCAAGACACTTGCCACATGGCACGTTCCCAAAGTTCAAGCCCCGGTCTTACAAATACATTATAAATATGCATCAGTGCAAATATAGAGTGAACTTCTGTACATAACTATTTTTGGTATTTTCTGTTCACACATATATCATCGCCTTCAATGTTCTCTGGTGTCTTGCTACAACATTTTATTGACAATTACATAAACGGCTATGACAATAAGTGTTGTTTTTACATCTACCTGTCTCAGTTTCAAACTCTTAACTTCGATTAAAAAAATTAAATTTGAAGAATTATATGCAATCTACAATGCCCATGAGCCAGGTGAGAATAGAACAGTGATTAAGAAAAAATATTTGATTTCATTTCTATTAGTTTAACTCTGACTCAAACTAGCAGAAAGTTGATGATTGGAAATCACACAGATTGAAGATGAACTCTTAATGAAAAAGTGTTTAATGACAACTTACATTTTCAACATAACATAATCATTTTTGTTTTAAACATATACAGAGTGAGTTAGTGTACTTAAAGGATCATATAATTCTACACTCTTCCTTGATCCATCAAGTAGCAAATATTATGTATGAGCAAAAATTGGTTCTCTTCGATTAAGACTCATCCCCTTTGAACAGAAGATATGTTTCTGCTTTGGAACAGCTTTTGTTGAAGAATCAGCTATCATTTGATCAGTAGATTTATAATTAATATTAATTATTCCATCTTCAATCAACTCCCTGATATAATGATATCGGACTTTGTGCATAACAGGATTATAAGCTATTTTATGCGCACTTTGGTTATCATTTAATGAATCAATAGAATCATTAACGTTGAAAAAAGTGACAAATGACTTGATACTATTCAAAATTTCAGATGAAAACTTTTTTTAAAGCAATGCACTTCTGCAGGTACGAAATGTGCTTCTACCTAACAAAACCCAAAACAAATATACTCGTTAAATCTCCTCTGCACTCAATATGCAAAAAAACAAATGAAGTCTGCACAAACATCAATATTTACAGGTATCAATAAGTTCCTTTAAAAACAAAGTAAAACAAATATTGTATAGCAAACAATCACTTCCATATCTTCAGTAAACAATTTTGAGCTTATTCTACCTTTCCCCCACATGTAATTTGTACACTTTTAATTTGTACCTTTTAGTAGTTTTAGTTTACATATTTACTCAGTTATTTCTAAATGAAACCTGCTTCATCTCTTCAACTGTCTTGGGTAATTGGGTTCTTCCTGTTTAGACAATAAATGTTTTTTTTCCTTTTTTGATCTGGTACATGGGCAAAAGTAGTACAACCAAAAATTTTGTATTTTTCCAAATTGACTTTCTCGCCAGTCCATTTCTGTTCAGGAACACTACCAGGAATTTTCTCTGCAGGAGAACGGTTGATCAGATATATGGCTCTATTTGCAGCTTCAGCCCACATTCTAGGATCACATTTTGAATCCAACATCATCGATCTCGCTTTTTCCATAATAGATTATATCGTTCTGCTAAAGCTGATTCCTACCCATAGGACCACAAATGTTTGTGTGTATGAGGTCAAGTTTGTTTTTAGCCATTTTTTTTTAATTCGCTCGCAAAGGTTTCCTTGGCTGTTTTTTTCAATACATGCAATACATGGTGAATCAAGATCATCATTTGAAAATTTGATTCTTGAAGCTAGGCCATCCCTGAGTAACTTCATGCTCACTCGATTACAATACAATACAATACTTTATTTATCATGTAAGCTGTTATTACACAGATGTGAAACGTCAAGGCTGAATTACAAATAATTACAAACATGATAGATTTGCTACAATAAAAATACAATACAGTATAGGCTTGTTACGATAAGATTATAAAATTTGGCACAGAGTGATGACCAAGAAACATTACGAATGCAAAACATGTTAAAGTAGAACATGGATCAGCTATCTAGAAACTCTTCAACAGAATAAAAACATTTGCTTATAAGAAACTCCTTTAGATGTGTTATGAATACTTCGATAGGTTTTATATCTTTTATATTCATTGGCAGATAATTATAAAGTACTGCTGAGGACTAGAAAGGGGATTTCTCATACAATTTGCCCTGATTTCGAGTATCATAACAGTTTCTGTACTACTCGAAGTGATGAAGGTTATTCCTTACAAACTTTGCACATTCGAATATATTTAATATGCTGGCTAGTGTTAGCATTTTCTATTTAATAAAAAAATGTTTCTGTAGTACAAATACCCATTGAATATCAGTCGCATGTCCCCACATCATTTTGGTCTGAGTATATCATTGCATAGTAGGTATTTATAAGATGTTTTTCATCTGAAATGTTTTTGAGTTGGCCAATTGCAAAGCAGCCACTGTTTAATTTCTTACATGTCGTGTCTATCTGATCTGTCCATAAGAGTTTTCCGTCTACCATAGAGCCAAAAAATTTCATACTTTGTAACACTGGGATATTGAGTTGTTGGAGTACCTTCGTTAATTCATATGGTACACATTTTCTTTTAGAGAAATAAATACAATCAGTTTTTTGCATATTTAAAATAAGTTGATTTTTTTTGCACCGTTTATTAATCTCGTTTATGACTGAAAGAACTGAGATTTGGAGTTCATCTGGATTCGATGCTGAAACCATTATTGTATCATCAATCAATCAAACTATGCTTTATTGTCAGAAGAACAAGTCTTATCTACAAAGACGTTAAAGAAATACATATTAAAACAGAAAAGTAAAACATTAAAAACTAAACAATAATAATAAAAACGACAAATGGTACAGGTACAGACTGATTGAATTTTGTATAATTAAAAAAATTAAGAATTAAGAAATGTATAATAATAAGAGGGTATTTCCCAAGATGCAAACATACTAAAATCATTCCTAAATGAAGGGGCTAGTGTAGTTCACTATAAACGAAAGAGTTCACAACTAAAAAATTCCTCTATATTGTAGAATGGATGAATGTATAGTAGTTCTTTTAGTTGTTTTTTGAATAATTCAAATGCTTCAATTTCTCTTAGGTTTATTGGTAAGCAATTATAAATTTTTAGCCCGATTCTTTAGCAAGATTACTTTTAGGTATAGGTAATGGTAGTCTAAATTTTTGCGAAGATCGAGTGTTATGATTCAAAGGCGCTGATATATATATTTGTTACGGTTTCTATGAATTAGGCATGTAGTTTCTAAAATAAAAATCGAGGTGACTGTGTGGATTTTGAAGAGTTCCCTGCAAGAGTCACGCGGTTTAACTTTACAGAGAGCCCTAATGGCTCTTTTTTGAATAACTTGCACCATCTGTAATTATTGATTGCCACACACTCCCCAGAATGCTATACCGTATAGCAGATGGGAACTCACGTGATGCATTACCTTAACTTAAAAAATAACAGAACCCTCATACAAAATTTTATCCTTCATTTCATCCCTTTAGGGGCTTTATTTCTAAAAACACTGAAACGCATATTTCTTTATTTGTAATAAAGAACTCAAATACCAATTTTAATGACTCTGACGTAAAACTAACGGAACCCTTATACAAACTTTCACCCGCCATTTCACACCTTTGGGGTTTGAATTCCTAAAAATACTGAAACACGTATTCATTTATTTGTTACAAAGACCTCAAATACCAATTTTTATGGCTCTAACTTGAAAACTAACGGAACCCCCATACAAATTCCAATTTTAACCCCCCATTTCCCCCTTTAAGGGTTGAATTTAAAAAAAATTTCTTATACAACTATTCAACCCCCATTTTAACCCCTTTGGGGTTGATTTTTCCAAAACCCTGAAATACGTGTTTTTCTTTCATTTGAAAAGACAAGCCCAAATACCAATGTTGAAGAGACGTAGAATATATATATTTTTTTTTAATCTCAGTATTCGATTGTCTCGTACTCATTGTGGAACCTGTTGTTGTTACGTATTAGTTTTATTTGCATCAAACTCGGAAAAACAAAATTTTTAATATTTTATTTCACTGGAATTGTTTCAGTTCTTGTGGCTTATTGTTTCTAATTGTTCGTTTTCATATTTCTAAACATCTTCAACTTACAAAAACTCATTGTTTCGGAGTCCTGAGAATGAAATCATTAAAATTCGAACTGATTACAAGGAAACAATAGTTTTTCTTCAACCAAACATCCAAATCCCAACAAACCTTTTTAATATTATATGTTTATATTTGATCATTAACCTTACTAAAATAGAAATTGGTATTGTCGTAATGAATCGAAAAAGTATCCTTTGAGAACATATTTACTAAATTGAATACGAAATATTCCATGTGGTTCACTTTCCTATTGGTTTCAAACTGAACCGTTAACAATATAATATTTCTGTAGTTATTTTTTTCTCTGTGTAAATATATTTTATACAATATATTTTTTCATATATCCTTTTTATAAACTCTGAAAGTGAATAAATATAAAACACAGTAAGAACACCAATTTTAATCAAATTGACAAAATTTTATGTTTTCATGTTTTCCCTAAAAATTATTAGTTTGAAAAACTACATCACAATAATTATGAAACAAGATTCATTACAAATAAATGCTTTTGTACAGAAAATTATCCTTTACAATCATGAAAAAGTGTGACTTAAATGTTGGATTTGAAATATATATTTCACTTCCACTTGAGATAAAAATTTCTGGTAAAATTTTAATAATGGTACCTCTACTTGCTGAAATGACATTTATATTGATGTTTTTATATATAATCTTCATTTTTATTCATTTATTTAATATGATAAGGCATAAGTTATTCTAATCCCTGTGATTATTCATTTGAATATTGATCTTTATGAAGTGAATTGTATGTTTTACATAAAAAAAATATTCCATCAATATCATTCTACTATTTGAAACGGCAATTTTTTTTTGGCAATTTTTTCTACCCGAATTAAATATTCATTTAGCATGTATGGGCTTTTTTCAAGAAGTGGCAAAAAAATATGAAGATGCCTTTTTTAGCACCATAGATATGGTGGGGAATTAATTTTATTTTTTTGTTTATCTATTTTTTTAAATAGAAACTTATCATGAATTTCCATATTTTTCAATATTTTCGGTGATGTGATGGAATGTCCTTCATCTCCGCTGTTAGTATATGTTGGTAAATGCTCGCTATACCGAGAAGTTAGCATATGAGATGTGAAAAACTGCGTCGGTCACATAGACTGAGACGGCGGCACAGTCAAATTAAGGTCCTCGGTCAAATAGACCTCGCCGGCCTGTAAGCAAACTTTTTTCTCGGTCATATAGGAGACGGTAGTCAATGTGTTGATGATGTGTTGTAATCTGTACAGTTCCTCCATAGTTTTACACATTCCAATTATTTCAGGTAAAATGTTCCAAAAAGACGGCCCCATATCCAAGTTATAGTGAATCATGTGCTGAAAGGTTAGATGATGATCCGTCTGAGTGTCTGCAGTGCCCATGGCAGAAGTGTGGTGGAGTTGAAAGTATCAAACCTCCCAAGAGGGATTACCACACCTCCATTACTACTGCTCGAAGTTTGACTCTGGTCCCAGGGTATCCTGTTAATGATGTAATTTTTTTAAATATTCATTGAATTTTGGCATAATGCGGTACTATGTTATACAGTGTGTCCAATTAAGTCAGCACCATATGGAAAACTTCTTTATTATTTGTTTTATGAAAAAAAGTTATTCATGATAAAAAGTTCTGCATGGCCTATAACCCAAAGTGAAATAATCACATCAATTTTTTGCATTTGTATACGAGGTTGGTCGAAAAATTTAAATTTTGCTCAAAAGTAAAGTACCTTTATTTTTTACAATATCGACAATCTTTATTAAGAAAACTTGATCCTAATTGAAAACTACGGTCAGAATTACTTATCAACGGAATTTGAAAAGAGAACACAAAATAACAAGGAATACATGAAAGCTGATCAGGTTGCTACAAACGTGAGAAATCTTAACATAATTCGAAACACGCTGCAAAAACAAAAAGTCAATAAGTACTTGTTGTGAAGATTGTATAACAAAATATTTTTACTGCTTGCATTGTTTCCATGTAAATCATTGACTTGTGTTTTAATCTTGTGTTATATGATATACACATGGCCATTGTTAATGTAAGTTCATAATTTTTGCGGAAA
Source organism: Gonioctena quinquepunctata (assembly GCA_018342105.1). Taxonomy (NCBI): domain Eukaryota; kingdom Metazoa; phylum Arthropoda; class Insecta; order Coleoptera; family Chrysomelidae; genus Gonioctena; species Gonioctena quinquepunctata. The sequence continues at coordinate 76,591 of JAFIRS010001646.1, forward strand.
TATTTGTGATATTATTTTACGCATATGCAACATCTCATGAACTTGCGTTACATAAGAGTAGTTCATTTCTGTACCACCATGGAATTTTTAAACCTCTAGCGTGTAATATTAATAATGAAACTTTTTTTTATAGTCAACACATTTTTCTTATATTTTCATATTTTTTCTGGCTTATTACGGACTTAAAAATTTCATAGAAAACATATTTTTTATGGACTATCAACTGTGTGTTCAACTGTATAAACCTATTTTTATCACTTCTCAGTAAATAATTTGAATGATAAAATATTGTCATTTCTACATTTGACATAGATTTCTAAATAAATATAAATGGCGGAGCATATTTAGCTGATACAATGTGCTTACACATAATTTTTAAACATATATAATAATTTCATAGCTATGACCTGGTATTCTCACCGAGATCTTCAGAAAAAATAATAATTTGTATTTCAAAGATATGGCGAATGCACTGGTTTTTCACAGCATAATTGACATTTCAAAATATGGTGATTATACATTTCCGAAATTTTAGTTATAGTTTTCATCTCATGTGGAGGAATCAATCGAAGAGTTTTTCTCCCGTAGACTTTTGTAGCAATATGGACTAAAAAGTTGAAAATAAAATTATAGTTTTAAAAACTAAAAACACGCTAATAAAGCAATAAGGCCTAAAAATGTTGAAAATAATAACAATAACGTCATTGACCAAAAATTTTTTTCTTATGTAAAAAAAGTGTGGGGTGCTATTACTTACTTTTCATAAATATATAAGGTAACTGATATCAAGCACCTCACCCTTTTTTTACATAGGAGAAACATTTTTGGTCAATGACTTTATTCTTATTATTTTCAACATTTTAGTCCTTATTTCTTTCTTTATAAGCATGTTTTTTAGTTTTTTAAACTATAATTTTATTGTTGATGGTCTTCACATTTTTTGATATGTTATCTGATGTATTGTTGCATCATCTGACTCAATACTTGTTAACATACAATAACGCAGGTCAGATAGTAAATTCCAACGGTACTTTTTCGAAAGACACATCAGAACAGTGTGCACATTTGTATGATATCTTATGACGTTATGACTTGACACATTTAATTATCGTAATGTACCCTCAAGTTAGCAATAGTTATTTGTATGCCAAGGCCGCGAAATACCTTTTTGCGTACCGAAAGAAAAGGATAATCTTGAGGTAGCTAAAAAGTTTCGCGGCCATGGCATACACACTATTTTTCATGCAATCGTCAAAATTATTAAACTAGATAATTGCAAATAGATATGTTATTGCTTTAAAATCAACAGCAGTTCAGTTTAATTAACAAAGTCACAGCGTTGATATGGAAATGATATGTTTGAATATATAGTAAATATTTTGACAGTTCTTGACAAAACGCAAATATGACCGATACACCTAGTGATATTTTAGTATCTTGCACTCCTCCAGAGCTAAAAACTATTCTAAACTTTGCGATTTCCGTTTTAATACCTGAAAAATCTAAACGGCAGTAAGAAAAATGTTACAGCAAGTTTAATGATTGGTGTGTCAAACAAAATGTCGTATTTTAGAAATGTCAAATTTGGAAATGACGTTTGGTTTGGCGGCCGTTGCTATGGGTAACGGCCGCGAAATTAAATTTCGCGTTGAGAATGCGAAATACTCACTTCACGTGCGATTGCACGAAAACATATAATGCTGTGTTTGTAGAGGTAATATTTTTATTTTTTTTTCCAGGTGAATTATATGCCTTTCAAGGATTGTGTTGCCAAGAAGGTAAGAACAAGCCAGCAAAAAATATCTGCTTGAATCATATTGAAGTTAGACCGACTGAAATCAAAGAATGAATGACAATGTTGATTTTTGGGTGTTTGGTCACACTTGGACCATTTTTTTTTTGTTATTCAATATCAACTGATTTTTTACCTGGTTCTATGAATCAGAATGCAGTGAAAAATATATGAAATTAAAAGCTAATTTTCAGCTCAGTTTTTCTAAGGCTAGTAGACCAAGAGCCTGTGTCACTTCAAAAACGTATCAAAAGTTTACGCACATTGGATACGGGAACTTGTGTAATCGATGTAGACAATGATACGGACATGCCCGCCATAAATTTTTTCTGGGGCGAAGTGATGGTAGGAGGGATGCTGAACTGTTATGAAAAAACAGGTGAAAAATTTGAAAGTTCAATACTGAGGGTAGTAAAAACAAAAATTTACAATAAAATAAAGCGACACTTGACGATTGCGTCGTCTAAAACTTGGCGTTCACCTGCTGCAATGTTCAAAATATGTCAATAGAACGTGCCCAAAAAAATATGTGAGTTTACTACTGAAAATTGGAGGAATCTTACCATTTGTCTTTGAATAATATAAATATCATCTGCCAGTCATTTTCAATGGGGCGGAAGGGCGCTCGGCCCATCGAATTTGGAATATAAACTTTTCATAAAGAAGTCGCTAAATTTTCTTCAAAATTGGAGGGCACAACAGCAGCAGGTAAATGCCAAGCTTTAGAATTGACAAGTGTCCTTTTATTTTATTGTGAACTTTTGTTTTCTACGACCCCCAGTCGTGAGCTTTCAATATTTTTCACCTTTTTTATAACAGTTCAGCATCCCTCCTACCATCACATCATTCCAGAAAAAATGTATGGCGGGCATGTCTGTAGTATTTTCGACATCGATAACACAAGTTCTAGTATTCAATGTGTGTAAACTTATGATACGTTTTTGAAGTGACACGGGCTCTTGGTCTATAGGCTAGGTTTTTCCGAATGGAGTGATAACCGCCCCTTCCACTGCGACCTTCCCAGATCTATTGTAGCTCGATCCTGATTAAATTGGTTAATCTTCAAGTCCCACGCTTCTGACGAAGTTGATGATGATTGCTGATACTTTTTCTTGGTCTTTGGGCTCTAGCTGCCTGTGATCCATACGGTAGAATCTTGTCTGTTCCAGACCAAGCACAAGATGTGCTCGTCTATGTCTTGGCAAAAGCGACACTTTGCGCGCTCTCCGCAAGTCCGATTTTTTTAAGATGCTTTCACATTCGACACTGACCTGTCAGTAGTCTAGTTATGATCCTCAGGTTTTTCCTATTCAGTTATAAAAGGGCTGCTGTTCTTCTTTCAAGTTTTTGGTATAAATACCTTCGTTTGGACTTGTCCTACTGTTTTATCAGTACTCGGGTTTTTTCCGTTCGGTCCAGAGTAAGAACAATTTTATTGGCTATGGCTCTTAGTTATTCCGAAGAAGGGCTCTGGTCCTATAAACTTCCTCATAGTGCATTCTTTTGCCAGATGGTCGTCTTTCTCATTTCCTTCAAAGCCTTTGTGTCCAGGGACCTATAGCAGAATTATTCTGTTATCCCTGCCTTCGCTGTTCCATACTAATCTGGATTCTATCTTACTTTGCCGGAACTTTCAGTGCTGCTTGGTTGTCCGACATGATTTTGATCGATTGATTTTTATTTTTCATAATTTTTTCTAAGGCTACTGTTGGTTGATATGGTCTCGGTTTGCATAGAACAAGAATTGGAGTTCTCAGATACTTGCCACTGAAGCTAAAATTGAAGCGTTGTAATTGTTTTACGGAATTTTCCACATTTTTACTAATGTCATTTTATGGATTATGGTTTCATGGCGATTTTGATCATCAGTTTGCATAACTAATGGATACAATTTTGGAGATATAACTTGTTTCATTGAACATCTTTGAAAGCATCAAGTTTTCAACTTTAAAATAATTTTCCAAAATTTATTAATTCTCAAGCAACCAGTATTTGTGTTTTGAAAATTATTTTCAGAATATATTTTTCAATTTTAACAGATTTTTCTTATATTCTGAATTTATAAAATGTCCTGATTTTTTGAAAATTCATTGATTTGTACTTACCACTTGAGATTGTAATCTAAACGGACCTAGATATTTCACCACATTAATATTAGTAATATTTTCAATAGGAATTTTTCAATTACTTATTTTCATTGGTTGTATTTTATCGGCAAATGAAAATAATTCTCGTTTCAGTTTAGTTTTCAATGAATCATAGTAAATAAAGTATTGGTCCCAAAACTGCTCATTTGATTTAACTGGACAGAATGTTCCCTTTCAGATAAGTAGTTTTCAAAAAGTTTTAAGCAGATTCCTCTAATTTCATATTGTTACAATATCAATAATAATGTTTTATGTAAAACCTTGTCAAATGCTTTTTCAAATCTGAAAATACCGCATAACGATGATTTCACCGGCCTATTTCAGCCACAAAATTACCATAGATTGCATGGTCATCCTTTGAAATTGAAACAGGAACCTTTTTGAACAACAGCGCGCCAAACATATTTCTCTAACAGAATCTTCGCGAAGAAGAATTCCTTATCGCCAGATGTGGTAACAGCTCCAAGTGTTCATTTCATTTTCAGATAAGTAGTTTTCAAAAAAATTAAGCACATTCCCTATTGTTACAATATTGATAATAATTTTGATGTAAAAAACCTTGTCAAATGCTTTTTCAAATCTAAAAATATGCCAAAGTTTCCTTATATAAATAGTATCAGTTCTCTTCCCCTGAATCCAAATTGGTTTCTACATAATAAATTCTGTTTCGCTAAAAAAATACATTAATCCGGTTTTTCATACTTTTTTCCAGAATTCTAGATATAATTATCAATTAAGTTTCTGTGATCTTTATAATTTTGAATAGTTTTCCTATTTTGTAAAACTTTTCTATTAATTTATCTCTATATTTGATGGATTTGATAAAGCCATTGTAATCGATATTTTTTCAGAAACATTTTTCTTGTTGACATTGGTCCATTTGATTTGTTATTCCTTAAATTAATTTGTTTGGAGCTATCAGAATTTTTCAGAACATCATTCCAACTGTTTTTTTTTTATAATCGTTTATTTTTGTTATTTCTGTCAATTTCAGTTTACTCCGGTGATAAAAATATTAGTTTAGAATTGATGTCAGTAATTACCGTTTCAATAATTGACTGCCCAAGATATTTCACTATAAAAATTTAAAATAGAAATAATTTTTTTTGGTGACGTTTTCAGAACTACCTCTGTTTCCTTTTTAATGGTTTGGTTAACTCCATAAATTGAGTTTTTTTTCTTGGAGAATAAAAGTGCATTTACTCACTTCACTTTAGTATAGCAATAGAAAGAAAGAAGAGCATTTATTTACTCAGTTAAAATACAAAGATTTCGTTTCTTATATACATACATAATACCAACAAATAGTCTGCACCACACTACATTACCTACAATACAATTTGGGAAATAATAATTAAAAAAAACATCAAAGCAATAAAAAAAAAGCAATAAAAGAAAATTTAAAACCAGTATACAATGTAATCAAAGCTATATTTCATATAGAGGAAAATTTATGTTGCATCTAGGAGGAAGTCTTGAATATTATAATATGCTTTATCTATGAGATATGCTTTTAGTTTGTCTTTCAGCCTGTTAATGGACAAATATCTGATGTTTGGAGGTAGGACATTCCACACTTGTTTCAAATGAAATGGGGCATTTCTCTTTATCTAGCTGAGCCTAGTGTCAGATCATTTTTATTTATTGTGTTGTATTCATGCTTAGGGATGGAATTTTAAAAAAAATCAAAATTATTTTTTACAAATATTACCGATTTTAAAATATATATAAGTTATTGTTAGTATTTTATTTTGAATAAATATTGGTTTGCAGCTTTCTCTATATTTTAACTTGAAAATATATCTCAGGCATCTTTTTTGCATCAGCAGTACTCGCTGTACATGAGTTGAGTTTCCCCACAAAACAATGTCATATCTGATTTTTGATTGAACATATGCATGATATGCAATTAACCTGTTTTTTTTGTCCACATTTAGGCTCAATATTCTTAGTGCATAGCTATATTGTGCCATTGATTTCGAAATTTTGTCTGTGATCCTTCCAGTCCTATCTACTGTCTATTATCAAACCCAGAAAAGACACACTTGATTCGGGTTTTAGTTTAGTGTTGTTATATTCCAGTTCAATTTTTGAGTTATCTGATTTCAGTCTATCCCACTGCATTAACTGTGTTTCTCTATATTCAACAATAGCCCATTTGCCATAAACCATTTATCTAATTGTTCAAGAGCAAGTATTGCCCTATTTTTTGTTTCTTCAGTATTCTGTTCTTTGAAGATAATCGTTGTGTCGTCAGCATACATGATGATGTATCTTGTATCACTGATTGCATCTCATTCGTATATAAGATATATAGTAGTGGACCTAAGATTGAACCTTGTGGTACACCTTTCTTAACAATTAATATATCCGATTTAACTTTTTGCATTTTTTCGTTCATTTCCACTATTCTTTGTTTTCTTTCAAATATATAGTTGTGAAGAGATTCCCGCACTCCATAGAATTTTAATTTTTTCATAAGTATGTTATGATCTACACTGTCAAAGGCTTTGGAAAGATCAAGGTACAGCGCTGTTGGCTTATGATTTTTATTGAGTGCATCTATGATACTCGATATTGCCACATACATTGCTCTCACCGTTCCCTTGCCCTTTCGAAATCCATTTTGTGCATCCGATAATATTTTATTTTCCTCCAAAAATTCAATCAGTCTATCATTGATAAGGCTTTTAAAGATTTTATTAATATTTGAGAGCACAGAAACGGGCCTGTAGTTTTTAAAGTCCAGTCTGTATCCTTTTTCATATATGGGTTTAATGCAGCCTATTTTCAACTGTTCTGGATAGACACCTGAACAAAACACCAAGTTAGCTATATGACCAATAGGTCCTGCTATTATATGTGCTGATTCTTTCAATAAAATTATTGGTATCATGTCTTCCTCCACAGATTTTTTGTTCTTCAGTTGTTTTATGCAATTTATAATTTCATTTTTATTTAGGTATAAAATTTTCCTTACAAACAGTAACGTTTGATAAGTCACACTCTCCCTGTTTTATATCAGGGCCAACTTTTATGAAGAACTCATTTATTGCAACAAGTATTATATTATCACTGTCAAGATACTGTTATATTTCCCTGCTTTAAGTTTTCCAAAACATTTTCATTATTCACTATTTTATCTGTAACATTTTTCACAGCATTCCAAGTGGCTTTACTTTTATTTTCTGAATTTTTTATTATGTTTCTGTTGAACATTTTTTTTAGTAGCCCAGCATAGTTTTTATATGTATTTTGTGATATTTTCCCTTGCATCATTCTTTTTAAGAGTATTTTTTTTGTTTACTTGAGGTTTTAATTCCGTGGTTATCTAGTTTTTATTCTGCCCTTGCATTTGACTTTTTTTATGGTGAATATTTGCTTCATAATTGTTTGAAAGATATTAGAGAATAGTTTAGGCTTCATTCACCCCATCTTGGTCAAGAATGTTTTCCCAGGTTTGAATTTCTAATTCTTCGAAAAGTCTTTAATTTTTGTTTTAAAAAAACTTTATTATTCAGCAGGTTTTCATTTGGTTGTTCTTTTTTCTCAGATTCTAATGTTTGCCCAAAATGATCACTTGAGAGCCAGGGTAACTACCTTGCATTCTCTGTATTCATTAAAGTCCATGAATATATTATCAAGGCTTTTAGTATTATTAGCTGTTCTTGTTGGTTCGAATATCAGCTGTTGCAGGTTGTTAATGTCCCGATTTCCATTATTTCCATCACAGAGAATTGTTTTGAAATTTATGTACTTACTGTTTATATAGTAAAATATTTTCTCTTGCTCAATTAATATTTCAAGACGTTCTTTTCCTCTGGGATATATGCTTGCACATTCCACATGTCCTTCAATGCTAAAGTTCTCGATATTCTTCTCTGCTGTACATTTTAGTTTGTCCTTTGTAAAGATGCATGCACCTCCATGGTCTAGCTCTATCCTGGAAAAGCATGAGACCATTTTATACCCCTGTATCTTGTAGAAAATTGCCTCCTCTTTCTTCATCCAGTGTTCTGTTATGCAAAGAATGTCTGGTTTCGCTTCTATGGTTTCTAAACAGACTTCTAATTCATTGAGTTTGTTCTTTATACATTGTATATTTTGGTGTAGTAGAAGTAAGTTTTTACATTGATTGTGTTTGGATCTCTTCTTTTTTGTATCGATGACGTATTTTGTGTATTTCTCTATATTTGGTATTTGGACTAGTTTTTTTGATTTCCAGGAACTGTTATTATTCTAGGTACGTCTTCGATGTATTTGATTTTAAGGTTACTTTCTCCCATGCCAATCCTGTCCATTTCTGATTTTAACTCCTTGTATTCAGCAATTTGTTTGAGTGTCTTGTCAAATCCTAGAGCAATTGTGTGGTACTTCTTAAATACTTCTTTTGCCTTGAAGAATACTGATCTCACTTCTTTATGGCTTGGCAGGACCGCTTTTATAGGTCTAGATCTTTCTGAATTTTTCTTTCCTACTCTGAATACCTCAAGGTTATTTAGGTTCACTTCAGGGCACACTGATTTCATGATGCCTCTCATCGCTTTCGTCATCATTCTCAATACATCCATATATCATTGAATTACTCTTTTGTTCTTCCTTTGTTGACATTAATTTAAAGCCTCTTCGGTTGAGCCTGTTTGGGTCCTTTTTTTGCCAACTTATTCATTTGAGTTTTTAGGTTACCATACATTTTGGGTAGAGTCTGATAATCATTTTCCATCTGATGTAGCTTCTTCTAGTGTATATTCCTTCTTTTTGCAATTTATTTTCAATGAAGTTCCATCCTTAACCTCACTTTCTCTGCAAGGTTTACAAATCCATCTTTTTGTAATTTTTTTTATAGTTATTCAATTCTTGTGTAGTAACATTTGCGCACTTTGCGTGATACCACTTTGTGCATTTATTGCACTGAATTGCATAACTATTTGTCGTTGATTTCGATCAGCTAGCACATGTCGACGCCATTTTGATAATTTGTTTTGTGAAGATGTTGGTTAATTAGTCACTTCCAAATTAACGACGTTGGTTCATTAGTCACTTCCAAATGTGTACAGGTGTGAAGATGGAAGATATCCTTTATTTTTTGTATTCACAGAGTTTTTGTCAGTGCAATGGTTTTAAGGTTTTTACTCGGCGTTTATTGGATTTATAATGTAAAACAATGCACTTTAAGGGCAATATGGAAATCAAGTTTCAAGAACTTGCTTGATTCCAAACACACCAAATTCCACTGAAGAGTTTTATGTAACTTTGATGCCATATTTCACAGTTTAACCAATTGATTTCTTTGAAAAAAAGGCGAGAGCACCAAAACTGAACCAATCTATACGAGTACTATCAATTCAATCCTTCCAATAGATATAAGAATAGTAATAAGAGTAATCAAAAAAAATATGAGCTATTTCATTCAACACATTTGGATTTGAGTAATATATATATATATATATATATATATATATATATATATATATATATTGACCTCTCAAAGGCATTCGACAAGGACTCAGAATAAACTGCTCTGCAAACTTGAACACTTTGGTATTGGAGAAAAGGTCCTCAACTGGATCTCAGAATTTCTTTCTGCTAGTGTCTTCAGAGTAAGCTATTCTGTTTTGGAACCCACCCTTATTTTAACCTACATTTATGACATTTGGTACCCTTATCTAGTGAAAGACATTCAAATACTTGAAAGGGTTCAACGTAATACCATCCAGATGATTAGAGGATTCAAACAACTCCCCTACATCAACAGCTATCTCGCCTCAATCTACCCTATTTGAGCGATAGACGTGCTAGGAGCGATCTCACGGGCCTATTTCAGCCACAAAATTACCATAGGTTGCATGATCACCCTTTGTAAATGAAACAAGAACCTTTTCGAACAACAGCGCGCCAAAAATATTTCCGCACATTATTATTGGTAATATTTTCAGAAGGAATTTTTAGATAACTAATTTCCATTGGTTGTATTTTATATGCCTATGAAAATAATTCAGTTTTCTATAAGTCATTTATATAAATAAAGTATAGGTCCCAAAACTGCTCATTTGAAGTTGAAGCGCCAACTTCAATGTGAATACTTTTGATGTGTTTAATTTTGTGAACACCTGAAGATGGCAAGACCTCTTGCCGAAATGCATTGTGGCTAATTTCTGTCGAGAAATATACACATTGCAATGGAGTGACCCCCCTTATTTCTACCTGTATAACCAGAACTCCACCTCAATGGACTATTTAAAAAAAAGTATATTATGTTACGATGATAGTGTTGATGTTGAAAACTAAAAATAAAGTTTTTTATTACTTCCAAGGCTTTTATATTTTTTAGGGTACTGAAATTAAGATTTCATCTCATGAAACAGATTCGATGTGAAATATACTAACCACCAATTTTGAGATAATTGCAATATGATTAGATATTTTTTTTATATAATTTCAATTGTATCTCTAGGACGGAAGATTCAGTTGAAATTTTATTTAGATAAAATATTCATTTTCACAGTGATTCTTCAGTTTTATCACAAACCGAATTCTTCTTTTAGAAGAGTCAATAAATTTCATTTGCATAAGTCTGTTGGAAAACAGAGGAGTTGTTTTTTATTTCCAACTCCCCATAATCTGAAAACTAAAAGTTCCTAATTGAAAAGGAATCTTCAATGATACAGTTTGACATGTCATTACAGATTCGAATACCCTATCAAAAAATACACATTGTATCCTTTTGAGGTTATATTATGTTTCTGGACTATGCTAATACATTTCATTCATCTAATACTCACTTTATTTACTTATTCAGTGATATCAAAAATGTCTATTATATTGGTATTGTTCACTACACTTCAAACACTCATCACTTTCCATGTTTTCCTCAGTTAAAAATCAAAAACAAAAACTTCAACCAACGCCATACAGTCCAGTGTTGTTCTGCGAGGTTTATCAGGTTTACCACACTGAGTGGATAGGTCATTCGGACATTGGTTTTTATTGTAATGAATAATATTGGTTTCATTTGCCTATGAAAATGTAAGAATGTTGTTTCTGTCCTGTGTAAAATAGGAGCTATTGGTATTAAAATTAATGAATACAAAATGAAATAAATAGTTGAAAGCGAGGGGTTGAAAAATAAAATATTCTAAGATTTAATTACATAAATTTTTTACTTTCTGTTTTGTGAAATAATCAAGTTATTGAAAAATTTTGTCGAGAACCATTATGGAACTGAACAGTAAATGTATATTCAATATCTGGGATGAACCTCTCAAGGCGAACTATGTTATGTCCACAGTAGGCATACAAAGAAATGTCACAGAAGAAAAAATACAGTATTTCCAACAACCTTCAAAGTTTAATTGATTTGTTGAAATATGAACAGTATGTTCATAAAATCAGATGTGGAATCATCTGCGACTGAAACATAAACTTTAGTCACTATCTTCCATCGTCAAGATAACCTCTTGTGGGGTATTCATGTTGAAAAGTTCTCTTTGGGAAGTGCATATTGCGTCTCAAAAAAACATCCTCATGCCTAAATTTTCAAAACATCCCAAAACCTACCAGGGATGTATGTGGTCACTGGGTATGTACAAAAAACTCAATTAATTTATTTCAATATTGAAAAATTGGTTAAATCGCAATAAGAGTTCTGTAGAACTTCACAAACACATATATAACAGAATCGAAATCCAGTATAAGATCAAGAACGTTTACTTCAATGTATATTTGTATATTTCAATTGCGTTTTTGTGTGATTTTTTATGAATTTATAATTTCGAATGGCTTTATTGATTATTGCAAAATATATGTTTTTGGGGAAAAACTTATTGCAAACCTTTGATTATATTCTTTATTTAATTATTTAGTTGTAACTTACCTGGTATTGTAGGCATAATAAACAGGAATTTTCATTTCTTGATGTTTGATAAAGTGACAGTTACTATAGAAATAAAGCATCCGAACATTTGGTGTTTCAACATTTTTATATAATCTACAGTTGGGTATAATTTGTCTTCAAATAACATATTAATTAATACTTTTTGATAACATTCAGAGGGCTCAATGCATTGTTATAGAGACCACCCTACACTAGAATTCCATATTTCAGGATAAATTTAACTAATCCCCTGTAAATCATTATCAGCATTTTTTTGTTCATATTTTTGCTGTTCATAGAATTTGTTTATTAGTCTTCTTATTTGTTAATCAGTAATTTGTTGGTTCTATTTAAGATTTCTATTTATTGTTATTCCTAGGTATTAACTAGTTTCTGATGCTTCCATTTCAAAATTGTTATGAGGAATTCAAAGTGTGAAATTTAAAGAGAGCTAATTATGTCAACTTTTCATATTAAGGATGCCATTTTCGGTTTCACTTTTTACTTAGTTGCAAGTTATATCAATAAATATAAGAACAGATATCTTCATAAGTAATTATAGTGCTATCAATAGATTTCAACAGGGAATTGATGTAGGTGAAAATCAAATTGGCCCAAGAACTGTTCCTTGGGGAACTCCAATTTGAATAGTTCTCAGATTGCTCAATTTTTGGTGATACATGATTTATTATTTCCAAACCAATTTGGATTCAGGGAAAACAGAAACAGAAAATGCCATCTTCAGTGTTACTGAGACTAAAAATCATTGGATAATAAGAAAACTATTGGCATATTTTTAGATGTGAAAAAAGCATTCGACACAATTTCACATCAATCAACAAATATTACTGAAATTAGAACAATATGGAATTTGAAGGATCTGCCTAAAAGCTACTTATCTGAAATAAATAAGGTGAAAAATAATAAAAAAACTGAAATGTGGGGTCCCACAAGGGACAGTTTTAGCAAACATATTTTTCTTGATTCATACTAATACTTTTGTGAAAACTAAACTGAAGGGAGAATGATTTTCATATGCAGACGACACAGTTTCTATAGGAAGTGGAAATGCTTGGGAAGAAAGTGTATCAAATACTGCATTTGATTCATCAGTTATCAAAAATAATCTTACCAAAACAAATTAACAATTTAAAAATTCATTCTGTTTCGTGTCTCAAAAATGTAGCAGCACCGAAAACATTACTAAAGTTAATGTTGTAAAATATCTAGAAATCCGTTTAGATAACAATCTCAAATACATACACAAATCAATGAATTTTTGAAAATCAAAGAACACTTCATAAATTCATAATAATAAGAAATATTGTTAATCGCAAATGTATCATTATTTTTTACCCTTTTTCAATATATCTTATCTAGATTAAATTTTTAAAACCATGGTATAATTCAAAATGGATTGGAAATTATTTTAAAAAAGATTTTTTTTTTTTCTATAATTCTCTATGAAAATTATCAAATTCTAACGACAATATATATATATATATATATATATATATATATATATTATATATATATATATATATACAGTGTCCGGCATAAAGTTTGCAAGCATATGGAAAACTTTTTTATTATTGATTTAAAAAAAAAAACATTCTTGATAAAAACCTCTGCTTCATCCCAAACCTGAAATACAAACAAACTTGACTTAAACGACCCTTTACGAGGGAGACAGAAAACCATGCTTTGTTTTCAAAATAATATGATCCCATCACTTTATTTCTCACGGTAGAATTCAAATTCATGGGGAAATATTGTTCAAAATCGAATGTTGATCCAGAAATTCGAATCATAGCCACCTATGACCAATTTCATATTTCAACTTTTTTCGCCCTGTACAACATAAGGAATATTATGCTAGACGAATGGTATATTGTTAGATATGATGATATCACTCTCTGAATGTTTTCTCATTTCTCCCTCCCATCGGAAAATCACATTAATTGAATTATGTGACGGAATTTCACAGAATCTTGCTCCAAATAGTGAATATAACTGAATTGTCTCCAAGGTATGATGCCAGAATGAAAACGAATTTATTTTCACACTACGAATAACATTTTTCAAGACAATCAGGAATTGTAAAATATGACAATTTTTTTTTAGTTTTTTTTTTAAGCAAGACATTAGAATGCATCCACAATATTTTATTGTATTTTTTACAGCATTCAACATACAAAATTAAAGTTTTAATCCACTCGAAAAATGTATTCACGTATTATTTATGAATTTCTAAATATCATAAGTTGTTACATTCCACTTCGATAGCAATACCCAGCTTCCATAGTTTTGTTCTTTTAATTTTACTGTAAATGAAATACAGAACATTTGCCGATCCCAGTTGGCTTTGAAAACAAATTCATTTCTAATTGTAAACAAACCATTTTTGACGCAAGAAGAATAACTCACAAATCTGTAGAGTTATTTAAGTAGTTTTTCAATTCAATCATGGCTGCTCGACTAAGTATACAGGAGAGAGTGGAGATTGTAATGATACATGGTGACAATTATCATACTTGTAGAGACACTGCCAATATCCAGGTAAAAACGTTCATAATTCGAAAAAAACAAGAATTTTGAAAACATTCAGGGAATCTGGATCGGTTTCGAAAAAATACAAAATGACACATAAACGACCAATAACTGAAAATGAAGAAACTGTTATGAATATTATGCTGTCTATGATTGAAAATCCAAGAATGTCATTATCGCAAAGAGGAGAAAATCTTAGTATATCCGATCGATCAATGAGAAGAGTTCTAGGTAATAATAAATTCAAACCGTATAAACCAAAATTCATACACACTTTGAAACCGAGAGATCCGGATAATTGCTTGGATTTCCGTTTCTGGTTTCAGTCTATGATGGAAGATAAAGGACAGTTTTCGAAAAAAAATCTTTACATTGACGAGTCAACCTTCACATCAAATGGGGTAGTCAGCTACCAGAATTGCAAGTGGTGGGCAGATAATAATCCCCATTTTAGGATACAATGTAGAGACCAACATCACTTCAAAGTTAACGTCTGGTGCGGAATTCTTAATGACATTATTGTTGGACCAGTATTTTTCAGGCAACCACCGAATTCTGCAAGATAGTTAAGAATGCTGCCGACGTTTCTGTCCGATTATTCAGATGATATTCCTCTGGACATGAGAGCTGGAATGTATTTTCAACAAGATGGTGCATCCATTCATTCTACGCTAGAAGTGAGAAGGTGGTTAAACGGAACATTTCCAAATCGATGGATTTGAAGATATTCCAATAACGCTTGGCCCGCCTGGTCACCGGACGTCACGCCTTTGGATTTTTTCTTATGGGGATATCTCAAACAGAAGGTATATTCAAGAAGGTCATTTAAAAATATAAGTCATTTGGAAAATACTATCAGGGATTGTATTCGTGGAATAGCTCCCCAGATACTAAGAA
This sequence comes from Gonioctena quinquepunctata, assembly GCA_018342105.1. Taxonomy (NCBI): domain Eukaryota; kingdom Metazoa; phylum Arthropoda; class Insecta; order Coleoptera; family Chrysomelidae; genus Gonioctena; species Gonioctena quinquepunctata. The sequence continues at coordinate 91,850 of JAFIRS010001646.1, forward strand.
ATGATCATGATGCAATGCACCGCCGTACTATGCAACGTATTGAGAATGGAGGACTCCACGTAGAATAAAGCATAGGACATATTTGTTTCGAAAAATGTTATTTGTATTGTGAAAATAAATTCATTTTCATTCTGGAATCATACCTTGGAGACAATTCAGTTTTATCTACTATTTGCAGTAAGATTTTGTGAAATTCTGTCACATAATTCAATTAATGTGATTTTCCGATGGGAGGGAGAAATGAGAAAACATTCAGAGAGTGATATCATCATATCTAACAATATACCATTCGTCTAGCATAATATTCCTTATGTTGTATGGGGCGATGAGGAAAACATGGGAAAAAAGTTGAAATATGAAATTGGTTATAGGTGGCTATGATTCGAATTTCTGGATCAACATTCGATTTTGAACAATATTTCCCCATGAATTTTAATTCTACCATGAGAAATAAGGTGATGGGATCATATTATTTTGAAAACAAAGCATGCTTTTCTATCTGCCTCATATAGGGTCATATAAAATTTAATTTTGGTGTTTGCAATTCAGGTTTTGGATAAAGCAGAGGTTTTTATCACAAATGATTTTTTTTGAGAAATCAATAATAAAAAAGTTTTCCATATGCTGCGAACTTTATGCCGGACACTGTATATATATATATATATATATATATATATATATATATATATAGATAGATAGATCTTCATTTCAATTAGGAACCCTAATATACATATGAAAAGTAATTGCTAATATATATAATAATATTAATAGCATAAATATAAAATTAATAACAAATATAAAACACATAAATACTATAACCACTTATTACCCAAGTAACACTTTAAACGAAGAATATTTGGAAATAATTACAATTTTATCTAGATATGGTACATTTAGGACAAAACATTTAAGTGATAGAACAACCAAGTTAGAACAATCAATGATAAATAACAAGAAAAAATAAATATAAGTAAATACTAAATGTAACTATATGTATAAAAATATTTTCACAAAAAATGAATTTCAACAAAAGTGTAATATTCCGTACTATTAGTCTGTGTAGATGTTCTAACAGAATCCGGTAGTTTATTGAAATTCACAAAACCCCTAAAAAATAGTGAGTTCATGGTACTACGGTAGGAAATGCTGTGTACATGAATGTTATTTTTGCTACGTGTGTTATGATTATGTATATCTTTATTGTATGTTATAAACTGTTGAAAGTATTATGGAGCCATATTATTAGTTATCTTGAATATGAAAATCATGGTATGATAATAAAGTCTGTTTTCCACTGAAAACCAACCAAGTGTCATCAACATCGATCTTATTGGGGTGAGGCGATTCACTTTCAAAATTACCCTCATACCACGATTTTGCAATTTTTGAAGCATATTCAATTTGTTCAGATTGAATAAGTACACTATGGATGAGCAGTAATCAAAGTGTGGCTGGATTATTGAATTATACACGGTGATTTTAGTCTGGCTTGATAAATGTTGAGATATTCGTGTGAAAAAAATATGTTTTTTGTTTTTTTTTTGTAAATGTATTCAAAGTGGCTACTAAAATTCAGAAAATTATCTAGAAGGAATCCCAGATATTTAACATTTGGAACAAATTGTATATTTTCATTATTGATGTTTAAAATACTCTCACTAAAATCAATGGTTTCGTACTTGTGTTTTGTTGTGGAGATCATTGCCTGTGTTTTGGATACATTCAATTTAAGTTTATTTATACTCAGATATTTGTTTATTTCTGTCAATACAGTGTTCATTTTTATACACTTTATATTAGCTTCACTTGTATGTTTGTTTGTTTGTAACCGACTCCTTTGGGCGCGATTTTGACCCACTTTAAACGGTCAGATTTCATTCAAACTTTGTAGATTTATCGAGGGCCGATGACAATACACTAATTTGATAAGATCATTCCATTTTTTTATTTGCAAAAAAATAATCAAAATAATAGTTTGAAAAAAACGAAAAAAACACGCTTTTATGAATAAACCAAACTAAAAAGTAGGAAATAAATAATAGTTTAAAAAAACAAAAAAACACTCTTTTATAGAAAACCAAACAAAAAATTGAAAACAAGAAAAACATTTATTTTATTTAAAAAAAAGCGTGGTATCGCCTCGGCCAACAATTACCTGTGATCTGAGACATTTCTCACTTTACTGCCCTAGGTGTGTAATGTACTATATAATCATTGATACCATGCACCCCACGCTTTTTTTTAAATAAAATTTTTTTTTTCTTATTTTCTATTTTTTTAGTTTGGTTTTCTATAAAAGCTTGTTTTTTAGTTTTTTTAAACTATTATTTTTCAATAGCTGTTTCAATATTAGTATCACTACATGCAATCATGGTGTCATCAGCAAACAGAATAATGAATTCACATTCCACAAAGAGCTCAATATCTCTGACATGTTTTTTGGGTAACCTTCCACAGTCTGAAAATGAAAATATAATCAGACTGTGGAAGGTTACCCAAAAAACATGTCAAGAAACGTTGTTCCTCCACAAAAAACCACATTCATTCAATAGCTCAATATCATTCAAGTATAATGTAAACAATAGGGGACCTAGTACACTTCCCTGTGGAATACCTACATCATTACTCGATTCTGACGATGTTTGATCCTTAAAACGTACTCGTTGCTTGCAGTGTTCAAGGTAGTCATTCAAGCAATCCAACACTTTACTACCAATACCGTACTACCTTAGTTTAGATAACAATATTATCCTGTCAATTGTTTCAAAGGCCCTCTTGAGGTCAAGAAATACAGTTACAACAATAACAACAGTTACAATAAATTTATTGTTATCTAGATGAGTTTAATATAGCATATAGTGAGTTGCAGTGCTGATTCACAGGAATACTTCTTTCTAAAACCCGACTGATTATTCATCAATATTGAATTTTCAGAAAAAGATTTAAAATTCATTGTGCCTTTCTATAAAAAAAAATATGTATTTGCTTTTAAACAAAGGATCAAATATTGGTTGATTGAGAATTCAGAAATTTTGGAGAATTCCTTCGAAGTGAAGTAGTGTTCCATCATGCTTCCCCAATTTTATGCTTACTTTTTGTATATTGTTTGCATTTTACTAATTTTATCGTAGGTATCATTTCAATATCTATCAAACTGATATTTCAAGTGTATGTATATATATATATATATATATATATATATATATATATATAGATAGATAGTTTTGTTTGACTACGTTATGTAAATAGTATATTTATAGCAAATAAAGTTTTAAACAGTAGAACAATTCAGATGTAGGTTTTTCAATATAAAATAAAAAGTAAAAAATAGAGGAGAATAAAAATGTAAAGTATGTTTGACGCCCGTATGCACCGTAGGCTAATTTCGCGGATTAGTTACGGAAACCTGGATTAGATTATTGTTTATTATGCACCGCAAAAAAAAACTGGTTCAAGCTTCAGATTTTCTAATCGGTGAACGGAGCGTGGTTTAGCGAATGACGTCTATTATTTTGAGTGTTGAGTTTTTTTGCAAGTTTTTCATTATTTCTGGATAAAATGGAGGACAAAATATTCATTGATGATGACCTAAATTTCCTCGATATCATCTTTGGTTTTTCTCGTCTACGAAAGGAGTAATTATTTCGACACTATGGACAATTATTAATTTTTTCGAAGATTTCGACTCACAAAACCTACAGTTCTCAGCTTCCTGGAAAAGATAGAAGACGAAATTGAATTCCAAAATGATTTGTAAGTTGATGAATGCAAGGGTGTGTCTGTCTTTGTGTCTTGTTGGCTAGTTGATTACCCCACCTCATGCACCTTCAACCAACACAACTTATTTTATGGAGAATGCTCCTTGGCTACATAAATAGTTTTTTGGTGATTTGAGGTGTAGTGGTATAACGGCTACTAGCAGGTATCTATCTACTATCTTATTTATTTTAGAAATAATAGTCTAACCCCAATGAACCAATACCTGACCACATTAGTCTGTATTCTTGTGAGGGCATCAGAGTCATAGAGAAATTATTTTAATTTCTCTATGATCAAATACAATCGGAAATTTTATTGGCTGTCATCAGACCACAGTTTCCAGAAATCTTCCGTATCTCGCTTCCAAGCTTGAGATTTATCATCATTGGAAACTTTGTTTATTTTTTTGTCCTCGATGATATTAGCGTGTTTTAAGAGTACCCTCATGAGACTCTGCTTTTCTCCCGGGAAAAAATTGGGGATTCTTTTTGTGTTTTCACCATCAGTCATTTTTAAAATATGAATCGAAACTGACAATTTTGACGTTTCATCATTTCCAACTATCAAAAAATCTTGCAATACCAACGTTGTAAGATTTCCAATCTGGATAATTCAATCTGCTGACGGTGCATAGCTACGGGCCAAAGATTACAAAAACGGGATTGGGGAACTAGAATTAGAATTGACAAACGGTGCATTCAGGCATGAGACAGTTAAAAACATTAAACAGAATACAAATACACTTACAAATTATATAAAATGGAATTAAAATGGCAATAAAACAAAATTTGAAATCAGGTAGTAATACATATCACATTATGATCGTTTGCAGCAGGTGGGCTGGTCATATATTCGCGTCCTCATTGTAATAGCATTTGGATATGAGTTCTCTTTTGATGAACTGTTTGAATTTTTGAGTTGTGAGATTATTTATTGTTTGTGGTGAGATATTATACAGTTTTCGTGTGTGTCTTTGTAATCTGCATATGTTTTAATTAACTCATTTGATCATGTTATAAATCTGGTCAAATCCTGGGTTCATGCTGGATCTAGTAGACTAATTATTGCCTCTATCTTTTGAGTATTAATAGGTTTTAGGTTTTGGAGTGGTACCAAAATTTGTGAAATAATTGTTGAATTTTTCACAAATTTCCATTTGATTTTCGATTAATTTTCATACAATTAAAATATGTTTTATATATTACGTATCATGTTTGATTTTATTATCGAATTCCATTCTGATATTGAAGTGAATTTCTAGAGATTTTGTTTTCATATATTTATTTTTGGATTATTGAATATGTTTTTTATCCATTAAATGAGAACTGCCATCTTCATCGGTGATATTCATATCATTGTAACTTATTATCATTTCAGAATAATAGTTCGATTTTGCTTCAATTATAATTTTATTCAAACGATTTTTATAATTTTATAGTATAGTATAAGTGAAAAGTTCGGGATTCTGCCTTTTTTCGATGGATATTTTTTGAGATATCTTTCTCTATTGGATGTTGCATTAGATACACAGGGTAATTTCATAGGATAAAAATACATAAAATGGAAAATAGGTGATTATGAATAAGTTTGGGGACTTCTTTTTGATTTAGATTGACTACAAGTGATTCTGATTTGTGCTATAATTAACTTGGATGAATTCATATAGCGAAAAACTATTTTTTTGATGTTTGTACTAACCATTCCGAGATCTTGTCGGACTATTTCAAAATTTCTTGATTCTTTTTTTTTGTGATAGATATATCCTTTTATCCTTGAGTTGACCAGTAAGTATTTTTCTATCAATCGAATATTGTATATAAATGTTTTGTTTTGGTACCTGAAATATCAATTAAGATATTTGGTGTATCATCACTTGATTGTCGTTGAATTCATTTTATTTAATGCCACAACTCAATTTGCCAGAATAAATTCAACTCATAAATAATAGAACATAATTATATATATATATATATATATATATATATATATATTTAATGTATTACTTACCACAACTTTGCTGTCATAGTTCCCAAAATTTGGACGCATTTGACAAACAAAATTGTTTCTTTTTCATTTTTTCATTTTTTTTTCGATATTTTAACCACTGTATTTCGTTTTAAAATGGCATTATACACTCTTTATTCACGGCAAGAGGTTAAATTACACGCTGTATTCATATATATGAACTACTCTTAGTACATACACCTTTTTATTTAGGAACCTTGCAAACGACCGCCTGGAAAATGTGACAAAAAAGAAGAAAAGAAGAAAGAAAAATGTCCTGAACCTGAACCAAAGAAAAAAAAATGTATGAATTGGTCATCAGCATATGACTTATGGAATGCAAAAGAAAATATCCTTGATTCATATTCCTGGCAAGACCTTGACGCTCCAAAGAACAAAGTCTTGGAATTTGGTGACTGTGATAAAAAGGTGAGTTTGTTCTTCATCATCATTATTTGTTTGACTGGCTCATGATTTTCTTCATCTTATCGAGTATCAATTGGTTCAAAACTAATCTACTAACATCATGTTTATAAATAGGGATATAACAAAGTAATGTCAAAAAAAAAGAGTTTTTGAAAATACATACATTATAAAAGAGTATATCCAATAATAATATATTTCATAATAGCCTAATACATTCTAATAATATAGGAAATATATTACTCAGAAGTTTTTATTCCATTTAGTTACAAAGTTTGCATTCTTCTGAGGTAGTATGCAAAAAAATTTGGAGGGGAAAAGTTTGGGATTTGAGAAAAATATGGGCTAATTACAAGGAATCTAGAAGTTGTTTTCTCTCAATACCTAAAACTACTAAACCTAAAAACATTAATAAATCATTTATATATGTTTTAAAAAATAACTCATTTGAACAAACTAAAGAGATATTTTCTGTTAAGATGTGTGGGGTAGATTCTTCGCTTCTTATAGATAGATAGATAGATAGATAGATATCTTTATTCGTTCTGTTAATTTACATACCTCATAGAAGTGTAGAACATGTCAAATAAATAAATAATCTTAAATATAATTACAATTACAATGATTACGGTAAAATATTTACATGTATGTCGTTTCATACTGCCTGTCATAATAAAATCATTGAAAATGTATAAAATTGAGAAACTTCAAGATATTAAAGGGAAAGTAATCAAATCCCAATTACCAGACTTGTCGAATAAACGAAATAATGGTTTCTAAATAAACATACTCTCATAGGTACTGATATACACTTACACAGACACCTTTGTGTATACACATACATAGTAAGTTGTCTTTATTCGTTCTGTCGAATAATATACCTCATAGAGGTGTAGAACATGTCAAATAAATAATCTTAAATATTACATTAGGGTAAAATGACTTAAGTAAGTATTTATATACATAATAATACATTTAATACATTTAAAAAATTATGAGATTCACCTGCAAATTAATTCCAGTTATCCAGAATAAATTGCAGGATGAATACATAAGATTGAAACACTCACATATTAAAACTAATAAATTTTTTTGTATCATAGACTTTCCATATTATGTTGAAAATACTCTTCAATTTTATAAAAAACATTTTACTCAAAAAAACCTTGAGTCTTTTTTAATAATTCCATTTTCCATTAACCTAATGTTATTTGGTATCTTATTCCATATTTTCACCAAACTGTACTGCACATTTTTTTGGATATACGTATATTTAACTTTATCATTTCGTAAATCACATTTACTTCACGTATTGTGCTTATGAGATACTACCCTATCATTAAACAAGTATTTATTATTCAAAACAAAATTAATTGATTCATATATATATAAAGAGATAACTGTCAATATATTATTTTCTCTAAATAAGGGTTTGCAACTTTCGTGACGGGCAACTTTAAAATTTTCCTCACACATTTTTTCTGAAGAATAAGTACTCTCTGTATGTGGGAAGAGTTTCCCCAAAATATTATTCCATACGGAGTTTGGACTGTACATATCGTGTCGACATTAGAGCAGCATTCACATTAATATTTTCAGAGAGTACATATAAGGCATATGTATATTTTGATAGATCTCGAGTCAACTGATCTATATGAGATTTCCAATCTAGACGATGATCTATTATCACCCCCAAAAAAGACATATTTCTGGATGTTTCAACTACTGCATTGTCGATTACTATACTATATCAGTGATTAACAAAAGTTGTTGCTCAGGAATATCTATTTCGTCTTCAAAGTGAATACATCACAAGGCAAGTTGTGAATCAATTATTCTCTGATATAAAAACAATGTATTTTACATCACACATCTAACAAAAAAGAAGTGCATTTAAATGCTTGTTTTTTTTTCAATACTCACGTCAAAACAGAGTGCAAAAAAAAGTACAGACCTACGTTTTTAAAATACAGGTAATACACAATACCCATGATCCTATCAATATCCAATTGAGAATGTTACCCTTTTCAACGTGAATACCCCACAAGAGGTTATCTTGACGATGGAAGATAGTGACTGAAGTTTATCTTTCAGTCGCAGATGATTCCACATCTGATTTTATGAACATCCTGTTTATATTTTCAACAAATCAGCCCATGATTCTCATTTTAATCGTTTTTTATTGAACATATTACAATCATATTCCATACATACTAATTTTTTACAACATTTATATTAACAGTACAATTTCTGTTATTCTGTATGTTAATTCCAAACGATTGACTGAAATAATTTTGCTTAATGTCACTGCCACTGCCAAAACAATAAAAATTAGAAGTTTGCTTTCAAAACGTTAATAATAGAGGGTATTTTAATTTTTATATTGAAAAACCAAAGTATTGGAAAAAATCATGTATACAACTCTAATATAAAGCCTCTTTTTTGCACTTGCGAAGAAAAATTGGAATCGGACCACCTATGACGCATCCAGGTCTGCTGCAATAAAGTGCATAAAAAAATTCAGATTGCAATTATGCCAAAACTAATGTACGACAGCACATGAGTTTTTCACACATAAAGTACATAATAATCACTACTATGTCGTGGAAAGTTTGCACACAACTTAAAAAGTGAGAGTTATGAATTTTTTAAAAAAAGGTTTTTTTCCGGTTTTTTTGGTTTTTTTCCGTTACTAATAATCCGATCGAGTTGTGTTGGAGCTAATTTTCTTTGCATTATATTCTCTACAATTCGCCCATTGAGAGTATCGAAATTGCTTCATGAGTTTTCAAGTTGCAAGTCAAAACCGATAAAAAATTAGAAAAATGCTTTTAAATGTTCATAACAGATTTAGCAATGACAGTTGGGAGTAGGAAACATAACAGGATATAACTACTACTACTACTTTCGTATGATGGCACAGTTGGTTTTCAGGTAGTATTTTTGTCACAGAAAATCTCTATTGATTGGCCTTAGTATTAATTGCTATTGTCAAGACATTTCAACTAATTATACAGAATAAAGATTCATTCAGTAATAATATCCGAAGTTGTATAAATAAGTCACGAATTCGTTTTCTGATGTGGCATTGAAGATAATTCCAGGTTTACTGTTCTCAGTTTGTTAATAAATCGAAAATTAAATCAATGACAAAAAAAATAATATAGTAAAAATATTCAGTTGAAGATAAAGTACATAAGGATAGTGGATTCTGTTATGAAAGTATATATATATATATATATATATATATATATATATCTTCCTCCAAAATATCCTACCAAAAATAAGTGAAGAAGCACTAAAAAATTTCCAAATATCAAGTCAAGACTTAACCCTACGCGACGGGCTTCGCTTGACGCACTTGAGCCACAGTAATGGGCTTCGGGAGCCCGTTTGCAAATATGCGGCTTTCTTTATGTGAGGCAGTTTTCAGATAATACTCAAACTCTTTCTTGCTCAAACCAGATCGTTTCCAGCTCATATCAAAATGCCAAGTCTACGCCCGAATATAAAGAATGAAACTGAATACCGTGTCACAAGACAATAATCATATCAGTGAACACAATGACTCTGGTGGAGGCGCTTTCACGCGCTTCCCGTTGTTATAACCCTTTCAGTACGAAAATTTTTATTTTATTAATTCATTCGATATCATTGAAAGTTTGACCCATGGGAATAGGGTATCTGGCTAAAATAATTTAAAAAATCATCCCCCCTTCTACCCCACTAAACCACCCCGTACGTTTGTTTGGTGGATTCAGTTGTGAAGTAAGTGAATAAGGTATGGGAAACTAATACACTTGAAGACCTATCAGTCAGAAATTTATAATTAACAAAACTATAAACTACCCATAAAGGAATATAAATTCTTAAAAATCAGTCAAAAACATAACATAAAGTAATCATAACCAATATAAACAGATTATTTAGTGTGGTAAGTTAAAAAAAATTTCTTAAGATGCACAAGTATACATCACATTTTGTGCATCGAACTTTTGTGATGGAGAAACAGCTCTCTATCCTGCATTTTCTGCCTCTGGTTTGGTCATCAAAGGCTGGTAGGTAATTGTGTTTATCATAGCATTTGTCGAAAGATAGTGGAATTGCTGGTCTATATCTTCTAAATGACCTATCTCTCGAAGATGAAGGGTTCCCGTCTTCCAACGTTAATTGAGGAATACGTACACAATTTATCAGAGCGTCATCATCAGCTAGATCTACTCTGAACCAAAGCAAATCTTAGTGTTTGATTTTTTTGGAGGTACAATCATTCTTGTGTTGCCTCCACGCATTGACCACAGCAAGATCAATCAAATGTTTAAAAACTATTACAGTCCATTTCCTTGTTATCTGGAATGTTCAATAGTACTCTAAAAGTTGATCAAGGACGTCTAGGCTGTCCATATTTTTATTATAGTTCAAAACTATCTACGGCGCAGTAACCTGGAGGAATGCCTTGCTTTTCTTGTCCCACCTAGGTATAGTGGATGTTTGATCCCCACCAGTGCAATTAGGGGCCATCAGAACAGCTCTATTGTCCTCCCATTCGACTAAAGCCACGTCTTCAGAGGTGAATTGGACAATGTCGCCACGTTTCATTGACGAATCCTTTTCGAGGTCCAACTTTTTGTGATTATGAACTCGGTTCAACATAATTGTTCCAGTGCCATGCAACTGCATCTTTCCAAGTTGATCTAAGAGTGGTATTGTATTAAAATATCGATCAAAGTAAAGGCAGCTATTTGGCGGAATGTTTTTTGCTAAACCCAGAATGACAGCAGGTCCTCCGCCTAACGACTTTGTCCGGAAAATAGATTTCAAAGTCTAGCATTAAACCATCACTTGTTGTAAGTACGTGATTTTCAAGTCCAAGTGGTCTGGGTTTATTTTTCACAAAACTCGCAGCTTGCATCTTCCAGTAAAGGGGATTATCTGTTCATCTATTAAATATGATCCAGGAACTCTTTTAATTGCCCTACAGGCCCTCTTAACAGCGACAAGGATGGGCTGTACTTTCCACAAAGGGTTAGTGTTTCCGACTGGCGGTTCGTCTTAATCGACAACATGCATGTTATTTCTAAGGTGGAAAAAAACAATATCTTGGCATTTTGCTAGCGATTGTTTCCAGCTTCATTCCAGCACGCCAATACATGTGGATTCGTGGATATGGAATGCAAGCATAAGCATAAATATATCAAATAACTTACGCATTTCTTGACTATTCGTGTTTAATATCGATCCAGTTTTATGTAGGTGATATAATTTCGTGCACCTAGCCAGATTTTCGAAGAAGCCTTCATTAAAATATGCCTCAAAATATTGTAACGGTGTCTTTGCTTCATGTGAGTCTAGACGGCAAGGATAGTCATGACTTTTATTTGTGAACTCAGTTTGTTTCCAGATCCTGGATCTGTGTTTTTTTTTCTCTAGAGCTGCTGCCCCCAGCTTGTTTCGTAGGTGGCAAGTTCTCTTCACTCCCACTGCATAATTCTGATAGTTCTTATAGTGGAACATCCATTCCTGGATCAGACTCACCATCATCACTGATAGGTAGATGCCACCGAGCTAAAAGGGATATTACGTTTTACTATCTGAAAATATGCGACGGCAGCAGTACAGGTGGCACCTCCCGAAAACATTTGAAGACAATGCAAATGGTGGGGATGAGAAGAAATCGTGCGGTTCCCGTTGTTAGAACACTTCTCTGGTGAAAAGGGAAACATTCTCAATTAGTGACTAAAGTTTATCTTTCAGTCGCAGATTTTCAACAAATCAACTTCTCTGGTCAATTGAAAATATGCAGCTTCCGTGTATCAGAGGCATCAGAGATTCAATTCAATTCAAGTTTATTCATCTGAAGACCACAAGTGTTATAAGACATGTCAAGAATTTGGAATATAGAGACAATACAAAATTACAGAGTAAAAAATTAAATATTACAAGAATGAGTACAAGTGCACACAGAGTACACTACAATTTAAATATTATGACAAAAAAACAATTTCACATAGAGTACGACAGAATACACTAACATTAAATTATATCTTAAAGAATTCTTCCAAAGTATAGAATGCACTCTCCATTAGTACTTTTTTTCAGTGACTTCTTGAATCTGAAATAGGTAGGTTCATCTCTAATGTTTTGGGGAATTTTATTGAAAATTCAAATTCCAATACTTCGAGGTCCGTTTTGCGCTAGGTTTAAGTTGTTTGTATTCAGCAGATGCTGATTCCTGGTGGAATGACTGTGAATGTCATTACGGCAGAGTAAAGTATTTTTACGTTTGTAAATGTAACAGGCAGTTTCCAATATGTACAGAGAAATGAGGGGTAATACTTGTAGCTTTCTAAAGAGAGGTCTACTAGATTCTGTTTGAGGTTTACGAAACATGGCACGAATGCACTTTTTCTGTGTAATAAAGAGACGTTTTGCAGCAGGTGATTGTCCCCAGACTATAATTCCATATGCAAGTCTTGATTGAATTTCTGCAAAATAGAAGTTTTTCATTACCGGGGTTGTCAGGACATTACACATACAGCGTATCTGGAATATTTTGGTGTTAATATTGTTTATTACTGTAGATATGTGGGTTTCCCAGTCTAGTTTATCAGATTAACGCACTTATGCGTTACCCGTCGCGAAAAGGTTAAGATTGGATTAAATTTTATTTTATCTCTTTGGTATATAGCATGTACATCATGAGATACGTCAAGTTCGGTAGTTAAAATTACTTTCAGAAACAGTACTAATTAACAAAATACAAAAAAGGTTATAATTTCCAATGGATCTACCACCTGACATTATGAAATTCATTTACGGAGTAGAAACTATTTTCCAGCAGAAATTGCTTAAGATCTTCATTAATATTTTTGTAATCGTTGATTTTTTTTCATGTTTTCTGGAAGGTGATTGAAAGCATTGGCTCCCGCATAGCGGGGGGATTTTTTATATCCTATCTGTTTGAACCGTTTGATGTGGATGTTGATACTGGATCGCGTTGAATACTCATGAATTTTATGAGTTTTTATAAAGGAAGCTAAGTTTTGGTGAACCTAAGTTAATATTTTATACAAATAGATTCCGGTCAAAGTAAGAATTTTATATTTGTGGAAGTAGTCTTTGCAGGATTTGTTATAGTGCATATTGAAAATTAGCATAAAAAATCTCTTCTGTATTTTAAATATACGATCCACTTCTACAGATTGTCCCCAGATCGTAATATTTGTGCTTAGTATTGAGTAGACGAATGAATAATACAAGTTGAGATTTTGATTAAAATTGTTTTTAGGGTCATGAAAGCGAAGTATATTTTATTTAGTTTGGTACACAAGAAGTTTGTGTGTTCTTTTAAATCTAGTTTACTATTCAGTTGTGTTCCTAAAAACTTTGTGCACAAGAACTTTGGATTTATGGTTTCAAATGCTCTGGTGAGATAAAAAAATATCCAACAAATAAATTTTCCTTCATCGATGTTCTCATGTATGTATTGGACCATTTCCGTAGAGGCAGTTTCGATTTAGAAGTTCTTTCGAAAACCATGTTGGCATGAAGTAATTATTTATTTAGAAAGTCAAATATTTCATCATAAACAGCTTTTTTGATTAGTTTAGGGAAGGATGTTAGTACACAGATCCCTCTATAATTATCCATGATATTTTTTTCCTCCCCTTTTGTGTACTGGGATAACTTTTGATGTTTTCAATTCGGATGGAAATTTACCTTTACAAATAGAAGTGTTAATGATATTGGCTAGATGATTTGAAATTATGAAACGACTCTCGATCAATATCTTCATTGGAATTTCGTCGATTCCATTAGAATATTTATTTTTGAAATTTAATAGAATATTTTCGATTTTGAAATTATCTATAGGCAAAAAATACATGGAGTGGAGTGTTGAAATTTCTGAAGTAGTAAACATATGGGTAGGTAGGTTCATATCATCGATCTGTTTTTTGAGAGATACTGAGAAATGGTTGGCAAAGAGGTTGGAAACATCCATGTTGTTTGAAATAACTTCATTTTCGATTTTCACGCTGCTTTCATTTATTTTTTTTGTTTTCCCTGTGTTATTGACCATATTTCATAATGATTTAGATTTATTGTTTGAGTTCAAAATTTTATTCTCAGAGTAATTCCGTTTTTCTTGGCAAATTTTGTTTTCAATTGCTTTTTTATTCTGCTTATATTGTTCACAGTAGTTATTGTCCCCTGGAATGGTTTTTCAAACCCAATTTAAGTGTTTTAGTTTATTTCAGATAACAGCTAATCTGAAAATGTTATTTTCTATTTTACGTAATCATTAGTTGAACATTAATTTTTTTTTCCTAAAACAAATTTCGTAACACCGTTTGAAATGGTCGACGAATTCTTTAAACATTTCATCAATATTTTATGTTTTTTCAGGTATGAATTTACTGAGTCTATATTTGAATTCCTCAACTGACTGTTTATCGTGTCTCCTAACCTCTTTTTCTCTTGATTTCCTTCTTTTTTGGAAACAGTGGTAATTTTCTTTAAAGTTTGTCAAATGATCGGAGAACCTGGGTTCACAACATTGTTGAATAATATTATATTGTGATAATATAATCCACTTTTTCCTATTCTAGTGCTTCTTTGCTGATTGATTGAAGTTGGTATGAGCTGATAAGATCATGTAGTTGTTTATACTGAAAAGATGTAGGATCCATAAAGTTTATATTTAAGTCGCCACATATTATTATCCATGAATATCTGATGGTAGCTTTCAAGAATAATTCAATGAATGTATTCAAGAATATATCAAAACTGCCTCTGGGAGGTCTATAAATTGAAATAATACATGTATCTTAATTGAATTCGATAGCAGAGCACTCGAAACTCATTTCCAAAGAGATTTTTTCAAAATATTCTAAGGATTTATAGTTGTTTTTTTCTACTGACCTTTGGATTAATATTGCAGTGCCTCCATGCTCCTGATTTTCTCTACAAAATTTAGATGCTAACACATATCCAGCGAGCACAATGCTTTCAATTTGTAACATCCAGTGTTCGGAAAGACAAATTATTGTTGGATTCTCATGATCACAAAATAATTCCATCAGGTTGATTTTATTTGTTAGACTTTGGACATTTATACTGAAAATATTAAAATTAGTGAATAAATATTTATTTTCTTGGTTTTCATCTGCTATCTCCCCTGTAGAGATGTTCTCATTTATTCCTGGTTTTTTTGCTGGTACTTCCAAACATTGTGAAAATAGCTCTGGAACATGTGAATTCACACTATTCGATTATACTTCAAATCCTAAAATCACTAACAGACCATCTGAAGATTATAAAGAAACAAATTTTAATATTTTTTCATCAACTACAAACCGAAAAAATTCAAAACAGCAGATCAAAGTCAAATAACTTATCTAGGAATTTCTTGTACAAAAATCTCAATTCAGATGATTTTAACAGGAACAGAAATGTGACCTAAAATGTCACCAAGGGTGGTTAATTTTTCATCACTTTTTCACATATTTTTAATTGTAAATTTGAAGGTGTGAATCTCACGAATCAAAAGGGGACTTAATTTTTCAACAAGTATAAATATGAAACAATTATTCAAATTTGAAAAAAGTATTGTGATTGACATTCATGGAATGACTGGAGAGAACAGCAAGCTTTGTTGACAAACCTATTGTCAATGGTATCTCTTTAGAATGATGAGTGTATTGAACGTCCACAGACAGTCACAGATCTTTAAATTCTCAACAATTAGTATTTTCCAGATTTTTTCGGGCGTTATATTTGTGCCAAAACAGGTATCTCAGGGTGCTTTTGGTCTTTGGGTTCTTGTAAACTGAACTGGAATAATACCCAATACTTCCAGGCAAAGATGTTTTATTGCGAAGTTGTCTATAAAAATGACCAGGCGGCAACAACAAAATATTCGACGATATTATTGAGAATTGCATAAAACCAAAAGGTTCAAATTGATAAACGGACGACGCAGAGTATTGTATTATTTGGAAGAAACCATTCCCTCTCGAACTAACAGGCCGAAGTCAAGCCCAAAAGAAAAAACTCCGTGCTTATCTCTCCCCGAAGATAGTTCCTTTTTTGTCGGTTCAAATTGTAAATAGACTATGAAAAAATTTGTTGGAACGCCGCGATTCAAATCTAGGACGGAAGCTCAAAAGTATGAAACCAGTTAATGGGGCTCTCTGTGCCAAGGTTGCCCCTGTTCAGTCAGTCGGGTGCATGAGTACGCTAGGAGAAATCCGGAATCCTCTGAGACAACAAACATTTTTCCGAGGAGGTGAGGGTGTTTTGCCATCAATTAAATTGAATAAATAGAAATAAGTCTTTCCATTTTTTTTAATAATCTCAGAGTGATAAGTAATCATCAATTCACTACAATTCTACAAAGCGAAGCAACATATCGCGGCAAATTCATTAATTTACCCTTTGATGATAGATGATAATTTTCACTTCCAGGTGAGTGAAAACTCAAGAAATTCAGAAGAATGTAAAGCAAGCACCCCAAAACATGAACATGAAGACAGTATTTAAAAAATCAACTATTTTGGCAACTAATAATGACTGCCACAAAACAGAGAATGAAAGCTCATAAAAAATAAGGCTACTAGGAGATAACCCAAATTTTACAGAAAAACTGTAATTTTGAATTCAGGTCTTGATAGTTTTTGGGACATCCACGTTAAATGAGTTTTGTGGTAGAGAACCAATCGTTGTGCTTGAGTCATACTCGCATTTCAAACCTTTCTACTTCTTCAGTGGCTAAATGCTTTGCTTTCGATTCAATCAGTGTATTTTTTGGCTTTCATTGTCAATTGAATTTTCAGCGTCCATTCGATAAAACCCAAGCTGATTATGACATAGTAAGCAAAAGGAAATGTCAAACCAAAAAGAATCCCAAATGTCAACGAAAAAAGAGGAAAACAGTACCTGATGGTTGTACTTCAGATAGTTGTAGAAAAACCTGCATGTGCGATCTCTCGAAACAAATCATTTTTGAACTTTGTCAAAACTGTGATATTATTAAGAAGGAAAAACCCAAAAAAAAAGTGTCCTGTACTGGATAGATCCATTAATGTGAGTGTGTCGAATGCTAACCATGCAAATGTTTGTTCATCGAGGAACAGTAAGGCATAAGATTTTTTCCAAACTTGAATATACAGGGTTCATCACATTCAGTGAAGTATTGAGTTAATACTTATGAGATACTGCCAACTGAGGTCACTCAAAATATTCAATATTTCATATTTTTTCGTAAAAAATGATTTTTTCTAATTTTGACATTTAAGTGACACTTTTCAAAACTTGTTGACATTATCATATGTCTTACTTTTCATCGCCAGTTGCGGAAAGTAAAATTTTTCGCAACTGGTGATAAAAGTAGATTTCACCATTAGTTGCAAAAAATACAGGAATAAAATTTGTTATAATTTTAAGGCTTAACTAATTAAAGTACTTTTTTATTGTTATTATATTCTTTGTACATATTATGAAGATTTAATTTTATTCAAATTTAATTCATAATATATATGGTAAAAACTAATTATAAATATTAATAACACAATTTGAACAATTGGTGATATTGACTCCAGCTGACAACATAGTTTTCTGTGTACAATACTTGCTCCCATAGGAACTAAGTAACAAATAAACATCTCCGAACTTACTTGATGATTTAGAAATAACTATAGGAGGGACATTTTAAACACGCTTTTTCATTAGCTTCACTTGTAAGTTTGTAACAAATCTTTCAAATTAATTTTCACCGACTTCCAGACGTCTGATCAATTTGAAAATTTGCACACGTATTGAGAACCAATGACAATACAATAATTTGTCAAAAAAATAAAAATTCAAGATTATTGATATTGTCAACGATGGTTTTGTTAACAATACATTTTGGCCAACTTGTAAATATCCTTACATTGACCGAGCAGTCTGAGGCGCCAGGTTTGAGTTTAGTTCTTGAAGGGAGTGTGGGTTCAAAACCCCACACTAGACAAACTTTTTTTAAATTTTAATTGGAATATTAGAATTATTATATTACTAAAAAGTAAAAAATTAATTATATTTCAAAAAACTGACTTTTAACGCACTAAAAAGTAAAAAATAATTTGAATATTCAACGAGTATGCCAAAAAGCGGGGGTGCTTTGTCGAAATTAAATGAAAGTATTATGTTTCTCAAAGATGCATAACCAAAAAGAACCCCATGCTTTTTGGCATAGTCGTTGAATATTAAAATGATTTTTTACTGTTTAGGGGATTAAAAGCGTGTTCTTTAGTTTTTTTGAATATATTTTTTCTTATAAATTTTTAATTTTAATTAAAAAAATGACAAAATTCGAAAAAATATTGTGTAAAACACTATTTTTTCCAAATGGTTGCACAAATAACTATTACCGTACTATTTGAATTCGAGTAAATGGTAAGATATAGAGTATCAGTCAAATCATGACAAACTTCTGTAATCAAATGCCCAAATTATTTTTTGCTAATATATTATCATTAGCTGCATTTTCTCACTAGAACTTCTAATATATAAATTAAAATATGGCCAGATTCAACTCTGAATTTTTATTTATTTTCATTGTGAATTTTTCAATCTTAATGTTTAGTGAATTTACTCTAGTTAGTAAACAATTATACAGTGCGGCTTTTTATAGCCCCTCTGTTAACTTTTGAACGGTTCGACATAGAACAATGAAAAACAAAAGGTATTGTATGATATCACTGATACTACTTTTTGAAATAAAAGACATTGTGATTGCCCGATAAATGGCGTGGGGGGCACATCATCTTCAAAATTTTAAATAGCATGGGGCACATCGTTGAAAAGATAATTCAATTCTCTTTCCAAACATCATTTTTTTTTCTTTTTTTTTGTTGTGACTGCGGCTTTTTATGCCCCCCCTTATAACTTTTGAACGTTTCGACGTAGAACAATGAAAAAAAATTATATTGTATGATATCACCGATACTACTTTTTGAAATAAAAGACATTGTGATTGCCCGATAGATGGCGCGGGGGGGGGCACATCAACTTCTGAATTTTGTATAGCATGGAGGGTCATGTAGCACATTGTTGAAAAGATATTTCAATTCTCTTTCCAACCATCTAATTGTTTTTATCATTTCGTTGATTTGTTTTTTCACAATGTGCATTTGAAATGTCAAGCATAAGTGCAGCTTTCTATAGCCTCCCCCCCCCTGTTAACCTTTGAATGGTTCGATGTAGAGCAATGAAAAAAAAGGTATTGAATGATATCACCAATGCTACTTTTTGAAATGGAAGACATCGTGACTGCCCGATAGATGGCGCGGGGGGGCATCAACTTACAAATTTCAAATAGCATGGGGGGTTATGTGGTTCATCGTTGAAAGAACAATTCAATTTCCTTTTCAACCATCTTTTTTTTTTATTTCGTTCATACGTTTTTTCACAATATGCATTTGAAATGTCAAGTATAACAAAAAACACAACTGTTATGTAGGATTTCTATTTATTGAGAATAAGAAGCAAAACTGTTGTGAATCTGGGTCATTTTCTGTGAGGTGGTGTAACATTACCAACTTGTATCGATGGAATTTATGTTTCTTCAAATATTTTTTTACTGTCGATGTTGATACGTCAATCGTATTTGCTAGAAGTGAGGTACTTTGTTGAGGATCAACCACCATTTCGGCAATTACCAAAACTTCCGTTTCCTCCCAAATTTATTTTTGGTCAGCTCCACTGGCCCTATGAACAGTGCCAGTTCTGTTGAATTTTTCAACCAGTTCCCTCAAATACCTTCGAGTTATTGGATAATCAGGGAATTTTTCATTAAAATTCTCTCTGCTGCACAGGCCTCACCAAAAATGTAGATTGCTGCAGTTTTCTCTTCGATCCATGATGTTTCAAATTCAAAATAATACTTGTAGAAGTAGAATGAAACTCTTCTTTAAATACAAATGCGATGATATAAAGAGCAGGTAAGTAATGATATAATCATTAGAAATTCTTAAGCATCGACAAAATAATCCAATTGCATAATGGGCATTTCTAGGTTACTGCTTGATTATCAATTTACCAAATCCGATAAATGATACCCTTCATAAATATGGTCATTAAAAATAAATGAGTTGGGTATTATTTGGGTATAATCTCTTGAAAAGGCTATACAAGGCTATTGTATAGCGAAACACGTGTCGTGGTTTTGTAAACCCAGTTTAGTGAAAATCATTTAGTGAATTGGGTGTCTTTTGTTTTCTTCAATATGGATTTTTCTCAACATCAGCCGCATCAATAAAAAAAAATTGGATTACTGTAGGGATTCAAAATTTCTACCTTTGAAACGAATTCGAAAATGATAAATCATTTAAGTAATGAATCTTCCTCTATTGACCGTATTCTGTGTTACTCATCGCAATTGTGATCCCGTAGAACAACCATGGTTGATACTATAATTGAATTACCTTTTCAATTGTGTGCAACTCTACCTCTATGCCTTTCGAAATTTTCAAGTTGTTATGCCCCCGGCGCCCTGGGCCGAGTAATTATGATGTTTCTTCTCTCAAAAAGTAGGATCGGAATACCATTCAAAATATTTGTTGTACCATTAATAATAATAATAATAATATATGCTTTATTGTCCAAAGAAAGTAATCTTATTGACAAAGTAATTTATCGTTAAGGAAAAAAGTGGTATTAAAACAGAACAACACAAAAAATAAAAAAATAAAGACTATGCACTACAAAGTATAAAACGGCAATGTCAAGTAAATTATAAAATATAAAAATATGATAAAAGAAAAGAGTATAAAGGTAAAAAGGTATAAAAATATTTTCAAAAACTGTCATTGTAAAACTCTTGCAGACTATAATAGGGTCTAACACTGAGGAGGTCTTTTAGAGTTTTTCTGAAACGAATGTAATCCAAAGTTTTCAAGTGATGTGGTAGATGGTTATACATCTTGAGGCCATTAAACACAATCGAGTCCTTAATGAGGGATGATGTAGGTAAAGGTAGTCTGAGATCACTGGAATGTCGGGTGGCATAGGTAAAGGTGGCAGAGGGAAAATTTGTTCTATGTTTGTGTAATAGACAAACTGATTCTAAAATGAAGATAGCATAAACAGTTAAAATCTTGTTCGTAGCAAATAAAGGCCTGCAAGAGTCCCGTCGTCGGACTTTGGACAGGTATCTGAGTGCTCTTTTTTGTAGAAAAAAAACTGACTCAAATGGGATTCCATATCTCAAGTGTGACTCTATTAGTGCGTAATAAGCGTTTTTTGCTGCAGTTAAGCCCAATTCATTTGAGGTAATTCTAACTGCATAGCATCCTGAAGCAAGTTTTTTATTAAGAGATGCAATGTGATCATTAAATTTTAATTTATTATCTATACTAACCCCAAGGAATTTGGCGTAAGTTCTGTTCTCAATGAAACTTTGATTTGAAGTCAAGGGTATGTTGTCAATACTACATCGGAATGATACAATATTAGTTTTAGAGATATTGAGAGACAGGAGGTTAGAGTCACACCAATCTTTGATTTCAATAATATCCGAGCAGATAGTTTTGTGAAGATCAGAACTATTTTTATCAGTCCATAGTATAGTGGTATCATCCGCGAATAGTGTGAATTGGCCTTTTATATCTATAGAAGCCAAATCGTTTATGTACAGTAGAAACAGTATAGGGCTTAGTACTGATCCTTGTGGTACTCCGCTGTTTATGTCAGCTGGCGACGAAGTTGTTGTAGACTTAACAATTTGACTTCTACCTGTGAGATAGGAATTAAACCATCTATGAGTATTTCCACTGATGCCATAATGATGTAGCTTATGCAGCAGAATTTTATGATTTACGCAGTCAAAAGCTTTGGATAAATCACAAAAAACTGCTGCAGTCACATCTTTAGTATTGATGTTGTTATATACTTCATATAGGAATGAGAATATGGCATCATGTGTGCTCTTCTTGGATTGGAACCCAAACTGCTTACTATTAATTATATTATTTCGTAACAAGAAAGAATTCAGTTAAACGATTTTTCACCAGTTTCTCAATCAACTTTGCTAGCGAAGAAATGAGGGAAATGGGGCGAAAATTCGAGGGATTCTCTGGATCTCCACCTTTGTGAAGTGAAATAACGACCGATGTTTTTAGGAAAGATGGAAATATGCCATCCTCGAAAGATTGATTTATTACCGCAACCAAAGCATGAAGAGCTTCAATGGGAAGATTTTCAAAAATTTTTATTGAAATTTCGTCGATTTCCGAAGACTTTTTATTTTTTATAGATCTTATCACCTCCTTTAGTTCACTGATATCTGTGGCATGTAAGATTAGTTTTTCATTTGTGACGATTTTTTCTAGGTATATGAGGGGATCATATGGAATTGAAGTATTTTTTGTTAGTTTTGCAGCTATTGAACAGTAATATTTGTTCAGTATATCTGCAGGTATTGTGTTTACTCGAGATTGTGCATTCTTTCCTGTAAGGTCGTTTACTATAGACCAAGCCTCTTTTGCTTTATTTTTTGCATCGGAAATCCTTTTCTGATAAAAGTTCATTTTTGCATATTTAATTAGCCGCCTATAGATGTTTCTATATTTCCTCACATAGATATGGAATGATTCAATGTTGGTGAATTTTTTTTATATAATTAAGTGAGCGTAGGTTTCGTGAGGATATTTTTATGCCTTCAGTTAGCCACTGTTTTTCTTGTTTTGCTTTTATCTTTTGATAAGGAAACGATTCATTGAAAGTACCTACAAGATGGTTATAAAGTGCAAAAAATGAATCATTCATTTCCAGAATATATTCCAGTTAGTTAGGAGGCAGTTTTGGTAGAACCTATTATAGTTTGCAGCACTGTAGATTCTTCCGTACCTAACTTTCTTACATTTATTAATTGGATCAAGTTTCATTGTGAACTGTATAGCCTCATGATCAGACAAACCTGGTAATTAATAAAGTTAACATCTAGGTTGCTACATACATAGTCAATAGTAGACATGCCTTGGTGTGTTATACAAGTAGGAGAGTCAACATGCATTTTAAGGTCAAAAGATTCAAGTAAATTAATCAAGGATTGTGAAGTAATGGATTCTAAATCTGCATAATTTATGTTGAAGTCTCCAGTTAGTATAATTTTTGATTTGATAATAAGTAAGGAATCTAGTTGAGCAAGAAAAATATTTACCTCTGACAGTGGTGACCGGTAAATACATAATATATAGGTGTTGAGCTTCTTTGAGTACACTATAGAAAACTCAAATATTTTTTCTTGTAGGTAATGGTTCAATTTGTCAAAGTTTTCAAACTTCATTTCTTCTATAACAGAGTTATTTGCCAATATCATAGTTCCTCCATAAAGATATTATTCTGCTATATTTTGATAAAATCGTATAATTAGGTATGAAAATTGGTTCATCATGTTTCAACCAATGTTCGTTCAGTAGTATAAGACTTGGGAAATCAAGCTCTTCTAAGAATATATAAAGGTCATCTATTTTGTTTCTTAAAGATTGTATATTTAATAATACTAATGACATAGCATGATTCTCCATTTTTTTGTTAATATTCATATAATTATCAGAATGAGCAATGTTGTTTGAAATATTTGGGTTTTCGTTTAGAGTGTTTTCTTTCTTTGTTAAGTGTCCAATACCAACTGAAATAATCGGGGGTATAAAAAATGATGATTATCTGAGGAGATCGCTTCGTGATTGTCTTATGTTTCATATGTAACCGTTCAAAAGTTAGTGAAAAAACAAATCAACGAAATGATATAAACAATTAGTTGGTTGGAAAGAGAATTGGACTATCTTTTCAACGATGTGCCACATGACCCCCCATGCTGTTTGAAATTTTGAAATTGATGTGCCCCCACCCCCCCGCCCATCTATCGGGCAATTACAATGTCTTTCATTTCAAAAAGTAGTATCGGTGATATCATACAATAACTTTTTTTTCATTGTTCTACGACGAACCGTTCAAAAGCTATAAGGGGGGGAGCCATAAAAAGCCGCAATGTCGCATACCAATGAAATGAAAAAAAAATTGATATTTGGAAAGAGAATTGAATTATATTTTCAACGATGTGCCACATGACCCCCCATGCTATTTAAAATTTTGAAGTTGATGTGGCCCCCCCGCGCCATCTATCGGGCAATCACAATTCTTTCATTTCAAAAAGTAGTATCGGCGATATCATACAATAACTTGTTTTTCATTGTTCTACGTCGAACCATTCAAAAGTTAACAGTGGGGGCGGGACTATAAAAAGCCGCACTGTATATAGCAACTTGACAAACTGTTTCAGTCAGTACCCCTTCTAGGCCACATAGCCCAGAACTCATAATTTACTTTCAGAACTAGAAAATAAAAATGTGAATATTTGAAAAAACCTGGTATCTAATATGCGGGATTCCAATTTCCAATTTAAAAAACCTACAAAACAAATACTGCAGCTCATTTGTTACAAGAAAGAATGTCTCCGTTAACAAAACGTTACTGCAAGTTTTTTATTAATAAGTTTTTGTTAATACTTCGCAAAGGGAATTTTTTTTCTTCCAGTGGTTTTTGTAAATAACTCTAGTCCCGGTTCAAACGGCAGTAATATTGTAAGTGAAAGTCAAAATAATCTGAATGTTTCTGCTGAAAATGTTGAATAGGTCTTTGAAAGTCCTATTATGGAACCGAAAAAATTGTAGGTTATATTCGCAGAAATATCCAATTACATATGAGGTGGTGAGAAGCCAAAATGATGGAATTGTCACTTGTACCGACAAATCCATAATTTTGTTAAAAAGGCAATTTGAAGTTAAACCATTTTGATAAATTCCCTAAAACTCTCCGTAAAATGCTTTTGTCGCCGCTAGTTCTCAGCACATTGAAAACATCTACTTGTATCCCTTTGCCACCAACATTTCATCACGTATTAACTATCTATAACCAACCTCACTTAGCTTAAAGTCACTTGTACCTCTTGGTTTCTCACCCCCTCATATCTCATTATCAGAATATGTTTGTTTAGATTTCTTTTATATCTTTTAATATACAAATTTTTTTGAAAAATTAAATGTTACTTTTCTTGTAGAGAATGTTGATATCCTCAGACTCCAATCTCTAGCGTGCAGTTCTTGTTTGGAATACACCGACTTCCCCCTAGTAATGCTGTAGGTTCCGGATTTTCCTATAGATGAGATAGCGAATGTGCCATCAACAAACATTAAGTGGTCCCTTAGGGACACGGCAAATTAATAATACTAGCGGTACCTTCCATGGTCCGGCCATGCCTTTGGTGTTCACTTTTTCAATTGGAAAATAAGGAAGATTATTAGCTACTAAATCATCTGGAAAACTATATATTATAGAAAAACTTATTTTTGTGACCTTTGACCTTCAATAATTCACTGAGCATACATAATTTTGCAGTAGACATTTGCCAACATAAAGAGGTGTGTAAAAATTCCCTTCACCAAGAAATATTTAAGAATTAAATTATTGAATGATTCGATTACAAAGCAATATTCTACACATGTTTTACCCTCTCAAGAACAAGTGGAAGGGAATTCGTTGACATCATCAAGTCCAATGGAAGTTTTAAAACATTTGTGAAAATATCCAATTTTACTTCTTACTGTTTGTAATATAATACCAAATATAAATCTTTTCAAAAAGTTAAGAAATAATTTTATAATAATCTATTTCCCATGAATACTAGTTAATTTAGGGAAAAAATAGTAGAAAAAGTTAAATCGAAAAAGTGATTAACCCTTTCGATACGCAGTATGCCTTTCAATGACAATTGTGCCGCGTGGATACATATGGCGCTCGTATTTTGGGTACTAAGAACTATAAGGGGCTCGCTCTCAAGGAAGGAAAGAATAAAATAAAAAAGAATTATTCATAATATTATTATTCATTAATATCATTTTTTGTTTCACAGTGGTATCCGCTGTAGCTCCGTTTGGAACAAACATCTTCTGACTACAGATCTGGATGATTCTAAATGTTTAGGAACATCATAATTTTCGCCATTACCCTCTTTCTCTGTTTCATCAATATCCTCATCACTCTCTCCACTTGAATAAACAAGAAAATCGTGACACTTCATAATCATATTTGCCATTTTTTCAAAATTCGTTCGCCTATAGACCTATTTTCCAACAAACCAAATCTACTTAATTAATTAATAATAATCACACACAAAACCCAACACCGAATGTCTTACATTTTGAAGAAAATCGTATAAATAGAACAGATCAGATCGGAGTCTGATGTAAACCTGTCATCTCCTCAGTTCCTGCACTCTTTACCACCTTTTTTCTCATAACCGAGGAATGCACTGAAGTTTGGCGGATGTATATTATTTATATTTCAGCGCCTGATTCGTACGGCACTTGGCTTTTAAGAAACATGACTTTGAAAATATACGGCGCTCGGCGTTTGGTAATGCGTATACGTACGGCGCTCGGATCGAAAGGGTTAAATCAATCGGAGAAATTAAATGAATGTGAGAAAAAATATCCTTTCAGAGTATTCCATAAAATTATTGTAGTGTTTGCAAACCACTACAATAAACTGGTTGCCCAATATATTAGTGTTCATTTCTATCGTTACTAGAATATCTGAATTCAATTACAAATGAAGGATAGAAAATTCCCACACAGCGATATGTTTTTTTTCAAATGAAACAACTCTTTGAAATTCAAAGTATGCTTCAAATGTTTATTGCATAATCACTTGCTTGACAGCATGATCTGGACATTACTATCTTGTATGAAAGCAAATCCTAATTTCCTGTTTACTTTATTAGCTTAGCCAAGATCATCATTGTACTTTATAGGGGGCTATTTTATTGTGGTGATACCCTGTATATTTTCAAGGATTTCTATTGCATAAGAATGAAAATGTTCCATAGAGGGGCTTGTATCTTGTATTTGCTTGCATTTTTGAAATGGTAAGGTCCCCATGTGAAACGTTTACTTGTGTTGGTGTTATATATACATGTTTGATGAACAGGTAAGTTATGTTACTAGTAACTCATATCAACATGGGGAACTTGCTTTTTCAATATTTTCTTGCTGAAACAAAAATGCAAGTTCCCCTCACTTCGATTCGATATGTTGAGTAAATCATTGATTTTTCAGGAACGTTTCAAACCAAAAGATCCTTGCTGTGAAGAGGCCAAGAAGCGTTCAAACAAAAAACCAAAATACAGACCAAGAGTTTATGTGCCGGAGCCTCGAGATTATTGAACATAAACATTTGTAAAATCTTGAATAAATGATTGAAAACATTTTTGTTTGTTACAATGATTTATAAGCCTGAAAATTAACTTCAATTTATATCACAATTGTAGCCTTTTGTTATTACTGCTTCCATTAATTCAACTATAATTTTAGCACACATTGCTTTAGAGTGAGAAAGCAGGACTGCATAGCGATTTCTTGTCATGAAATAATTGTTCTCTTATACGTGAAGATTCAATATTGATTTACCCTATTTCTAACAGGGTGTATCACCCAAAAGCCTAATTATACAGGAGACACTTAAAACTATCTATTCTGTTATAATGCACACCTAATAGATTTTTTCAACTGGATATGATGGTTAGTCTCCACTCTGGAAAGAGAATAAGTTATCTGAACGATTTTTTCATACAAATAAGAGCGCTATGTTGCTTACACTTAATCGATTTTTCATGAGTATGTTGGATACTATTTATTGTTTTTATATTGCAGATACGACTTATTTGTTTGATTTCATTTCGGGTGGGATAAGACAAATAATAAGCATTTAATAGACATTTAATAAACATTTTATAATTATAATGGTTTTATATCACATAATTATAACGAAAATAAAAATATATTAAAATATAATAGGAAGGTTCTCGAAGTAGTATGCAATGAAAATAAAATTATCATAAATGATATCCATTACTACTTCAGTCGAGTTTCATCAGTGAATAATTGACAAAATCTATCTTGATTAACAATATTTGAACGATTTTTGAGTTACTCCATATCAGCACCAACATTTTCATTAGCATTTTCATCTCCACATATAACTTGAAATTTATCATTGATAGACTCAGTATCCTGAATAATAGTACACACAAGGTTATCCAAGATTTGTATATCTGTTTGTTCTAAAGTTATATCTCCAACTGAAGGAGCTCCTGGCAGATTATTTGGTACATCTTCAGAACAACTCCTTCTGATAGTGCCATTTTTGAATGCCGAATGTATAGCATTCCCAGTGTGAACCTCGCCAGAATACTGTTGAATCAAACAAACATCATTGACTTCTACACCACAAGGAAGATTATTCACATTGTTGATAATTTGTACTAGTGGCTCAGTAATTTCCACATCGATTTCACGAACCATGGCAACCATTTTTGCTCCTCTTCCAGACATCTGAAATTGAAAATTGTCATTCAGATAATATCATACAGAAACATGAAGTCTGTCTTGATGCAAATAATAATGCGTTCTAATAGATCTCAACCCACATACGTTCCCATGCCTTCTAATATGTCGTATCCAACAACAAATCCATAATGGTATAATTTCTGGTTGAAATTATACATACAAGTAATATTAGTACATAGAAACAACAATAATAATTTGTACTCACCTTTTGAAATTATTTATATCACCAATGTAATAGCCAAAACTGATACATAATAGTGGAGAGCGAAAGATAACCTGTTCTCTACTTGAGCTTCTTATGGAATGATAGGGGATACGCTATATGGGAATTAGAAAAATCAGCTGTTGGGCTTAATATATATTAGAATGGGCGTGAAATAAACATTATATTTTCCATGACCCTTGCGGTACATTCCATTAGGTAGATAATTGTCTGAGGAACCCAATTCCACCAAAACCTACATTTCATAACAATTGTGGGTTACGTCTTATTAGAAATAGGGTATCGATGTACTACTTCATGAATGATAACAGATATTTTTTAAGTCTGAATGATTTGGATATGAATTAGTTCTACGAAGATTTTCAATTTCATTTATTGTTGGTTGTGGGAAACCCTTTCGCTGATAATCCAGAAATGTTTATAGTCGAAAATATTTAAATGTGAATGTTTAAAGTTGAATATTGAATGTTGAAAGTTGTAAGGGAAAGGTGGAATTGGTTAATTTTTGTTACAGAATCCAATTTGTAGAGCTGTAAACAAAATTAATCACTACCATAAAAACTGTTCTGATTGAATAATCCCTTGATGTGGTTGACTGGTAACATTGCATGAAATATTTTTGCCGTCATGAAGTTATGTGTGGATTTTCCTTTACCTTGTGATTACTTTGAAACTATGTATTATATCTAAATAACTTTCAAATAAAAAGATTTTTGTCACAGGAAATTTTGAAGTTTGTTAGTGATAGGTAAGTATAGTCCACCTTTGAAAATTAAAAAAAAATCCGCATGTCATATGCCATCCAACATCCCTTAAACTTCCTAAGATATTTTGAATAAAATATATTTTTTTCTCAACACAAATAAACTCAAACTTAATTGTTCTAAAACTAAAGCAATGATTATTTCCACACAAAATAAAATCAATAAAATTGACATCGACTCAGTTATAATTAAAATTTATGATGAGCCCATTGAGATTGTTCAAAAATCAAATACCTTGGTTTTATGATCGATAACACATTAAACTTCAGGGATCATTTTCAATACATCCACAGTAAAATAGCTAAAAAATTATTTTTCTTTACTCGTGTCAGTAGCCATCTTAGCTTCCCAACGTGTATAAGGGTCTATAACACAATAATCCAACCCCACTACGTCTACTGTGCTAGCCTGTTATCATTATTCGATGGTAATAGTATTGAATCTTTGCAGAAGTTGCAAAATAGAGGAATGCGAATTATTTTGAAATGCAAAAGATTTACTCCCATCACAATTATGCATCAAGTTTTGGATTGGCTCCCAGTTAAGGATAGAATTTTCTATTCCCCTATGATTTTCATCTTCAAAATTTTATGTGGCAAAGCACCTGCTTACTTTAATCAGTGAAATTCTCGATTATCCTACGCGAGGCAGTACCAATCTTTATGTTTCTCGTACACGATATTCTCAATCTATGAACTCCATATTCCATCGAGGTTTGCTTGAATTTAATAAGCTTCCATTAGAAATTAAGCAGTCTTGTTTGGTGAGAAAATTCAAGGATGTTTTGGTTGAGTATTTAAAATCAAAATAACAGATAAGGACAACTTGAACAGTGTACCACTTGATATTTACCTTATTACTAGAATAATCTCATATCATTTCAATTTGTTTATTATTATTATTGTATTTATACCTTTATGGTTTATTGTTTATTTATTATGTTTCTACTTATTGTTTCCCAATAAACAGTTCTGTTTATAGAGGAATAAATGTTACCAGACTAGATTCACTTCATTCGTAATTCGTAATTATCCATAATTATGTTTAATTAGGACTTGTAAAATTTATGTATATTAGGATTCCTATTTTCAATAAACAATTTCAATTTCAAGAATATGATTATAAGATCAGCTATAAAAGTCGAGAAATCCTCAACTACATAGGAAGAAAAGGGGACACAATAGATATCATAAGTCGCAGTATACTTATCATGTTTCTTGACATGATTTTTGGGTAACCTTCCACAGTCTGAAAATGAAAATATAATCAGGAAAATCTATACAAGTGTAGAAAGGGCAAACTTTTTTGGCAGATC
This sequence comes from Gonioctena quinquepunctata, assembly GCA_018342105.1. Taxonomy (NCBI): domain Eukaryota; kingdom Metazoa; phylum Arthropoda; class Insecta; order Coleoptera; family Chrysomelidae; genus Gonioctena; species Gonioctena quinquepunctata. Next base: position 122,783 of record JAFIRS010001646.1, read on the forward strand.
TCAATTGACATCCGTCAGTTGAAAAAGCAAAAAAGACTCTGCGAGCAAAAATCCAAATTATAAAACAATTAAAGGAGATTTAGAAGATTTTGAGAACGGGGGCAGATATAGTCCCCGAAACGTCAAGCAAAAAACTATATAGAGAAGTATCTTTTGAATTTTTTAAAATTTTTTGATAGGCAAAAGAAAACGCAATTATTGACAAATTAATCATTTTTCCATAGGAAATATAATTTGGTGAACGAATAACTTATCGGGGTGAACTAATCAGTTTGCCCTTTCTACACTTGTATAGATTTTCCTGATTATATTTTCATTTTCAGACTGTGGAAGTTACCCAAAAATAATGTCAAGAAACGTTGTTCCTCACAAAAAACCACATTCATTCAATACTTATCATGCTTACATAATATCATATTTTGTAACTGTTTCTGGAAAATTATAGACAAAAGGCAACAGCAAATAAAAATATTATCTGTAGTTATGAACAACTATCTATTCATGATGGATAGATGATTGGGAATAGTTTACTTCAAATTCTGGTTCAATTGTGTTGATAAATAACGAAGATATTTGTAGATGAGTGTCACGTGAAGTAAAACTAAAATTTTCTCAATTTATTCATTTATCTTCTATCTAGATTGGAGAAATAAGTAATAAATTTGCGGATGAACTTTGTGAAAAACTTTGATAGGTGGACAAAAATTTGTTCCCCAGCTATTTTTTTTTTCATTTGGAAGTTTTTGTTTGGAAAGTGGAACGATTCTACAGCCTTTGAATGAACGAATTTTGAAATACTTTCACGGGCTATATATTTGTATTTATTTGACACCCTTCAAATCAAATTAGATGACTTTATATGATTTATTGCGTTGTGGCTCCTCCACACACGTCTGTTTCCTTTTCCACACTGCTTGTTGCTTTCTCTTCTTAATGAGGTAATCTTGTGGAAGTTATCAATAGCAATGTGAACACAAAATATGACATCTCAAAACTACCAAATTTCATTTTTACCATTCTTCTTGTCGCTGTTGAAAACAATTGAAAAATAATTTGGAATTGTATAAACTTGCCTTTTCTTATAATAAAGCCGTTTTTATGTATTATTTTTTTAAGATAATGAACCAGATATGTTACTGGACTATTTATTATTTGTATAATTTAAAGCAGATGGAAAAAAATTGGCAATAAAATTATTGTGATTTGTTAAAAATTAGAAGAAATATTTTTTGTTGACCTTTAGTCACTTATGTTTCTTCACATTTCTATTTGTTGCACTTCAATACTGTGCTGGAGTTATTGATGGAAACTCAACCCCCGCTCTCGGTTTGCCGTCATTTGTTAACCATTGTAAGAAATCTAAGGGGGTTAGGTCAGGCGAACAGGATAGATAACTATAGAGGCCATCGTTGGCAATCCACTGATTATACACCATATGAGAATAATGTGGAGGAGCACCATCATGTTGATCATGGTCCCTTGTCGGCACGATACCACTAAATATTATTTCAAACAAATATCTCATTGTCAAGATTGTAATCAGTGGTCACTGAACAGTGACCGATGAACTATTTATTATTGCACAATAAACATTGGATTGCACGCCCGCCAGATAATCTTAGAAATACTCTTCAAAAAAACACTTTGATGGTAACATAAAATGTGGTTTGTAAAAATCAAATAAATGAATGCTAATGTTGAATGTATCCTGAGTTCTTGAAATTTAATTATGCGTCAAACAGGGAGTATTCCTGCAAAATGGCAGTAAATTCAAATGGCGAAAATTTTCCACCCCTTAAAAGTAAGCCCTGGAAAATTTTCCACTATCTCATTCTGCAAATCAAAATCTATTGCATCAAAATATCCTAATTGTTGCAATCTCCCAGAAAAATATGACTTAAGTGTTTGAATTATTTACTAATTCATTGTTCTTTATTCTAGTATGATATGAAGTTGAGTAAGGATACTAAAACTGAGGATAAAACTAAAGATAAAAGTCATCCACCGCCGTGCCCATCTAATAAAAAGCCTAGTAGACAATGTCCAAAAGAAGTAAAGAAGCCACCATATCGACAAGAGTCTGATTTGAATACTGCATACTACAAGAAAAGCGAGGATAAATCCTAAAACAGTTTTCCTTTAAGTTTTCTTCCACCTTGTTATTGAATAACAGTTAGTTTAATTCTTGGGCCTGTATTCTTGTATTTCTGTTACATATTGGTGCTCCTTGTTACTAACATATAAACCGACTGCATGAGCCAAGCATTTGTCAGTGCTCACGAACACATCAAATTTTGTCATTACCGACACCCGGTTCCTGAGAATATCAGTAAATTGACATCTGCTGTTGACAAGATATGAAGTTAAAATCTGGGCTGTTCAAGTTATAGAATATTTGTTGAGTTTAAGACATGCAAGGATAATAGATCTCCTGGTATTGATCTTTGCTTGTAAGAAGAAACTTCATTCAATAATTGAATTTACTTCACTTTGTTAACCCAGTAAACCAACAATTTTTAATAGTCTTTGTCAAAACTGAAAGTGCAAAAAAAATCAATTTATCACTGACAGGAACCAACAAGAGTGAAAAACAATGCACACACAAAAATCCACAAACAATGTCATTGGTAAGGGTCCCCCTGAGATCAACCATATTTGTTAAGTAATGTGGAGCGCTCATAATGAATCAAAAATTCGAGAATGAAGGCTCACTAAAGAATCTGGAGTTTCTATTGTTTCAGTTTGGAACTCTCATATTTTGGTTTACATGATAATTCTGAACCAAGGCAATGGGAACCCAAAATCAATGTCTTCTAATGAAAAAAAAAAGTAAAACTATAATAAAAAATTATTGGCTCAAAACTCTTTTGGATTTTTCCTGAGAGAAGACGAGAAACATGGAGTGTTAGTATGTAATTTTTTTGTCAATGAAAAAAAAAGGAGAGGTTTGTTTTTTCGCAAATATATAAAACAAGTCACCTGTACTCACCAATATTTATAATTCAAATTGAGCGGTGAAAATACGGGTAAGAACAAGAGGTTCAATTCGCGCGCGCGTCACCTGGATCGGATACTTAAACAAAAAAAATATTTTAACCAATTAAATATGAATATAAAGGAATGAAAAAATTCAGGTACTTTATAAATACATGAATAAACAATAATCCGTCGCAAAAAATATTACCGCAATTTTTCTTTTAGTTAATAAAAACACTAAATTGTTAAAATCAAAATTTCCATTTTTCAATTCAATTTCAGGCTCGTTTCTCAGATCCCCGTTGGAAAAATAAAAAAATGTGATTTTTCAATTTATTATAATTATAAATAAAGCCTTGATATTTTTTTTTTTCAAAATATGCCGATTGTTTTGTTTTCACAAGATTTCATTTAACTTGCTTTGTTCGTATGTCAGTCATTCTTTCCGGTTCAAAATTTGGTATTTCGGGGGTTTTTGGGGTTGGAGATTATGAATTCAGTCGAAGATTATTAATTTTCAGTTTAAATTCATAAATTGAAGATGGCAACTCCAAGATTTCGGATGAGTTAATCTTTAGATGGTCTCCTCATTGAAGGACCAGATAGCTCAGAACTTACAGGAAAAAAAGGCCTCATAATAACGATGCATTAACAAAAATGCATAGAGTGAGGCGTACTTAAGTACTAAAAAGCACAAAATAAAATAATAAAAAACCTTTTTATAGACAAGCTTTTATTCAAATGCACTAAAAAGTAAAAAATAATTGCTTTGGATGGGTAGGTTATTCCGTGAGTTATAGATTCAGAAAGCTTGTCGCTTTTGTATTCGAACTGAAAACTTTGCGCGACAAGCATTTGAATCTATGTATATAACTCTTCATTAGCAAATAATGCTCTTCATAATAGATACTCACTTTATAATAGATAAATCGTATAATCAAGATTAAATAGATACATTTACAAATATATATTCCATACACTTTCTTTTGAATAAATTCAATGAATTACAGTTTTTGAGATGGATAAATTATTGAATAAAATCAATCCAGAACTAAACAGAGAGTCACAACCTATATAGTCTCTGTTGATATAAAAATTTCCTATACTATTTCTAGTGGAGTGTGTATGAATACTATTTGAGTAGGTCAACTGTTCACTCAGATAATTTGGCAACATATTGTGTTTAATTTTATATACAGGGTGTCCCTGGACTTCCTCTTCTCCTCTCGGGAATGTATAGATGGGGTCGAAATATCACTAGTACTTCATATAACTATTGTTCCTAAAAGCCTTCGTTACCAAGTTACGGGCCCTCAGTTACAAAATGAAAAATGTTTTTCTTTGATAACTTTCAAAGTGAATATTCAAAATCATCTAAATTTTGGTGATTGACTAAACAAATGAATTCCTTCGATGAGCTTTCATGCAGGAGTCAGTTGTTTTGCTACAAAGTCAGGAACGGACTACCCCCGATGATCCACACCCCAAAACTTTGAAATGACAGATTTTTCAATAGTTTTCAACAAAATAAGGTTACGTAGACAATTTTCTGAATAAAAGTACTTGTGTGGAATGTCGATCGGAGCAACGATTCTTAATAAAAATGCAGTTTTACTCGCGAATCAAACCCCCCCTTTTTAAAAAAAATTTTCAGAGAAATACTAATGCTAATTATTCAACAACATTTATAACAGGTATAATACAAAATATGCTAAAATAAAGTCGTAAACAAAAAGTACAATACCTAGTTGAAAGTTTCATTCACAATGTAGATATTTTTCAAATGAAATATCAAGTTATGTAGATTGTGGTGTCTTTGAACTAACAAGCTTCACCACTATGAAATATCGAATTCAGTCCATATTTTGTATGTACGCGTGGAATAAGCACGTTTCGTATTGTGTTATCTGAATCTCATAAAACTCAACATTTGGATGTTGCAAATTCGTATTCACAGCTTAAATGTTGAGGAGTTTCACTGATTTAGTATAATTTCATGGGAGAAAATCTTTAACCCCAAGATAAATTTAGCTGAAAAAACGCACATCGGAATACATAACTAATAAAAAGCAAACTGTGGGGGCATCTAAAAAGCCTTGTTTACGCTACACCTATTCACACCAGAGATGCCTTGTTGAATAGAATTACATTACATTGTGAAGCCATATGAAACGACCCTGGTATGCTATTTCAAGTGCAGAGAGGGTGTTTGCGCCGACTAAGAAAATGTATTGAGAGAGAAGGGGGTCATATCGCGTAGTTTTTGTAGCGGATTTTGCATTTCTGTTTGCTCTTGAGGCTTGCGATTGATTATTCACACCATGAGTTTTGTAAGGTAAACGTGTTTGCATGATAAAAATTCGTTATGAACATTGTACCTTTCATTTCTATTTTCATTACAAATTAATCTTTTCGAATAATGGTAGACATCTCAGGTTGGATGTCGTCGAACAAAAATGCATTTTTATCAAAAATCGTTGCTCCGATCGATTTTCCACACAAGTACTTTTATTCAGGAAATTGTCCAGGTAACCTTGTTTTGTTAAAACATTGACAAATCCCAGTCATTTCAAAGTTTTGGGGTGTGGACCATCGGGGGTAGTCAGTTCCTGACTTTATAGCAAAACAACTGACTCCTGCATGGAAGCTCATCGAAGGAATTCATTTGTTTAATCAATCTCCAAAATTTAGATGATTTTGAATATTCACTTTGAAAGTTATCAAAGAAAAACATTTTTCATTTTGTAACTTTGAGGGCCCGTAACTTGGTAACGAAGGCTTTTAGGAACAAAAGTTATATGAAGTACTGGTGATAATTTGACCCCATCTATACATTCCCGAGAGGAAAAGAGGAAGTCCGGGGACACCCTGTATAAACAATAGCATATTCAATGTTATCCTTTGTTTAGCAGACATAAGAGACAGTGTTTCCATTATGTATTTCACAAGTGTATATTTATTACAATTCAGTATTGCTCTCATGGATATGTTTTGAAGCTTCTGTAACCTATTAAGATTCTCATTGCTTACAAAATAGAGCAGTGTACTGCAATAGTGGAAGTGGGGTGCTATTATTGATTTATATGTTGTTAATTTTGCATATTGACTTATTTTATTATTTAATCTATATAAAAGATGAATTTTCGTGGCTATTTTCTTCTGAATATAACTACGGTGAGCATTAAGATTCAAGTTTTGATCTAGTACTGTCAGAAATTATAAGCTTTGTATTTCAGAAACTGCTTTAATAAAATATATACTCGGTAGTATAATGTACAACTTGACAGAATACTTGAAGTTGTCCTCAATCAATCTTACATTGCATGGTTACCAATAATAAAAATATATATTACATCGAACAGAGAGGGCGCTATCTACAATACAGTGATTTCTATCAAGTACCACTACCAAATATTCAAAAGTTGTAACCCTCTCAATGCTGACATTATTAATATGAATATCCAATCACAGTTGTTCATCTTGCAGTTGTCTAATGCGATGTTTGCTACCTATTAACAAAATTTTGTTTTACTAACATTTAATTTGAGACTGTTGTCACATAACCATTCATTTATATTTGATAGGTCCTCATTCAAACATTCTGTGATTGCACTAGGTGTCCCAGAACAATACAACATAGTGTCATCGGCAAACGGTTTGATCTTACACTTTTTAACATGCATCACAATGTCATTAATCTACAGCATGAATAGTAATGGATCCAATACTGACCCTTGTGGAACTCCTCAATTTATATTTGAAGTACTGGAGGCCGCTTGATTGTATTTAACTAACTGCTTTCGATATGCGAGATAATTTTTGAACCATTTTAATACATTTTGATCTCAATCCCATACTTATTCAATTTCATCAAAAGTATGACAGTGTTGACCGTCTCAAATGCTCTTTTGAAGACTACACTTTAGGAAGACTACACCTATAATATGTTTTTTAGATAGGTCAATTTTCCATGAAGAGATTGTAGTGCAGTTTCACGTGAATGGGATTTTCTAAACCCAGACTGTTCTTTAATCAAAATATTATGTTCCGCTATAAATTTCATCAGATGATCTTTCACTGATTTCCAATATTTTCTCATAATTCAGATGCCAAAGAGGTGTTTGTAATTTTTTCAATAGGAACCATGGTAGCAATTTTCCAATGTTCCAGTGGTTAACGATAAATTAATCAAGTCCAAAAACCGATTACCGATTATTTCAAATGTTAATTTAATTATATTCAGATTAATTCCGTTATTATCTGTATTATTTTTCTTAAGCGAAAGAATTATCTTTTTTAAATCACACATATTGAATGTTTCAAATTCCCCAAGTATTACATTTGTTGGAGTAATATAACTGAGAACATGCTTATACTCGTTCATTGGTATTATACTAACAGTAAGGTCTTTCAAACTTTCAATGAAAAAAGAATTAAAATATCCTGCTACTTCTGATTCAGTTTTTATGAGAACACTTTCAAATTTAATACCTTTGAACTCTTGTTTTCTGTTTCCCTTAAGTGTACCTTTCAGTGACTTCCACATAGCCCTACTGTTTCCTCTATTTTCATCAATCATTGATTCATAATACTTCTTAGTTTCAATTCGTATTTTTTTGGTAACTAAATTAAGACTTATTTTATATTTATCCCAGTCACCTAGTTTGGTTTCCTCTGCTTTTTTACGAAGATAGTTGCGTTTCTTTAGATCTGCCATGATTTCGTCTTTAAACCACACTTTCAATTCGAAATTATGTCTTATTCTGAATGGTGCATATATATCTAAGCAACTAATAATATTATTGATGAATAATTTGGATATTATATTAAGGTGGTTCCTCCACGAGACAGTTGAATTAGGAAATTATTAAAATTTGGCTTACGTATTGTTTAACATGTGAACAATACCTCTATACAATTTTAACAAGTTTCACCATCCCGAACCCGAGATATATATAATTGAAGTTGACTCAATTGACACGTAACATATAGACCATGCATAGGCAAACAGCACATTATTAATTCTACCGTTAGTACTAAAATTAAGAAGTTTATGAAAAACGAGGAGGAGCTAGAGCAGGATTTCATAGATATTGTGAAAAAAAATCAAAGTGATTGACCATCTAGTTTGACAGATATAATCTCGAGAAGTACTAAGGTTTAGGCTGCATACGATAACTTTTGCAAGCGAACGAGCGAATGGTGGGGAACGGAACGGAGAGACGGCAACAGTGTATGCACGGCCAGGCGCTCAGTTTGAACAGCTCACATGCGTCGTCTGTATAGTCAACCTTTTCTGTGTGTTGAGGCATAGCCCGGATAGTTCCGTCAAAAAGTTTACTCGCAATGTCAGATCAAAAATACTTTTAGAATAAATTTTACGAAAGCAAATGATATTCCTACTATATCTACTGGCACTGAGTATGTATATATGGGCTTTACAAAGTTATTGATTACGATCCGAACGAATTATCAAATTTTAATAATTTCCTAATTTAACTATCTTGTGGGGGAACCACCTTAATGTCAGTAATATCATTATTCCAAACTGTATTCATTAGGGATAGTTGGAATTGAATTTCATCAAAGTACTTATAATCTCTCTACTTATACTAGTAGAAGTTGATTTAGTATGAAAGACATTACCTAAGGATATTAAAATATTAGAATGATCTGAAACACTTTGAAGATGCGATACTTCAAATTTCAACAACTTGTAATTTGTTATGAAATAATCGATTAATGTAGATGAATCTTTGGTGATTCTGGTATATTCGTCAACTAATTGATACAGTCCCATATAATTAATCAGTTCTTTGATTCTTCGGGTGTAGATTGAAATCGCCCACTATAATAATATCACAATTACAACATAACATCTCTTCTAGTTTTTCTTCTAATAATGCTAAAAAATCGGCAATGTGATGCACTGGGGGAATGGTACACCACACACATTATATATACTGTATTATTTACAACAACCTTGATAACCACAATCCAAACATTCATAAAAATAACATCTTTCAAAATTAGTAAAAATTTTAGCTCACTTTTGATATATATGGCAACTCCTCCCGTATGTCTGCTGGACGAATTACAAATTAATAGCTCATATCCATTTATGTTAATTTCATGGAGAACAATATCATCCGTAATATGGGTTTCTGATGAACATACTAACAAAGGTTTATGCAACGAGATACAGTACAATATATTATCCAAGTTTTTTATAAGGCTTTGTGCCTTGCTATAGAAAATGTGCCAATTATGTTTATTTTTATTAATATTCTCCACCTGAGCATTAACATCTATAACTCACAGAATAACCTACGTCACACATCCAAAGCAATTATTTTTTACTTTTTAGTGCATTTGAATAAAAGTTTGTCTTTAAAAAGGTTTTTCATTATTTTATTTTGTTAAAAGCTACATGAAAATGATTTTTTATTTTTTTTTTTACTCCCATTGTTTAAATAATTGTGTAGCATGCCAATGTGGTGATCCGCCGCTGTGTTGAATTGCTGTATTCAAGAACATTCGGGTGGTGTCTCGTGCATTGTCAGTTAGCTGAATGACGCTTAGAAGGTTGGAGGGAGAAGGATGTGGTAGCAACGCCGAGGGAGAGGCGAAATGGTACTTTGACAGATGAGGTGTGTTGTTTTACTTTCAGGAAAGTGGATCGTAAAAATATGTGACCACTGTTAGTTATTTGCTGTTAGATGTTTCCTCACAAACTATCGTTGGATTATGCTACATGGTGTCCTCTCCCATTATAGGCCAACAATAGAGATTTTCTGCTCTATTAATTCTGTGACAAAAATACTACCAGGAAACCGACTGTGCTATCATACGAAAGACGGTCCTTCGTTATATCCTGTTATGTTTCCTACTCCCAACTGTCATTGCTAAATTTGTTGTTATAAACATTTAAGAATTTTTTATTTTATTTTTTATCGTGTTTAACTTGTAACTTAAAAACTAATGAAGCAATCTCAATACTCTCAATGGACGAATTGTAGAGAATCTAAATGCAAAGAAAATGAGTTCTAGCACAACTCAATCGGATCATCAGTAACGGAAAAAAACTGAAAAAACCGGAAAAACCGAAAAATATAATTTTTTTTTAATCATAGCTCCGCTACTATTTAAGTTTTAGTGCAAAATTTCCACGACATATAGTGATTAATATCTGCTTTATGTGTGAAAAACTCAGGCGCTGTCGGTTCAGTAGTTTTGGCAATTGCAACCTGAATTTTTTAATGCACTTTATTGCAGCAGACCTGGATGCGTCATAGGTGGTCCGATTCCAATTTTTGAAAAAGATTTCGAGAGTAGAAGTATAGTACTACAAAACTTATATTCTCCTTTTGCGTTAAAATGCTGCAAAACAAGTGAAAAATACTTGTAAACATGATCGAGAATGGGCGAGTGCGTGAAAGCGGCTGAGTAGTGTGGGTAGAGCAGCAGACGCTGGGAAGCGTATGTATAGCAATACATCGCGCTGCACCCATTGAGAATCTGGTGCTCTACCCCCACTCCTGAGCCGCTTTCATGCACTCGCCGGTTTTCGGTTATGTTTGCAAGTATTTCTCACCTATTTCGCAGCATTTCAACGCAAAATGAGAATAGTCATTTTGTAGTACTATACTTCAACTCTCAAAATCTTTCAGAAAAATTGATATCGGACCACCTATGACGCATCCAGGTCTGCCGCAATAAAGTGCATTAAAAAAAAAATTTGCAATTATGCCAAAACTAATGATCCAACAGTTCCTGAGTTTTACACACATAAAGTACATATCAATCACCACTGTCATGGAGAGCCTGCTTCAAAATTCGAAAAATGGTGTTATGAATTTAAAAAAAACGCAGATTTTTTTCGGTTTTTTCCGGATTTTCTCTGTTACTAATAATCCAATCAAGTTGTGCTAGGGCTCATTTTCTTTGCATTTTGATTCTCTACAATTCGTCCATTGAGAGTAACGAGATTGCTTCATTAATTCTCAAGTTATAAGTCGAAAACGATCGAAAATAAAATAAAATGTTTATAACAAATTTAGCAATGACAGTTTGGAGTAGTAGACGTAACAGGATATAACTACGGACCGTCTTTCGTATAATGACACAGTCGGTTTCCTGGTAGTATTTTTGTCACGAAAAAATCTCTATTGATTGGTCTATTACTAAAGAAAAGGTAGGTGCCAACCAATGTATATCCACCTCAAAGGGACCTACGTTTCATTGACATAGACATTGTTCATGTGCACAGACTTTTCTACATATTAACAACGTTCAGTTAGTTTAGTTTTCCTTTTGATATGGACTTTCCATATTTGTTTATTTAGATGCATTCTTGGATGTAGAATATATTGTTTAGTTTTGGTAGTCTAACTCTCTAATTGTTTCGAACCCACCCTGAGATAATAAATATTTGAAATGTTAATATAAAACCTTTCTGACCCAAACAGAGCAAACTACATTGACGCCCGACTAGTGGCAATCAATTTTAGAGTGTCAGCTTCAAAATTGTAATATTAGATAACTGATTCAATTTTGGAATTTGTTTCGTTCAAAATGTCTCCTAAAAGTAAAAAAGCGAAGAACGAGTCTGTCTGTTCTAATGACTCTGTAATGGAAAATCTTGAGGGACAAAGTTCTATTAATGTGTACAATGAACAAATTCTTGAATCTCTGGCAGAAACTTTGAATGAAACGATGGAAAAAAATTATCCGATTTTTCAGGAAAATTGCAAACCTGTTCTAAGAAATGAAACCTTTTCGGAACAAGGGGGTTCATTTCGGGCATCTGCCGAAAATAAAATGAGTTCCGTTTTCACAACGGAGTTATATATCGGCTTGGAAGGATTCGGGTAGTCTGAACTTGCATTTCACTCCAAATAGTTCTGTTCGCCCTGTATTTATGAGGAAATTATCTTTATTGTTGGAAGAGGCTGGCGTACCTCTGGAAAAACGCGGTGTTTTATAGCAATAATTGTTTAAAAGGTTCTGCACACGTTTGGGCCGAATTAAATATTTTGTGATTCAAAACGCAATTTTTGAAAGGTATTGGAACACAAAAAAAGAAAGGGAAACTTCCTAAAATAAAGTTTGGATCATAGAAACTGGGCACGGGCCGATTACTTCTTGAAATTAATCAGTGGACAAAATATTTATCAGATCCACCCAACGATACTGAATTGATAAAAATGGTGACGAATCATTTTTCCTACGAAGTGAGGAAAGGTATTGTAAACTCGGGACTCAGAAGTATCGTGGATATTGAAGGGCATTTGAAAGAATTGGATTGAATCGAAGAACCGGGGGGTGGTCATCCAACATCAGCTCAGGAAAATCAATCGAATATTCAAAATTCAGATAACCGTTCGAATAGGGTTAATTACCCAAATCAAACGAATTGGCGGCAGAACCGAGGAGAATATCGCGATTTCTCGAGGAATTTTCAGAATAATAGTAATAATGATAACAGACAGGAACGAAGAAATGAAGTAACAAATAATCAACCAGGGCCGTCTCATTGCAAAATGTCAACAATGAATCAGTCGTTCGACGGGGTACTTGAAGAGAATGAGCCGAACCTAAACAGTATACCTGTTTTGCCTGTTGTTGATTTAGAAATAGAAGGGGTCGTAACGCAGGGGTTAGTTGATTCAGGAAGTCAAGTAATGGCGGTCAGTGAATCGTTTTCACATGAATTAGTTACAACAAATCCGAATATTTTAAAACTTCAGTCAAAAGGAGCAAGTTTATTTGAATTTTCATATGGGGGATTTTGAAATGGATTATTCTTTTATAGTCGTACCGGGGTTGTTAAAAAATATGATTTCGGGATGTGATTGGTTAAATGGTCACAAAGTCATTATTGATATTTCGGGAAATGAATTACGAGGGAAGTTCGAAAGTATACAATTTCTGAATGGAGCAGACACAGGTATCGGTTATTGAAGTAGGAGAAAGTGATTTGAGTATATGGGGGATGAGCAAAAGTATCCATTACACCAGTGAACAAATCAAAGCTGTGGCCGATAAAGCTGAATCATTTGCTAATGAGTATAAAACAAAATTATATGACACATTGATCGAAAATAAAGAAATATTTTCTGACTAACATAGAAAAGTGAATTGTTATGAGCGTGAAATAATTCTTAGGGATTATTCGCCCTTCTTTATTGAATCTTATTCGATTCCTAGGGCGTATAAGGAAGATGCTGCCCGACAAATCAAAGAGATGATAGAATGAGGTATTATTGAGGAGTGCAGGACTGATTATGTGAGTCCTTTAACAGTGGTAAAGAAAAAAGATGACTCAATTCCTGAATGTATTGTTGCAAGATATTTGAATACACGCATGGCAATGGATCATGTCATGCCACCTACTGTTTCAGAATTGTTGTATAATTTTTTTGATAGCCAAATATTGATTACCTTGGACTTGGCTGCTTTATATTGGCAGGTTCCAATTAGAAAAGATCAACAGTATACCGGTTTTCTCCATAATGGTAGAACATATGTTTTTACTGTCTTACCGTTTATCTGAAGATAATTCTTATTGACAAAGCTTATAAAAAATTTATGGTACATGTAAATCTATATATAGATAAAAACAAAAGAACAAAACATCAACATTGATTATAAAGCTGAGTTCCTTATAATAGCTATTAAAATTAACGTCATTTTAATTGATAAAAACATGTAAAATGTCAAATATAGAAACATGTACAAGGTCAAATGTTTAGCATCTATAAATGATGATGCTCACAATGTTGATAAAATGTAAGAAGGTGAAATGAAACTTTAAGTAGGTACGTAAGATAAAACATTTACTAGAAATTATAAAACTTCAGTTGAATGAATCTTCATAAAATTCCTCCTTAGAGTAATAGGCCTTCGCAACTAAAAGCTTTTTCACTTCTTTTCTGAATTAAAGCTCACTGTGTGTTTCTTTCATTGCAATAGGAAGGTGATTGTACAATTTTCTGCTCTTATAAATGTGTGAGTTCTGAGTTGTTGACGTAGGGGTAAGTAGTGGAACTTGGTGTGATAAACGTGTATTGTGTATTGATCGGGTATTTATTTCATTTTTAAATTAGGCACACTGTTTCTAAAATGAAAAGGCATGCAAGTGTTAAAATATTTTGCTGTATAAACAGTGGTCGACAGGAATCATGATGTTTGGCTTTGCATGCATATCTGATGGCCCTTCTCTGTAGAATGAAGACCACTTCAAATAGATATTGTGAACACATGCCCTAGAAGCAGATGCCATAACGGAGCTGAGACTCCACTAATGAGAAATAAACCTTTCTTGCATTAGCAGTATCTTGTTCATTAGATGTAATGCGTACAGCGTAGCAGCCTGAGGCCTGAGCCGCTTGCATAAGTTCCTGACATGACTTTCAAAACATAGTTTTTTTATCAATGTGTAACCCCAAAAACTTATTCTCTGTAATATTGTTCTTCGCTCCCCAAATGTATTTCCTCAATGTCACACTTAAATAAGACAATGTTTGTTTTTTATATATTGAGTGATAGGAGATTAGCGTCACACCATCCCTTCACCCTTTTAATATCAGCAATAATTTGGTCAGAGAGATTTAGTGGTTGATTTGTTGTGCCAGAGAATTGTGGTGTCATCCGCGAACATGGTGAATTTACCCTGTATGTCTAGATGGTTCAAATCATTGACATAAAGCAAGAATAAGATCGGGCCAAAAACGGAGCCTTGTGGGACACCAGAGTTAATGACACCTTTTTTGGATTCAGTCATATTGAGTAGTACATTCTGGCGACGTTCGGATAGATAAGATTTGAACCAAGAGAGTGGAGTGCCCATGAATCCGTAGATTTCAAGCTTCCGCAGCAGTATTTCATGGTTTACACAGTCAAAAGCCTTTGATAAGTCACAAAACACTGCCGCTGCTACCTCTCGATTAATTAGATTCAGGTAAAGGTTATCCCGAAAGGCAAAGATGGCATCATGTGTGCTTTTTGATGGTTGGAAGCCAAACTGATTGTCGCTTAATAGTTATGTTTATTAAGAATGGATGTTATTCTATTTTTCACTAGTTTCTCAATTATTTTTGACCTGGTGGGTAGCAGGGAAATCGGTCTGTAGTTGGCAGGCAGATCATGATCTTTGTATATTGGGATGACTGTGTCAATTTTCAAACATAAAGGAAACTGTCCTCGGGAGAATGAGATATTTATTGTCTGCCAACGTTTTTAAAGCACTGTCAGGTAATTTTTCAATAATTTTAAGGGATATATCGTCCCACCCGGAAGACGATTTATTTTTTAATTGCGGTGAAGACTTGTTTTATTTTATTGATGTTAGTGGGTTTGAGGAAGAAAGATTCATGCGGGGGCAGTCCATCTAGGTATACCAATGGATCATTTCTGAGTTATTTTTTCGGTCGGTTTATCCGCTACTGAGCGGTAAAATTAGTTCAATTCATCTGAACTCAGATTTATCAATTGAAGGTTTTTTGCTCATATGGTCATCTATTTTGATAGACTTTGGACGTTGATATCAACACATTATGCACTTTTCACAAGGGAATTCACTCAGGATAATTCACTTGATTTTATAGGTTGTGATCAGCTGAACATTTCGGTACTTGACATAACTTTTAATTCTTATTTATACACCAACCAGAACCATTTATATACACCAACTAGAACCATACATTCAATACTGAAATAATATGGAACTGGAATAAATATGTTGTATCGCCGGAAACAAAATGACCATTTCAATGTTTCAGACAAAAATTAGTGAGCTCGCTAAAATGGTTAAAATCAATATGAAAAATATACAGGAGCATCAACGTAATGACCCTTTCTGTTCAAAACTATTGGAAATCTTTCAATCCGAAGATTCAGGTCGTGTGAAAAATTGTTTATATGGACCTTTTCATTCAAGCATTTTAGCTATGCGCATGCGGAACCAACGTTCCCTTGTTTTTTTTCAGGAGGGGATTCAAACATTTTTCGACAAATCAAATAATGAGAATAAATGTCACTTGTCATAAAATTTTTGGAACATTCAGTGTCGTTCGTTTGGGTCGTAATGACTTTAGGAATTTTTCAAGTGTCGATTTGAACTTTAAACTACTTTTTTTACTTTCCGTTCTGTTGATTAACCTCCCAGTTCAGTTCAAAAACTGTTTTTGTGGTTGTGTTTATAATAATCATGGTTCGAAAGTGCATATCCTGTGAAGAGAAATTCATCGAGAACCACCCGAGATCTTCAAGAATGTCGGAGGATATGTGCTGTTGACTTTTGCAATTTTAAATAATTCCGTGGTGAAATTAGGGTCATAACCCTTGTCAAAGTGTTGCTTAAATTTGAAAATTCTCATTATATCATTCACTCGATATTTTAGCTTGATTTTTTAATTTTTTTTCTCTTATACTTCTTCTTGGTGATGGTTTTCAGCTTTGTAGTGGCTGTCACATCAATCGGTCTCATACCTATTATACGATGTACTTTATTGTTGTATGTCTTCGTTATAATTGGAAGGATATCTAACCATTTGTGATTTCCGTTCACTGAAAACTCTTTGTGGATCCAGGTTTCTATTGTTCGAATTGCTCTCTCTGCTATGGCTGCCTTCATTGTGCTGAATGTCGAATAATGTTTAATTTTTTTTCGCTCCATCAATGATGAAAAATGTCTATTGTAAAATTATTTCCCGTGATCGCTTTATATGTGTTTTGGAAAATACGTGGCGTCTTTTAATATCATTTTCATAGTTACTGCTATCCCAGTCATTGCCTTGACTGGCTTTGTCCCTATATATTTAGAATAACAATCGATAACCACCAAAATATAACGATTAGCTTTATTAATTTTGGCATAAGGTTGAAATTCAGCGAGATCAATTTGCCATAAATCTCCTAGACCTTTAACGACGGTAGATCTTCTCTGGAAGTTACGACGAGCCGGCTTGTGTAACTCATACAATGTAATTGTACATTATACCATACTTTTCCAATCCATTTATAAATATTTTGTTTTCCAGAAGCTTTCGATCCTATGAGCAATCGTAAACATCCCTAATTCTTTAGGCTTATTCCAATATATATAGTTTTTTTTCTGATGTAAACACTTTCTGCAATTTCATTCGTTTCATCCCTTCGCCACTACTTATATCATTGACTGATTTCAATAGTGGTTTTATGATTCCTTGATATTTCTTAGATTTTCTATATTTCATTCCATTTTTCACCTGATTCTTCTTGTACAATGCTTTTGTTAAATCCAATATTTCAACATAAGTGTATTGTATTCTCACATCATCTACAGCAGGATGTTCCTTGAAGAATATCAAGTTATATAAATCTGAACTGCCAGGAAATTGACGTACTTGTAGTGCCCCATCCCAAAAGGAAATGTTGTCACCACCAAAGCGTACTTCTACATTTCCCATGAATAATTTTTGTGTTGAAGGTTCTACTCGTATACCATAATTTGTATCATATGCATTGTGCCCACTCAAAAGATTTTTCACGTGTTCTCCCAATTTCTTATTATTGTCAACACTGGAAGATTACAAATTTGTTGAACCCATTAACGATGAAGAGGGTGTTCCGAATAATGTAGTTGCTGCCATTCTTCCATCTTTGATGGTTTCATTCTCAATGTCTGACAATGATACATCACTACTGAAAGAATGTTTTTTTTCAATTGGAGTGCTCATTGGGATGGAGCGGTTTATGGAAGATGTAGGTGGTTTTACAGTAGCTGCAGAAGAAAGTACATTGAGCGGTTTTGTTATTGGATCATATAATTTTTCAATTGCTATCTTGTCCTCCATATTTCCGCTTCACAAGAATTTTTGTTGGACAGCCTCTGTCGCTTCAACTAGTTGACGTTTCATAACCATTTCAGCATCTCCACATTCATCTCTCAAAATGTTCATTATTTTCAATTCTTGACACACCACTTATATTGAAGTGATCTCACTGAAGTTCAATGAACGTTTGAGTATTTTTGAATTGACATATCAAGGATATATGAAGTTGTCGAATCCTTTGCGATATCGTCCATCCTGTAGCTTTCTATCTTTATCGATGACAAAGAATCCATATTCATCGTTCCAACATTTCGTACACATCATTTGAAATTCTTTGAATGTTACATCAGGTGAGACGTGATCGGAAAAGATGTGATGTAAATTCGTTTCATCTTGCTTGAATATGATGATGGAGTTGGTATTCACGAACCAACTGTTTGGGAACTCGTGAATAGATCTGTGCAATATAGAAGCAATCAACATCTTTATGGCGTCCCATACAAAAATATGATCGTAATATCCTGCTTCTCACAAATCACATCATCAAAAATGAACACTGAATTTGGTTTGGCATCAGAGGGTTGCACAATGTCTGCATTATTACTGAATGTGAAAAAGCCCAATCATTTTATTGGTGCTAACACATTGCGCAAGTATTCATATTTCGGTTGATTCAACGACTTTGAATAAAGATAAACGTTTGCAAATCGCAATCCTTGTGGATGTGTCAGTAGAGATATGGCATTTGTGTTTCCGCAATTTAACGGACCGATGATTAGCGAGCAAACAGATGATGGAAGTAGTGGGCCATGTCTCAATGAGTTCGCCCCATTTAATCCAGTCCCGATTTTGTCATCCAAATTATCTACTGCAAACTCCTCTTTTTGCTTGACAATGCGCATTGTTTGACGGTTCGACACTTATTAATGCAAGATGTGTGAGATATGTTTCATTTAAATGTCTACCACCACACGGAGCAGACGTAAAAGCAACAGATCGAATAATAATAAAAAAGGTCGAGGATTGGTAAATTCTTTAATAAATAAATTGTCGTTTGAATTGCATCTGCCTGGAGGATATCAATATTGTGGACTCGGAACCAAATTGCAAAAACGATTGGCACGCAACGATCTAGGCATCAATAAATTGGATAGGGCCTGTAAAACACACGACATTCAATATTCGTAGAATCTCGACGATATTGAAGCTAGACACAAAGCGGACAAACAGCTTGAATATAGTGCTTGGGATAGGGCCAAATCGAAGGACGCAAGTATTCGTGAGAGAGCAGCCGCTCTACTCGTCACCAACATAATGAAGGCGAAAAGGCGTTTCGGTTGGGTTGTGATGTGAACAATATCAAACAACGAAGGAGAAAAATAAATCATCGAAGAAAAATGGGCGAAATAAAATCAGAAAAGTAGCATTCGGAGCAGGAATTGTACGAAAAGTTCGGGATGAATTACATAAAGCTGGAGGTAATCAATTCGTGACAAACAACAGAAAAATGGCCACAACAATGGCATTGAAAGCAGCACGTAAATATTTAAAAGCAGCAGGCGGAAAGAAAAAAATTCGGACACCTCGCATAATACCTATTCCGAAAGTTGGTGGAATTTTACCATTGATACCAATTTTTGCCGGATTGTCTGCATTGGGTAGTTTGGCCGGTGCTGCAGGTATAAGCAGAGCTATAAATTCGGCAAGTGCGAGCAAAAAATGATCTGAAAGAGGTAAAACATCATAACAGAAAGATGAAGGCGATAGCTTTGGGAAAAAAGGGTAGTGGCATATTCTTGACACCATATCCCAAGTAGCACAGAGATAAAATAAATATAATGACTTCTTATACCGTCTTAAAGACCACGTATTTGTATGTTTCAAAACCAAAAAGTTAATGTGCGTTTTATAACCTTATGACGTCGTGTAGTAGATATAACGAGAGTACAATAAAGAATTCTCGAGATGAAGTTGTACTGTGGTTTGTATGTAAATAAATTGTATGTGTCGTTAAGTAGAACTTAAGAGCAGTTGCTGTGAGGTTATTATGACAATGAACATATGTGGTTCTAATGAATAGATTTTTGAAATGTTTCTACGACTACATATTGTACTCATGTAATGTAGTTTTATCAACTGATGAACTTTGGTCGTAATGATTACATTATTTATCTAGGTTAGATTATTTTTGTTGGTTATGTTATTTTGTGTTATGTATGTAGAATATTAAGTTCCGTATGAATGATTAAAATGACAAAACAAAAATCCAATCTGCCTTAGGAGAGAACTGGAGCGTATAGAAAAATATAAAGAGGAAGGATGAGTGCCCACCCCAAAATTAACATCTGAAATAATTAATCAGTCTATCGGGACACTGCAAAAAAATTAAGTTCATCCAGTTCCTTCAATTGTTTTCACAACAAGGAAAGACATGAATAATATGTATGTGCACTTCGAGTGATAAATAAAAAATATTTAAATATAACTGTTTAACATCAACATAACCTCTATTGTAAATGTCAGTTATTTTTAGCGTTTTCCATTGGGCGGAACTAGCGAAATGCTTATGCACTCAGTGTATATCTTTTTCTGTTTTGATAGCGTTACGACGTTAGTACAACAAAACTTGCTACTTGTGGTTACAGCGACTACATTACAACTTTTTTATGTAAGATATTGCGATGTCTTTGAGACACTCGTATGATAGTACATACCGGAGTAATTACAACTTTTCGACACTAGAAAGACGGCATCCATGTTTTTCGATTGATTGATAACATCATTCTGGTAGCCATATTGGAACAAACATATTCAAAATAAAAAATATGGGACCCTGGGTGTTATATCAATTTAAAAATCATTGGAGATGTGCTAATCAAGTATCTTTCGTAATATGGTCTACCTATTTCAACGATTAATGGCAAAAATTGATGAAATATATTTTTTCTGAAATGAAAATAAATATTTATTTCTCTTCATTTTCGAGGCGCATGAATTTTAAGTGAGTAGAATTGGATTTTGATCGTAAAAATTGATTTGCTTGGTCACTAGAGTTTCAGAACAATTCTTAAAGACACATTGATGAAAATCATTTTTATCTCGATAACTATCACAGTCACAGAGTATCATTAACATGTAAAGGAAGGCTGACTTATATATTATATTGATATTATATAAAATCTTTTGATATGGTATACATATTGTAATACTATATTAGAAAGATTATGACCTTCATGCATAATGATATAATGACTACACTAAGACCACAGAACGACCCTTTTGCGACTGTCATTACCACTTCTTTATAACGTCGATGTGACGTCGCAAGAGTGTGCCTTTTTGTCGTATTGGCATACATAGCGACGTCTTAGCATATTACAAGACATAAGTCATGGACTTTTGCGAAAGGTCTAGTGGACGTCTGTACAACCGAATTATGACTTCTGTGTGCTACTTGGGATCGCAAAGGCCTCGGCATCTATCTCAAACCGTATACATCAAAAAACTATTTGATGCCCTACCTCTTGAACCTCTCACAGATATCAATCTGACACATTATGTCAAACAATTAAAAATTCCACATTTCCGTGGTGTGTTCATGCGTGATAATTTGCCCACCTCAGGACCACATAATCATGAAACAGCCATCATTATTTTGGATGGAATCAGCGGTCGAGGAACACATTGGGTGGCATACAGGAGAATTGGAAGAGTTACAACATATTTCGACAGTTTTGGAGATTTACCCCCACCAGTGGAGTTGGTTCATTACTTCACATGCAGTCGAAAAAATTATGTATAATTATGAACGTGAGCAGAAATACAATACAGTTGTGTGTGGACACTTATGCTTGAAGTTTCTCTCTCTCTTCCAATCACCCGAAAAAACTAAAATGGATTTCATACCAGAAATGGATCGAGAGGCTATTAAGAGAATGGGGCATTCCCTCATCGCATATTCAAGATTACGCAGCTTGAATAAAGTTCAACTTGCAGATATGCCTGAAGAGGTCATGATTTCTTGTGCAGCTAATGAAATTGTTTGGGAAATACTTCCCAAACACCTTCAAGAGGATATTGATATTTTAAAATATAAATATTGCTATGAACATCATATCGACAATGCAAGTGTTGGAACATCAAATTCCAGTAATGTCAATGACGGACCCATACCTCGAAAACTATTTTGCTGTTATTACACCATCGATGATTGTAATATTGGAGCCAATAACAATCAAATTGAATTGGGACACACAATGCCGCCGAGGAAACGAAGAAAATTATATCACATGTGTTGTGAACAACAATAAAATGATTTGTTATCATATGAATGCAATCAGTCATGTCACGAAAGTTCGAGCTGCAAGCTGTTGGATCCAGTATCTTGAGTGCAGATAAGAATAGCCGTTATGGATTGCGGCTTTTGGGATTCTATGGATGCAACATAATCCACAACATCACGAAAACGAACAACTTGATCACTTTTGCCATCCCTTTAGAGGAAACTACACTCACTATGATATATCATATAGAAATACCAAGTGGCGCAATGAGAAGAAATAAATGCTGTTATCCAACGAGAACTTGAATTCCACGTATTTCATGGCGCGAAACATGATGACACCACATTAGATGAATTGTTCAGCCTTCGAGCAAACAATAATATATTCAAATGTATGATGCAATCAAAGTATGTGGTGGACCTGAAACATAAAAGTCAATAGCATCCCTGTTGGGATTAGACAAAAAAGAATTCAGTGCGAATCGCATGCATGAATCTACATATCCTGTGAATATTGTACCCGTGAGACTCATTC
This sequence comes from Gonioctena quinquepunctata, assembly GCA_018342105.1. Classification (NCBI taxonomy): domain Eukaryota; kingdom Metazoa; phylum Arthropoda; class Insecta; order Coleoptera; family Chrysomelidae; genus Gonioctena; species Gonioctena quinquepunctata. The sequence goes on from JAFIRS010001646.1 coordinate 145,392, forward strand.
GATTTTATTGCAACATCATTTCAGGATCATACATAAATGACGAAGATAATCATATTTTTTTTCATTCGATGTTGATGTTGAGCCGGGCTATAATATAACAAAAGAGCCAAACAACATTATTTATACGCCCATCAGCCCGGAAGGACGTCAGTTCATCGACAACATTACTCTGCGCATATTGGATCATCGAAATAATCTCATTGATTTCGGTAGTGTGGAAGAAATAGTTGTCATATTGGAATTGAAGAAATTGCAATAACGAATGTAATGGGTTTTTGCTACAACAAACGACAAAACAGTGATTACGAAATATTTTCACCAAACAAAGGTCGTCGTCCATCAAATATCGTCAAAAAGAAAAGCTTTGCCAGGAAGAAGGTCATTCCACAAGTGTTTGCTGAACGCAAAGACATACATTGTCAGCGAGAGATCTTAATTTTCTGAAATCTATTGGACTCAGAATTCGACAATAAAATGGTGCTCGAAGCAAACAGTGATAAGTTGAATATTTTCAATGAACCAGTGGTCGATCATTCTCTCCTAAGTCTACACGAGCATACCTATAAACCATACGGATCACCATATTGTTCAAGAATTCAGATGAAATCCGAATTGCAATCAACAATCAAGATGTAATACTGGACATTGCCGACAGATATGTTTCATTTAAATGTCTACCACCACACGGAGCAGGCGTAAAAGCAACAGATCGAATAATAATAAAAAAGGTCGAGGATTGGTAAATTCTTTAATAAATAAATTGCCGTTTGAATTGCATCTGCCTGGAGGATATCAATATTGTGGACTCGGAACCAAATTACAAAAACGATTGGCACGCAACGATCTAGGCATCAATAAATTGGATAGGGCCTGTAAAACACACGACATTCAATATTCGGAGAATCTCGACGATATTGAAGCTAGACACAAAGCGGACAAACAGCTTCATTTACATTGGGGAAAATTCAAACCAAATGAAGTGAACAAACTATGCTATCTTTCCAACAATGCTTTGGCATTCCTCTTCGATGAGATCCGCTATGAAATGGGAGGTGAGCAAGTTGCCGTTGTTCTAGGATTGAGTGAGTCTATAGACAGACGACGGGCTCTTGGGATCTTGAAAAAGAATACAGTTCCTTCCCAAAATGTTCCTGTATCGTGTGTGGCCAAGAAAAAAAGTGAAACAGAGAACCTTCAAAGAGAGTTGAGAAAAAAAAAGAGTCATGAAGAGAAAAAAAAGATATTATTCAACATACCGAAGATTATTCATACAGTATGGAAAAAGAGTGACTATATATGTATATCTAGGTGATAAGGACACATTTTCACACATCTTGTTTGTTTTAGATGAAATAAAAAATCTATTTTTGTTAGTTTTATTTTCAATTCGATCATTCACAAATAATGTGTAACATTTCTTCAAAATAATTCATTAGAATAATTCACTGAGTTCGAAAAAGATTTTTTTTGCAAGCAAATTAGAACATACTTTGTCACCTTTAAAATGAGTTTCCGCAAATGATATTGTCTTAAGATCTAGATACACCACTTCACTAGAGTCTTTAAATAAATGACACTACACAAAAAAAACTGGAAAACAATACCAAAGGGCCATACCAGTTTGCTTACATCGTTTGAAAGCATTGATTATTTCCATTTTATCTTGAGTTTTCAAAGTGTTTACTTGGCTCCGCATTGTTTTTTCTGTCTTTGTATATAAGTTAGTAGTGTTTGAGTATTTTGTCCTTTTAATTCTGGACAATACAATTGTTAAAAGTAGAACTTTAAGTTGAAAAGTTTCAAGTATATAAGGACGAAGTGAGTTTTATACAAGAATTGAGGGGGACGGAGCCAGAGCCGCAGTTCTGTGAATTTTAAAATTTGTATATTTTCAGTTACTCTCCAAAATGAAGTAGAGTGTATTGGAATATATGCGATATATGGGTGGAACTGAGAACTCCAAATGTGTAGTAGAAGGGGAGAATGTTCTGAATGCAGGTCACCTCGTTTTGGCTGGACAAACACAGAAGCAACAAATCATCTCATTCAAGTTTACGCCCTGTGCTTACAATCTACCGCCCTTAATTGTGATCCCAATGAAATCAAAGGGACATTTGATATTGCCAACACAGTAGCTATTAAAAATATGTCATACTCCTGCAAAGCAGAAAATAGTGCTATATGGAAACATATTTCAGCATTTCTTGTAAAATACATAAGATAGGTAATTCCACATTATGCTTACCAATATAACTTCACTCCTATTTCTTTTTCAGGGAAGATGTTGAATCATTGGAGCAAATTTCCCCTACAGACATAAAATGTGTCTGGTCAACACAAAAATCACTAACAAAAAAAATACAGACCACTAGCTATTGATGAGATGCCATGTTTAGAAGAAAAAGTGAAGAAACCTGATATGGCTGTAGATAAGGAAGATATATTAATTTTTTTTTGCCAAAATCTTCCCAGTTCTGCTATAGCCAAGCATGGGTTTGTCTCTCAAATTTATTTTTTCCTAAAACAATTTACTCATAAGTATTTTTTTCATGACCTAAAGACAGGGAAGACGATAAGAAAGTGGAGAAAATGTGAACAACCAGTCACTAGGATTATGCCGTCATCAGAATAATTATATTCAAGCCATCCTGAATCATTCAAGTCAGTCAGCTTTTATGATGCATCTGGCTTCAGTTGAGATTGATCAACTGAGAAATTGTTGTACACAACGACTTTCTCAAATGTTTGATCAACTTCCTGCAACACTCTGCAGATTGGATGAAGCAAAGAAAATATGAAGTAACTGGTAGTCGATGCTATGGGATGTATATTTATTCTAAAAATGAATGGAATACTAAATCGCTGAAATATTTTTTTGCTGATCCAATTAACAATAAGTATGTTCAGCACGGTTTACGGTGGGAACATAGAGCAAGAGAAGTATTTCTGAAGAGTACTGGGGCAGAGGTGTTTGAGTGTGGAATGGTAATTTCCAACTCTAATCAATGGCTAGGATATTCTCCTGATGGAATTGTATTCATTGAAGGAAAACCAGCCTATCTTCTTGAAATCAAATGTTCATTCAAAGATTAAATATTCTTATTGCATAGAGCTGTTTTTTTTATGAAATTATATGATGGCAAATATGTATTTTTATTTTCATAAAAATATTGTCTGATACTTTTATTCAATATTAGTATTAATAAGCATTAAAATGACCCTTTTCGCATTTCAGGTAGTGAGAAAACAATTTCAGATGACTTGAAAAACACAAAATATGTTCAACAAGAGAATGGGGAATACAAATCAAAGAAACGCCACAAATACTATGGACAGGTACATATGGGGATAGCTCTGTTGAACCTGGACAAGAAAAGAAATTATTTTAATAAGATGTTACATGTTCTATGTGAGAACAAAATGAAGTATGCTTGTACACAACAGTAAGTTACATTCATTATTAAATTTCAGTTTGAAAAAACTTTTACAGCTTTTTATTGAATTACCTGTGGGTAGTGTGGGTACCTAATAGTGAATCACATTTTTTTATTAATACAATGAGAGGCAATATAAATAAATTTATTGTTTTAAAATACATGGAGAAAATTCATTGACATGAACTATTTCACAAATTAGCTAAAATAAAATTAACCAACATAAATGTAAAACTATTTTTCCAAACACCTACAATCAGCCAAAATTAGCAATCTGAGGAAATATTTGCATTCACGATAGCTTGTTCCCCAGATAGTTGTTTCTGCTTTTTAAGGAATGGTGGCCGAATCAATTTTATCTTGTGCACTACACAAATATCATCATTGCGAAAACCTTTGTCAACCATTACAGCGTCTCTCCCAGAATCCACCAAATGCAATTATATTGCTGTTCTCAAAAATTAGCTTATCAGAGGCCCTACCACCATATGGTTTGCTTATAAAAGTAATGAGACCACCTGGTGATACTCCCGTCATAAACTTCACAGTCATATGTGACTTATATTGGGAGTAAAACCTTATTCTACAACACAGACATTTGGGAGACTGTACTAATATTTCAGTGCAATCCAATACTACTCTCACATTTTGAAATTCTGAAAAACACTTTGGAATATTTTGACTAATTTCATTTTGGCTAAGGAAATGGATTAGTGGTCTCAAAACTGAACATAATATGGGTATTATTTCAAATATATAAACTTTACACAACTCTGGGGTTATATTGAAAAGGGCACCCAATATCACATAGGTCAGACTAGTCTTTTGTTTGGCAAGTACCAACATGACTCTTTGTCTTCAAATCAATCGGTGGACTCTTTTATCCTTATCATAATTCTCAAACACTTTCACAATGGTGTCAAATATTTGGAAATTATTGACACCAGTAAAAAATTTCAGTTTGTCATCCGTTATTATCAGCTCACATAAAGTCAGGACCTTGGGAGTATTGACCTGAACTCCAGCATTCCTAAACTTGGGGATATTAGAATGAGATTGGGATATCAACATCTCGACAGCATTACTTGTTATCAGGACTTTCCTCTTCTTCCTCCGTATTATTTTTCCAATGTAAACGTTCGAAATCGAAATAGATTCTACTTCATCAATACTATTATTCTCCTTGGACCTCATAGAAGAATATCTAGAGCCAGATGATCTGATATCTCTGGAAGATGGTCCAGCTTCTGCTTCAGGCACAAGTGGTAGTTTTTTAGTGGGTACTGCATTCGATTTCACAATTCTTCGCTTTGGGGATTCTGAAAATATGATCATATCTTCAATATTAAAAAGCCAACATTAAAATATGTCCCAACCAACCTTTAGGGAAATAGTCCTGTTCAGTAAAGTGTAAAGAACATACTCTCATATGTTCTGAAAGTGGCTTCCCAATCTTCAAGTTTTTAATCAACAATTTCCTTCTGTCCATCAACTCTTTGTTACCTAACTTGGTTTCGAATATGACTCTGGATTTGCCTGTTTTTGGGAAGGTATGAAAACTAATTGAAATTGAAATAAACAACAAACGGTATACATTTAAGATTGCTCTAAATTTAGAAACTTATAATTTCATTATTTTAAATTGTATTATGATAACATAGTTTTGAAAGGTTATACGGGTGAAGTTATACAACCTGCAGGATATTTTAATGCTAATGTGTATGTTAAAGACATAGTAGGTACATGATGTTAAATTTTATGTTGTTAACAATGGCTCATCCCGAAATCTTTCGGGGCGAGATTTTTTGAATAAATTCAATATCAATTTGAATTTGGCAGAAATGAATACGATATCTGGAGTTGGAAGATCAATAGTAAATTATTATCCCAACGTGTTTACAGGTAGGATAGACAAATTTAAAAATATATGTATAACATTGCAGATAAAACCGGAATCAAAAACCCATATTTTGTAAGGCTAGGCCTATCCCACTAGCCTATAAGAAGAAAATTGAAGAACAACTGGAAAACATGATCAAGTATAACATTATTGTAGCAACACCAGTATCAAACTGGGATACGCCCATAATGCCAGTTTTGAAAAATGATCACACCATTCGTATTTGTGGAGATTATAAAACTACACTTGACAAATGTTTGGAAAATGTAAGATATCCCTTACCTAGAATTGACGAAATATTAACGCGTTTGAATGGGGATAAGTCTTTCACAAAACTGCATTCGAACAGTGCATAAATGCAATTTCCTCTTGATGAGAAATCGCAGGAACTAGTAACATTTAGCACTCACAAAGGTCTGATCAAAATCAAAAGGCTTCCATTTGGGGTAGCCCCAGCAAGTGCTACTTTTCAGTGAAATCTCGAACGATTATTTCAGGGCATGGAAGGGGTTCTTACATACTTGGATGATATAGTAGTCACAGGGAAATATGATAGGGAACATCTAGAAAATGTTAAGAGGGCGCTAGAAAAGTTACGAGGTGCGGGGTTAACTTTGAAAGAACGAAAATGTCAGTTTTCTTTTAAATGAAATAGAATATCTGGGTCATAGCATAAGCAGCGTAGAGTTAAAAAAGACTAATTCGAAGGTTAAGGCAATATTACAGGCACCTAAGCCCGAAACGATAACTCAAATTAGGAGCTAGTGGAGTTGATCAACTATAACTCAAAATTCAGTCCTAATTTAGACACCATTATGACCCCAATTTATAAATTATTGCAGAAAAATAATGAGAAAACTAGTTGGACAACAGATTGTGGAAAGTAATTTCATTTGATAAAAACATATCAGAGGACATTGTATTGGCTCATTACGACCCAACTAAAGAGATAATTATGGCAAGCGATGCTTTGGCTGACGGGATCTTTAGCGTCCCATTTCACAGGGATAATAAAGGCAATGAAAGACCAATAGCATGCGTTTCTTACACATTGTCACCAGAGGGAAAAAAAAATTCAGTAATAGAGAAAGAAGGTTTAGGTTTAGTACTGGGCTTAAAGAAATTTGAACAATTCATTAGAAGGCAGAAAATAACATTGAGAACTGACCATAAACCGTTGACTTTTTTTTTAGGGAAAATAAGGGAACCCCTGAAAGAAGCAAAGATGGATTCAAAGATGGGCAGTGTATTTGACATATTTCGATTACAGGATTGAAAACGTTAAGAGCTAAGAAAACTTAGTTCCAGATTGTTTATCCTGACTCCCCCTGAAAATAACAGAGACTGAGGAGCAATCGGTTGCTGGTTACCTCAACTTTGCGACAACAGTTTCTGACTGGCCGATAGACAACTACCAAGCAAGGAAAGATACCAAAACTGATGAAGAACTGGATGAGATTCTTGGTTATATCAGAAATGGATGACCACATAGGGTAGATGGAACTTTAAAACCATTCTGGAACAGGAGAGAAGAATTTATAGAAGATGACTGTATATTATGGTGTAAGCGAATTATCATACCATAGAAGTTACGACAGAAAATGTTGGCGGAGTTGCATGTAAGTCATTTATTAGGCATTGTGAAAACCAAAAGCACGGCAAGATCTTACTTGTGGTGGCCGAACATTGATCAAGATATTGGGACCTTGATAAAGAGCGGCGAGGCAATTACACAAGGACAACCCTCCGCAGGTAGCGTTAACACCATGGCCACTAGCTACAGCCCCATGGCAAAGAATTCACATAGACTTTCTGGGACCATTCCAAGGAAAACAACTCCTTATAGTGGTCGATGCGTACACTAAATGGCCAGAAGTTTGCAAGATGAAAACGACAACATCACGAGATACAGAAAAAAAAATTGGAAAAATATTTGCTAGGTTTGGGCTCCCTGATGTGGTCGTGATTGACAATGGCAGGGAATTTGTATCACAAGAAATGCAAGCGTTCTCTAACAAAAATGGCATTAGACACATCACATCGCCTGCTTTCAATCCCAGCAGCAATGGAGCGGCAGAGAATGCTGTGAGGAATTTCAAATCAAAGCTGAAAATGTTGTTAACCGATGGGAAAAACAAAAATGTGCCATTAGACACATTGATATCACGATTTTTGTTGAATTATCGCAACGCAGAACATTGCACAAGGAAGCAGTCTCCAGCACAGCTGATGTTTGATCGAAAGCTGAAAACACTATTAGGACTTTTACATAAAAGACCTACGGTTCCCAGAATTAACAGGAAAATATGGCGAACGCACAGGAATATCAAAAAAAAAACAAAGGGGGAAGGATGAAGGAGTTTCCAAAAGGTGATATAGAAGCAGTTGGAGACTACGGAGTTAATAAAATAGACCAAGGCGGCAGTAGAAAAAAGAATAGGTGAAAATGTTTACATATGCAAGTTACCCTCCAAACAATTATGGAAAAGACATTCAAACCAGATGCGTTGCAGGGGTGAGAACAGTCTGGAAAGATATCAGGACACCCATGATGAAAAAGTGGATGACAGGCCAGCGGAACACAGAAAACTACTAAAATAGCAAAGGAACATTGGTTCTGCTGACCCATGGATAGAACATGTTCAAAGAAGCTTTCCCCCATATCATCCATCCATTGTCTAAGTGTTCAATTCCCCAAATTGCAGGCATATTTTTTATTATGTTCACAGGCATTCTCCTATATGGAAATAAAACTAAAGGTGGTGATACTGTCTATCAACTGGCTTCAAGTAACTGGAAAACCTAGAACCTGTAAATACAGGACCCATTTAACAGTAGTTTCTTGTCCAGTTTTCATCAAGACTGTATGAGCTCCACTCGTTGCTCCTTCTGGATACTTGTTATTTTTTTATCAATCAAGATGGTTCTTAGAATATTGAATTATCCAGCCTATCTAACATCAATACCGTTTCTATTAGCCTCCAATGTTTGGTTTAGTTGATCTTGAGAATATAATCTCTTTTTTCTTTCCATTTTTGAGTCTGGGAAATAAAAATAAAATGAATAAACTACCTGCTAAAGTACACCAAAACTTTTACTCAGTTTATTTCTGTATAATTGAGCCAATTCTTTTAAATATGTTTTATATTAAGTAGGTAAAAACTATAAATGAGAAAAAAACAAAATTGTTAAAGAACAATATAGGTCGTTAATATTGGTCAAAATTGTAAATCGAGTGCACAATCAGGTACATTGGCACCAACTCCAGGGATTGATGTTTCTAAGGAAAATGTATCTCAGAAATGTATAAGCGATCATAACAATGTTAATGTTAGTCATAAGGATACTAATGCTGATTAATGATGCGATAAAGTGTACAAGAAGCAATAGGCAACTCTAAGCTTAAAGATTATGTGACACAACTCTTTCAAGAAGGGGATGCATTGTAGTGTATGTTGATATATTTGATATTACCGCCACAGGGCGCCGGAAGTTCCCCACCCTGTCTTAAGTGAGTTGTGCAGCCTTGTAGTGACGATCGAGTGTGACCAGGAAGTTGACATGTATAAAAGTGGTGTGACAACAGATACATGAATATAAGTATTGTTCGAATAACAGCGCTTCATTAAAACATTTCAACTAACCTAACTGAATTTAATTTCAAAAATTTCAAATTCAATTATTCATACTATTATAACCAAAACTTGTTTCAATAAATAAATAACTTTTTTCAATTTACCAAAACTTTCCTGAGGAATCTAGATCATCTCCATTTATTGTTTGACACCGGGACATTCCATATGTGCCAATTCTAATTTTCTTGAATATTGAGACATTGCTCTTGGCAAAAAAATATGAATAGCAACAAATGTCAAAATGTTGCGAAACACAGTGTTGGAAATCAAGAAAACTAAAAAGATATTTTTTATTCGCTAACATTTGACAAACTCACATAATACAATATAAAATATAAGTACAATAAAAATTCTAATGACTATACATATACTCTGGATTTTCAAGCATTACTGAGTAACATTTAAGTACAAATAAAATGTCAATATTGATAAAGAAAAAAACATACCTGATCAAAAACATCAATACTCTTTGACAAAAAAAAATGTATACCTATGACTTTGCAATCTGAAAATTTCGATTTCACTTAATTGAATGATACAATCCAGTGAAATAAATTCACGGTGGTTAACTTTTCTTGTCTATTTTGGTTGAATATTTTTTTTTGAAGTGAAGAGCAGCAAAATAAGTACAACTGATTCATGCCAAAACCATACAATTTTATTTTTTCAGAAAGGAATAAGATGTAGATGTATCAGTGCTTTTATGAAATTTGACTCATTTCATTCTATAAAACATATATATATATATATATATATATATATATATATAATTATATATATATATATATTCTCGTTATTTGTTTTGCGTTACTCAGAACGTACTAGGAGTACGACTATTGGTGTCGTGGGTTGGCCTATGCTGACATCTGTTGGTGACCTATTAATGTGCACGAAATTTCGTGTCAAACAGGTGTCCAGGGTTCACCGCACAGATTATAGGTTCACTATCTATAATTTGATGCTTTTCACACACACATATATATATATATATATATATATAGAGTAATTTTTTTTCGACTGGATGGTAGAGAGAGGCAGGTTTTGCAGTCACTTATTTAAAAAAACGCTCTTTTTTCTATTCAAGCTCTCGAGATTTACAATCTCTTCTTCTGAACTGACAATAACATTGTTTAGTGCTATGCTAGATATAAGAAATTCTTCATTTTTGTATGAAAGATTATTGTAAAAATTTAATTTGTACTTTTCACACAGATCAAGTTAAAAACTTGAATTTTTTATTTAATTATTTTATAGCAAGTTATTATGTGAATATAAGTGAAAGTCCTAATTCAATGATTTACAATAAACTTTCAAACAAGAATGAAATTTTTTCCCGATTTTATACTGTGTTGTTTATAGTTGTAATAAAACCGCTTATCGTATTGAATCCAGGTAGGTATAAGTACGAACTGCTAGGACAAACCTATAATCTTTTGATTTTGCATACTAAATGAGGGTTTATTACTCCACGCCTTTATTTTACGGACTAAAGCTATTTTATTACCTCGCATTTCGTAAGTACGAATTATTGATTTGTTGAAAATATAAACAGGATGTTCATAAAATCAGATGTGGAATCATCTGCGACTGAAAGATAAACTTTAGTCACTATCTTCCCTCGTCAAGATAACCTCTTGGGGGGTATTCATGTTGAAAAGGGAAACATTCTCAATTGAATATTGATAGAAAGATTTTTCTGTGAATTGAAAAACCCACGATTGAAATGAAGTTATTTTCAGTGAATGTCTAACAGAAAACAACTACTTTCCCGGCTAAAGCCACGCTGGACATTGAACTATATCTGATAGATATTCTGAAAAGGTCCTAACTCAAAAGAAAAAATCTGAAATTGAAAATTTGCATTTTCATTCAGATAGTTATTTGATTTTCTATTCCAGTCTCAATTAAGAACTCATAAAGATGAATGAGGCAAAGAAGAATGTTTTCCAAAAGAGAGTACTCACCAGAAATCATTCGTAACACTAATCAATGTTATTGTCAGTTCCTGAAAGCGAAAGCTTGAACAGAAAAAGAGCATTTTCTTTTAATTTAATGAAAGTGACTGCAAAACCTGCCAAATACAATGTAATATGTATACACTCGTTCATCAATGATGCAATAAAGAAAAACAGAAAAAAAAAGATTTTTTACCCCTATAAAAACCTTATATGGGATGAAAGCAATCCCCATAAATTTTCAAATATTGCCAGTTTTATAATTAAAACTGCTTGACCTGTGAATATATCGATCTCAGTAGATTTAATAAATGTACCAAAATATAACACACTTTTGAGGGAAACAGTTTTCCCAAGTATTTTGTAAAATCAGTCAACAGTGTCAGATCGATATTGAATTAAAGAATTGGAATAATTAGACAGTCCGCAGAAAAAATATAAATATCTAAATCTGCAGGTTATGTATTTTGCTTTAAATTCGAAGAAATTTATTCAATTCTATGGATATTACAAGTATGGAGTGATTCTACATATCCTCATTTAGATCTTGGTGTGAGAATATTTTTGTCACATAAACATTATTGATTTTCATTTCTGTGCTATGCTAGTACTCATCGGTTAACATCCCAATACACCATTGAAGTATTTCGAATAGAATTATAAATTGAAGTTTGAGAAGTAGTTCAGGAATCATCAGACTGATATCTAGAAACATATTTTCCACTCAGAAATGAAGAATCATTTCATATGACATTGTAAATAGTTGTGGGATATTTCCTTCAAAGATAATATAAACCTTAATGAATGATAATTGAACTTAAATGGGATTGATATACTTCAGTCAAATTAATGATCAGAAATAGTGTGCCTTTGCCGAATGAAAATATGGAGTGATATCTTTTTATACTTTGGAGAGATTTTCCAAAAAGTTTTGAAAGCAAGTTCAAGAGAGTTGTGAACTGTATGGTTTTCAGGAGTAACAAGTTATCTTTTTTGTTAACAAAAACATCTGGCATATTTCAATATTAGGCATCAACCAAAAAAATTCTCTAAGCACACTCTCACTACTATTTTCCTATGATGATTTAAAAATACAATTATTTCATCAAATATCACTAAAATAAAGCCTAACATAACTGATACTTTTAAGTAATATCACAATATCACACTATGAGAATTTAAATTAAAATCATCTGCCCATACTATCTCAATTTCTCAAATTCCGTATATTTTTTATAGTTTTAAGCTCCCTTGTACCCTCGTAAGTGAAAGGAACATCACAATTACTCAGTGGATGGTTATCCGGAAAGGTAGGGCTAACAGGTGTAACCACACCGCTATCTTCTGAATTGCTAGGGGATACTTTACTGTTTTCATATTCATCTCCTGTAGAAAATGGAAGATTCACAGGATTCTGGTTTATTATCGTGTTAGAGTTAGCTTCATTCTCAAACTCCTGTATTGTGATGTCTATTTTAGCATTATTCCGAATATTGTTCTGAGTATTCAGTTTTTGTTGCAATATATTATTGTGGGAATTGGAGAAAAACTTGGATGTTCTCTCGGTGAGATTGCTAGGCAAAGTCTTCTGCCTGAATTGTCCATTCTGGGGTTCATTTTGATTCAGATTATCTGGCAAGTTAATTTTTCCCACACTCTGAGATTTAACAAGTATGTTATCGGGGGATCTCCAAAACATTCTCATCAAGTTGTTTTGTTGTGGTTTGTTATCATTTTGGCGCCTGTCACAGGCAGATAGTTGCGCTAATATTCGTTGAACGTCTTCCGGTATTTCTACATCAACATTTTGCTCCACCAAAGAATTTATGAAATCTCCCAAAGTTGCTATGGTAACGTTTAACCCCCTGTTCTGCATTTCAAGTCTATTCAGCTGTGATTGTTGCAAAGCTCTGGTCTTTTCCAAGCGATGAACATTAGCTACGGTAGTTTCCAACTGGCGCATGAGTAGTTTATTTTGATCATATAACACTTTATTCTGTGCCTCTAGTTTGTGCAAAGTTTCTACGTGTGGTTGCACTGAAGTCATTTCTTCTTGTAGCACTTGATATTCCACTTTGTATTCATTCAACTGTTTGACAAAGTCCGTTGTATATACCTGTAGATCAAAAATAGTAATATACTGAAGTTAAGGTGGATTTTAAAGTTTATACCTGTTTCATCAGTACATCTAAAGTTGATCTATCAATACTTGGTAGTTCAACCTTCAGATAGTTCATAATTTCTTCAAAACTGTCACAAAGAAGAAGCTTCTCCTTGTGGTGAGAAAGAAGAGCCAATGAAACTCTAAAAATGACTTCTGGTCCTTCCAGAAACATTAAATCTGTAAATATAATCATTAAATGAATCATGAAAATAAAATATAGATTGACGGGTAATTTTAACTATAACGAGACCTACCAAAGACTCTAGTGACGAAGCCCAATGGAAACTGTGAAGCAAATACTGTGAGTATCCAAGGAGCAGCATATAATGTGGGAGCAACCTCATATGTATCAAAGTGGTCATACAATTTTGGAAGATGATCATGTACCAGTCGCGACAGTTGATAGAGTTTGACTTGAAGACTGACCATATCAGGTAAGTATTGACTTCGCATGCCTCTTCTGAACATCAGGTACCTCAAGAGCGAAAATGCCTGGGATTCCTCCATCTGTAATCAAATAAGATCAAATTGTGAATTCATTTCATAGAAACACCAAATGAGATGAGAAGCAACTTAATTGAAGTGTGAATCAAGTTTTATCATCAACTGATTAGAATTTTTTTCTTTTTAAATTGTTCTTGAAAACAAACATTCCAACAATTGGGCAATTGCTACTTTGGGTATTCTTCAATTATTTCTGCCAAAACAAATTCAACCATAACTGAATATTGTTGACATGGGGCGAAAAATTCAAAAGGATTACTGAAACATTAAATGGATGAGGGAAGGTATTATGCAACCATATATTTTAGAAAAATGTAATGCTAACAAATAATTAGTGTGAATGTAATATAAAAAGATATGTAGAGCTAAAGATTCAGAATATCTGTTTATTCTAAATTCTCTTTGAGTTTGAAGAATATTTTTTACATTACAATTAAATGTACACCTATCCATAGAAATGATAAAAATGTTAATTTTTTATTGGTAATTAATATAATGAGTCTCTACAGAAACAATTGCATCAGAATGGTGAATTATATCATCTGGGAACCACCCATTAAAAATAATTATATTCTGTAGGAAACATCAGCTTCACTCAAAATGATTTTGCTAACCAATGACCAATAGGTATTTATCAGTCATGAGTGTGCAAGATAAAAAAATATTGAGAAAATATTTTTCAAACCAAACCACTCATAGGGTTTAATCCATTTGACATAAAATCAATAAAACTCACATGTAGTAATAAGACTCCAGCAACAAAACTCAGTCCTTGGCAATATCCAACTTCAGGGTCTAATAGAGAGTAAGCTTTCAGAAGATTGAATAAAGCAAGCTGACCAGGTCCTAGCGGGCTACTGAAGTAAGAGTGGTTGGGAAACGTACGACCTGTAAAATTGGAGTTATTTATCCAATATCATTAACCCTTTCACTGTGAAAGGAATTTTCAAAATGTTACTGCACATGCACATTATTTTAAGGTGTAACGTATATATACATCTAGAACATTGTGGACCAATTCATCAGGCGTTCAAAGAAAACCAATTGAGTATAATAATATTTTGGACTTATGCTTATACGAACTGAAAAAAAAACAAAATACAGTCACTATAATGTTGTTAAGAAATGTTTTTTGTGTCAGATGTTCCAAAACAGGGGATGAGGCACGGTCCCGTCATTTGTGTTGTTTCGCGCAAACTATACATCGTTTTGCAGCATTCTTTCTATTTAGTCCTTTGAAATAATTCAAGAAAATGTCTCTCAGTTAAACGTAATTCCCGATTCTGATCTAGCATTCGTCTGCCTAACCTGCGAGAAGGTTAGGTTAGGTATGATATTTTGAAATTATTTCTTTGATCAATTGCCAGTGACATCGTTCAGCGTTGCTCAGTCTTAACTTTATACAGCTAATACGAATTCAGAACGGAACAGTCCAATAAATGGTAAAACATTTTGTAATTCCATTTTATTGACTTGCGAATGTACTCTGTATATGAATGTTACATCCATCTGATCTACTGCTACTTTCCCCTCATTGTAGTTGATAATACAGGTTGGTGTAAGAATATATCTTCCTCTTGTCTGATCAATTTTGCCGGTCGATTTCACATCAGGTTTGTGTACTAGTAGTAGTCAACATCCTAACATCTCTTTCATCTTTCCACTTGAGAGGAAGAATGTTTGTATTTGACGTATGAGTAAACTCTCCCTTTTTTAATTTCGCTGGCAACGATGGTATATTCTTAGTTTGATTTCACCATAGCAAAAGCATCAGTTCCATGGTTGTGTAATTAATGAAATAAATTAGGGCTACTATACCAGTTATCAACAAATGAATTATGACCTTCCTTGATGTATGTATACATCCCGAGATCTGCTTCTTGACAATGTTTGATGTTTATTGACGCACCAGTATAAATAATAAAATCAACAATATAACCGATATCGCAATCACATTGTAAAAACAGGTTTATTCCAAATCACTTCTTCGAAATGTACTGTCGGAAAAACACTCTGCCCCACAATAATAAACTTTCCTGAACACAAATATTTGCAAAAGGAAAAAAGCTTTCTTCAATTTTTGTTTTAGATCATCCAAATCATAAAAAAACCAAATACAAAAATTCGCCATTATATAATGCAATAATTCTTTACAATAAACTACCAGAGTTCCGAGTGCCTTTCAACACCAGATGTTCTTCAATATGCCGATGACACATGTCATGTCTAGTAATGGACAAAAATATTCAAAACCTCTCAAAAATGGAAACAAAGGTGACAAATGAAAGCTTAGCCTATTGCACCAATAATAACCTATGTTTAAATTTAAAAAAAAAAACAGTGTCAGTGCAGTTTAGTAACTGCTTTGAACCAAACAGTAATATCCTAATAAAACGTGTTAATAAATCAGTTCCCATCAGATTATCACTGCAAAATGAAATTATTGAAAAATTTCCCCACCTTTGGGGTAAAAAAAGAACTCATTTTTCGAAGACAAAATCGCCATTGAGAATTTGTGGAAAACAATTGCTGAAATAATGCTAAAGACTGTGATGCATAAATATAAACATTTCTAAATACGACTGAGACTAAGATTGAGACAGTGATTGTGACTACGTACAATGTTGCATAAATTGACCCTAACCCTCTATTATTGATATTTTTTCAATTGGTCCTCTGATATTGTCAAGAATGATGATTAAATTCATGGAGTCATCCATAGATCCACTATAGCGCTCGAGGTACTTGAGCTATTTATTTGATGAATCAGAATCGGTATCACTCAATATTTCATCTAATAAGATTTGATTCATTTCGGCAATGATTTCACCATGAAAACAATAGGTTATGTTCAGTATGTTTTTCCCTTAGTGACACGAATTGTTCCGAAAATAATTAGCAGTTTGAGATTACTGCTACTGTGAAGCGTTCCGAAATTGCTTACTGTGACCAGTAATTCCAGCAATATCGGAATGTGGGCATTATCAGCAAGTGTATCCAAATAGAGTAATCTAATTTTATTTTCATTTTCGATGTGTATATTTATGTCTAGACCAGTTAAGCGGATAGCTTATGAATGTAGAATAATTGTCTACAACAAAATTTGACAACATGAATTTTCGTATAACACATATTGTTATCTCCCATTTCTCAGGGCAAGTTTGATCCCGCAAGATCCTATGGCCTTTGGTTGTTAACAGGGTGAAGAAATAAACATTTTCTTTTTACTCTGCCGAAAAACTTTGTTTTTTTCAAGGCTACAAAGAAAATATAGTTTCAAAAATCTAAAATGAATATTTGTTTTGTAAACTTGTAGGTAGAATTAATATATTAATAATAAAATATATTTTTATTGATTCTATGAATGAAAACATAAATATAATCAAATTGCCAACGACCAAAGTCCTTCAGCCAGTTAATTTGACATAGTAGCTGTAAAGTTTTTTTTTCCCTACGTTTAAGTTTTAAAAATTTACTATTCTCAAAAAAATTGTATATGGTTTCTTCAGATAAATCTTGTAGTGTTTCTAATACTGTTCTCTCTGGGAATTTACACCTGGGGTGGACGATTGTACGATTTAAAAGTAATGGTTCTATTAAATTGGTGTTATAGGGTTTTGATGCAAATTTCTTGGTAAGTATTTTCATCCCATCTTGAACCATCGTTTTTTCGTAGAGTGGGGAATTTGTTGGGTTGTGGAGTGGAATCATTGGATGACGCACTTTGGTAATTGTACGGAGAGATGATGATTCAGCTACTTATAGATTCTTCAGTGCCGGTTTTTCATATTGCACGAATAGGGGGTATCCATATTCAATCAAAGATATGCATATTGTTTTATAAATTTTGGACGCGATCCGGTTGGTGAGGCCTTGATTTTTGTAGATAAGAGCACGGAAGTGCTTTGCCCTAATTTAAGTTCTAGTTTAACATCGCATATCAAAATAGCCTATTGATTAATACATAGGGAAGATAATGTTGAACCTTGAGGTACGCCCTGCTCAGCAGAGCATTCTTCAGAATATACATTGTTGACTTTGACTTTCATTGTTCTTTTATATAGGAAACTTAACTGAATGATCCACGTTGGTATCTGAATATGGAATAATTTATAGAGAAGGCCTCGAGCCAAACACTGTAAAATGCCTTTTTTATGTCTTAGAATATGGCATTGGATTTCAAATTCAAAGATATTCATATTTTGGTTTTTTCGCAATCGATCAATTGATATTATCAAATCCTGGTAATGAATTTATGTGCTGTTGTAGTAGCTCAAAGTATTTCCTCTCCATCAATGCTAGTATTTTCTGGTACCGGATCATTTTGGAAGAATTAATCAGTTGTGCACTCTTTCCTGATTTTCCACATCAAAACTTGGCATGTTGGGTTAGATAAAATTAAATTTACGAATATTTGAATTTTAATTCCATTCTTACAAATGAAAATTGTCACAATGATTGATTTTTAAGACTTTATTTGGTATTATCATTGTATATAATGAATGTTTTTCTTTTTTTCTTTTGGTTGGAAGTATTATTTTGTGAGAAGATATTAATAGATTTTGCTAAGTTCGTCGTTATCAGTCCTCTTATTCATGCAAAAATAGTATTTTTGTTTGAATTGATTTTATGAACATTAGTTCTGTGTCTTCATAATTCATTGAATGATTGATTTGTTGAAAATATGAACAGGATGTTTATAAAATCAGATGTGGAATCATCTGCGACTGAAAGATAAACTTTAGTCACTATCTTCCATCGTCAAGATAACCTATTGTGGGGTATTAATGTTGAAAAGGGAAACATGTTTCCCTTTTCATCATTGAATGATCTTCATTTATTACATGATCCGAGATTATACAATGTTTTTGAGATTAAAGTCACTTCTGTGGCCGTAATTCTAGATTTTAAAGTTTGATTGGTTTACCCTATAATTTTTCTCGGAAAAAATACATGGTGTACCTACTGTAAACAGTATCGCATTTCATCATAGGGTTTTCTTTATTATTCAATTTTGTATACATTTTGTTTATTGGGAACAAATTCTTTGAGATAATTTTCATATTTGGTTGTTGTTTAAAAAACACTAATGATGTTGGGAGATAAATGTGATATGAAGAAATTGAACCGAAAATGATTGAGGTTACTTGTTTTTTTTTAATTTCATTGACTGATTCATTTTGAATAATATTGAAAAGTTGAAAAAGGAAAAATTCTCAAATGGATATTGATAAAAAGATTTTTCTGTAAATTGAAAAATCCACGATAAATATGAAGTTATTTTTTGTGAATGTCTAACAGAAAACAACTACTCCCCCGACTAAAGCCACGCTGGACATTGAACTACATCTGATAGATATTCTGAAAAGACCCTAACTCGAAAGAAAAAATCTAAAATTGAAAATTTGCATTTTAATTCAGATAGTTTTTGATTTTCTATTCCAGTCTTATTCCACATCTGATTTTATGAACATCCTGTTCATATTTTCAACAAATCAATTGAAAAGTTATTTGTTAAGTAATAGATGTGGGTAAGAATTATCTTCTGATATTTCATATAATTTTGTCTGAAAGTTACGGATGAGCAATTTGATATATTCTGAGTTTCATTCCCAAAATTAAATTGATTTTGTTTTTATGAGGATGATTTGAAAAATAATTTATATATTTGCTAGAATATCGTTTTATGGAAAGAAAAGTGTGTCGGGCAAAGTTAAACATTCAATTCCATATGAGAGAAGATATATGTTCACTTTCTTTCAAGGTTAGTTTTTTCCCATCTTATAAGGAAGTAAACATATCATCCCTCATTCCAACTTCCGAAATTAATCTTTTGCCTCCCGAAACTTTCCTTCCGTAGAACGCTTCTATAAATGTAAATATTGAACAAAAATGCCGCAATTGTCAATATCAATAAAAAAAAAATGAAATCCTACCTACCATCATACAAGAACATTAAAAAAATAGATAACTCTGCTGTAAACTGTCTTTTCCTGCTTTGAATCAATGTAGTTGCTTCTTTCGGTCATTAAATTTCATTTTCGGGAGAAAATGGTGCACTTTCTCACGTATTCACAAATAGCTAGTATAGCGTACTGGACTTGTACCTAAATCCAGAAGTTGCTTGGTTGAATTTTTTTTTGTAATAATATCAATAAAATCCAGCTACTCTAATTATCTTCAGGCAGTCATTACCAAGAAAAATAGCTGTATGATGAAAAAATATGTTCAGAAGATTTTTGTATACATTAAATCTCTATTTCTATATAAAAATGTTTTAATAGCAAAATGAACGTGAAATAATCATTTTTGTCCAGATTCCTTCCTGAGAGAATAATAGGGAATTACAAAAAACGCTTCCGGGTGAGTAAAAGACTTTTCTGAACATTCACTACAATAATCTATAAGAATATTATCAGAATAACCGAACTTAAACAATCGTTATTATAAGCAAAGAGAAAAATCATCATTGTTACTCACCTAAATCGATTAAAATGGCATGTTGATGGGAGGTGAGTTGTTTGAGCAGAGTTTCGTAAGGTACCGAATAATTTGGATAATCAGTGATGTCAATTGGAGGCACTCTGGTACAGTATTGCTCCGCTAAAAACTGCCAGACTTCGCCCCTTTTACTTCGGGGAACACCCTGGCGAATAGCATGTAGCAACATTTGATTGTCACACTTTATCCTGCCACTGTCTTTACCAGTTATCATATCCCATACTTCTATAACTTCTCTTTCGTTTGGTTTCATCTCGTCGTATTCCAGTTTTATCCTTTTGACAGCAGATTCCTCTTGTTTAGCTTTGGAAAAAAAAATTAAACATAAAACAGGATATTCAGTTCATGTTGATTTGAATTGTCTGGAATGCAAACTCGAGGGGATCTTTAGCCAGAAAAATAATGTGCCGAAATTCTGCACAGCGTTATGGTACGAAGACTTCGAGAAAATTACATCCAACAATGAATGAGTGGCTCAGAAAGTGTTGAATTTCAAAAGCTTGTGAGTCAATAAGCCTTTTGGCGGCATTAAGGCTCTTTCATTCTAGATTTTCAAGAAAAGTAGAAAGGCAAACAAATCAAATTAAGGCAAGGAATTATTTGGATTAAATATTCAAACTAATTATTTTTCTACTGGGTCCATAAACTCCTCAGAATTAGTAAGTCTGTATTTCATAAATATGCTGCATTTGGCCGTAAGATAAATATGAACAAACCCTGAAAAAATATAGTCCAATTCTTTTCGATATATAATTAATACTCTGCATTAATTTGAGGTGGCCTGATGATAATGCAGTAATTTATACTTGTATAGTAACCATATCAATAACAATAAAATTGGATGGGATAAAAAACAAATTCTCTTGTGTTTCTGATTCAATATATATATATATATATATATATATATATATATATATATATATATATATATAATAACAATTTGATTCTGAACAATATTACCCTAAAACATTTTTCTTCACTATGAGAAATTAAGATCGATTCTTGATATAAACAGTATGGAATGCCATGAAATTTGAACTTTATCAAGCAAGTCTATTCAATATATCAAATATCAACAAATAAAATCATATAATTAAATACTGACATCTGAAAACAAAAAGACTATGTTATACAGAGAATGAATTAACAGAAAATTACAAAATTTAGTAGTGAATTCGATATAAACTACTCATTTTTAGAATTTCAGATTTAACATGACATTTGAGTAGAATCGGCCAACAATTTTTGTTGTCGATGAACGGACACACACACATTTGCAAAAATTCTCAACTTTTGGGGTTTTAAGTCATATATACTACCATAATCCAATACGCCAGTCTGAGTTTATTCAGTGTGAAATTCGTATGACCGTGTTTGGTGGAATTTCAGAACTCGATGATCACTTTTGAGTAACATGGAATCCCAACTGTTCAGGTTAACAACAACAAAAGAATCTAGCTGGAAGAGGGATATTAAAACAATACCCGAAAATATCCCTATGGAAGCGGTACATGTTTTCTTCTTCTCAGCACAGGGTGGGCTGGTTCTAACCCAGTGCACGTAGACATCTCTACTTAGGCCTATTGGGTACCTACCCACATGTTCTGGGATTCAGCTGGGTATGCCAGCGTCTGGAACTCATGCAATAAGTTTCAACAGAACTGTTATTTCTCAGTTAAAAAGTGTCAACAGGTAGAATCTACAATCGCGACGACAGTGGATTTTTTTTAACAAAAAAGTTTACTCCATAATAAAGTCTTCTAGGAGAAAATTTCAAGTGGGTATACTCACTCCTGCAGAAAGAGTGCAAACAGTAAGAGTTGATAAATGTTTTTGGCATATGGATCCACTCAATGTATTTTTGAGAATACGGAGTGAAAATAATTTGAGCTAGGTGTGCTACTAGGATCTTTAGTAATATTTGGAGGTTGGATGAATAGTTAAATAGTTGTGGAATATTTCAAAGAGTTTGGGAAGTTTTCTGGAGAAACGCAAAGAAAGACAGTTTTTTCTCACTTAGATGGCCATGTTACTCATACTCAAATTGATATTATATAAATCACGCCAGAGATAATGATATAATCTAAATGTCCGCCCCACTGCTTCTATGAGCTACAACCGCTCAATGACACCTTTGAATACTCAATATGAACTTTTTGCTGCAGCTTTCATAAATGTCGCATTAAGGTCTTTCCAAAAGACGATTTTGGCTTTTCAATAGAAAACTTTTTTCAGAAGAAGATTATCTCCCTTCTAATACGACAAATATTCCAAGTTGGTCACCTTTAGATAAAATCAATACACCTCTCTGCAACGACATACAACCCCTACAAAGCTAACAAATTTGACGAATAATTCTGAAAAGCTACTCCATTGTTCCGTAGATAAAACACATTGAAGAAGTATTGAGACTCCTCTACCTTTCGTATGTTCTTGTATTCCAAATGCTCCTACAAAAATAAGTTCTATGCACTTTGCTCACGCCTGTCCTTCAGATATTTTAACTGAAAAGTGGCAATTAGCTTTTAGAGAGTCAACAGAAAACGAGGTATGATAGCAATTACAACGTCAACTCCCTACAAAAAATATTTAAAGGAAAAAAGTGCCAGTAAAACGAATGATCAGCAATATTAAAAATAGAAAAGGTGTTAAAATGAAAAAAAAAAACTACTAGTACGAAGTTACAAAAATAACCAGAAAAGAACTCGTAAATCCTCAGAATCTATTTTTTGAAACGATGGCAATACACCTTGCCTTTATTGTAGACGAGCCAGTGAAAGTTTTAACTTCTAAACGACCCACAACAGCTCCGATTTTGACTTGTTAAATGTTTGTTATATTCAATTAAACAAAAATCAGTACGACTTTTGAGTGGAAAACTAGCTATTTCGAAAATTTAATAGGAAAGAATAATTTTGATAAAAGGTTTAAATGTGATAAAGAATATTCTAGAGATAAAATAATTAAAAATTTCCAGTTGATAGGCTATTATCAGGAGAGAAATATATTTTATTGTCTAAGAAAAACTTTCTTATTGACAAAGCTTGTTGAAAAAAAAATGGTTTGTTTAACAATTTGAAACAAATTAAAAAAACACAAGTACAAAAAACACATAATTTGAACATAAGTTCACATGTCATAGAATAGAAATATAAGATAGGGTAAATATACCAATGGTTGGCACTCACCCAGTGATTGGCACTTAACTTTTCCTTCTTCATTATCTAAATAATTTTAAATATTTCAACGTATATACTTAGGTATTATTCATTTCCGCCGTACAATTCTACATATAGGTAGAAAGCTACCTCACCGACCCCCACGATCTAAAATGGCGTTTTCACTGTGTCAGTTCGGTGAGAGTGTTGTTGAAACGTAAGCATTTTATCATTGATTTGTTTGAAAATATGAACAGGATGTTCATAAAATCAGATGTGGAATCATCTGCGACTGAAAGATAAACTTTAGTCACTATCTTCCATCATTTTCTTAAGAAACAGCGTTGAATCAAATTTGTATAATCTTATGTTCATGCATATATAAATGAGTATTAATTGTTTGACTAGCCAAGGGGTCCAGATTTCCTTATTTAATGTGAACTTCTACAAAGTTGTTGGATATTAAATGTTTAATTGGGGTGCCAACTATTAGTTGCTGAATTATGACGAAGTCGAAGATTGGCATTAATGCCAATGATTGAATTATCGATGTCATTCTTCATATTTAGTTATTGGCACTACACATATTTGAAATAGTGATTTGTATCATAAGGCAAGAAACTGTATTTTTTCAAGGAATTACAGACACTTGTGAAAGAGTTTCTGGGACATTTTTTAGGCCGAAATGAATAAACATATGAATGAAAAAAACAAGTACTGCTCAAATATTTTCAAATGTCAATGAATGAGGTGAATATGTCACTTTCTTGCCTCGGCAGGCAAAACAGTGTTTCAAGACGATTTATAGGAATCCAAATTTTTTGACGGAGGCCTAAACACATATTTTTGATTTTTATATTATGTTTTCAGGTTTTTATAATGCCAAAAGTAAAAGACAAGCAGGAGTACACAAACAATTATTCAGAACTCCTTCAAAAAGCTTCGAATGAAATACAAGACGGTGCCCTGAAAAAACAAATTGCAGATACATATAAAATTCCTTGCAATGCAGATTAGGTTCTTCTTTCGAAAAAATTGAACCGGGCCCAAACACATATTTAAAAAAGAAGAAGAAACTCTGATTAATAATTGGATTTGCGAAAGTGTGTGGTTTTTGGTGGAGGAACAACGTTTCTTGACATGTTTTTTGGGTAACCTTCCACAGTCTGAAAATGAAAATATAATCACACACTCAATCAAGACACTACCATATTAGTAAACAAAGTATACAAAAATCTAAACAAAAATCCAACCCCATCAATAGAAAGCAAAATATACCGAACTTTAGCTAAACACAAAAACATACCCACGAAAACAGTACGCAGAGACCTAATATCACATCACAGCAAACCCCCACATTTTTATGGGTTACCAAAAATACACAAACCATCTCATCCTCTACGCCCTATTGTTAGTTTCATTGGATCTCCTTCACAAAACTCGCTAGATACCTACTCAACATTGTGAAACCACTATCTGGAAATGGAAATAGTTTCATAAAGAATACCCCTCACTTTCTGGAGAAATTGAATGAATCACAAATTCAAGATGGAGATCTTCTAATAAGTTTTGATGTCGAAAGTTTGTTTACTAATGTCCCTATTGATAAAACTCTAGAAATAGTGAAAGAAAGATTAGAAAATGACACATCACTGAAGACAAGAACAAAACTGGATATCAGTGCCATCATAGAATTACTCAAACTATGCACATAAAAAACATATTTCCAATTCAAGAACGAATTTTATCAACAAGAGTTTGGTATGGCGATGGGTTCTCCTTTGTCACCCATTTTAAGTAATATATTCATGGAATACTTTAAAGAATCTTTCGTTGGAACATTCCACAATGGTCCAAAAATATGGTGGAGATACGTGGATGATGTTTTCGCTATCTGGAATCGAAGTGAAGAAGAATCAAACATTTTCTTGGATCATATAAACGGTCAAGAACCGACGATCAAATCACGTTAGAATCAGAACAAAACAACCAACTCCCCTTTTTAGATGTCATGATCCAAAAATCATCATCCCCAATCGAAACATCTGTACACAGAAAGAAGAAGCATACCAATCGATATCTACACTATAACTCAAACCATCATGCCAGTGTGAAAAAAGGCATAGTTAAATGTCTCTATAATCGAGCCCAAACGGTTTGCAATTCCAAGCAGAATCTACAGGAAGAAATAAACCTCATAAAATCTGTTCTCAAGGAAAATGCATATCCAGATCAGTTTGTGGAAAAAACAATCACTGACATTGAAAACAAAAACCCATCAAACAACCAATTAACACAACCAACAGGAGTACTCCCACCACCTACACATTTCACACCCAACATAATACCTTATGTCCCCGGATTATCTGAAAACATCAAATGAATTGGACATAGGTATGATGTGAGAACATCATTTAGAACAACAAACACACTGAGATCTATACTAACACAAACAAAACCAGAAAACACAGAAGAAAGTACCAAAAACTGTGTTTACAACATACTTTGTTCTTGTGGTGATAGTTATATAGGTGAAACGTCAAGACCATTGGAAGTGCGTCAAAGTGAACATCAGAGTTACATCAGAAATCGACAAATAACTGGATCAAAAATTGCAGAACATATCCTCACATCCAATGGCGATCATACGATTGAATGGAATAGGACAAAAATCTTGATGAAAGAACCACATCAAGAGAGAAGAAAATTGAAAGAAACGGCCTGTATTCTTCTTTCCAATAACAACTGCTTTTCAACAAATTCTGTTGAAATTGATCATACATGGTTACCTCTACTCAGAGAGGAAGTGAGATATGGTAGAATGCTAATAAACTGATCTGAACAACACCCCATGTATCAAATGAGCAATACGTCACTCTCAAACTTTTTTGGCAGATCTCAATTGACATCCGTCAGTTGGAAAAGCGAAAAAGACTCTGCGAGAAAAAATCCAAATTATAAAACAAAGGAGATTTAGAAGATTTTGAGAACGGGGGCAGATATAGTCCCCGAAACGTCAAGCAAAAACTATATAGAGAAGTATCTTTTGAATTAAAAAAAAAATAATTTTGATAGGCAAATTCAGAAAACGGCAAGTTATTGACAAATTGAATTATTTTTCTATAGGAAATATAATTTGGTGAACGCAATAACTTATCGGGGTGAACTAATCAGTTTGCCCTTTCTACACTTGAATAGATTTTCCTGATTATATTTTCATTTTCAGACTGTGGAAGGTTACCCAAAAAACATGTCAAGAAATGTGAAAAAGGGATTTCCAAAAAAAAAGAGGACATACAGGCTTCGGTAAAAGAATTCCTTGACAAAAATCCAAGAGAAAATCCTTTTAAAGAAAATACACCTGGAGAGCGCTGGTACCAGTGCTTTTTAAAAAGGCATCCAGATCTAACAAACCGAACTCCTGAAGCTGTCACAAGGGCTAGCGGGAATGTTTCAGAAAAAGATATAATTATTGAAGACTATTTGAAACAAAAAAAAAGTATTTTGAAATTCTACAGGATCCTACAAGAGTCTTTAACGGAGATGAAACCTGCTTCCAATTATGTCCAAAGGAAGGAGAAGTAATAGCACCAAGAGGAGCAATAAATGTTTATCAAGTGGATCAGGGTACCGCAAAATCAAATATAACTGTCATGTTTACCTTTTCTGCTGCGGGTTTGATTACTCCTCCAACGCTTATTTGAGCTTATAAGAGAGTTCCGTTGAAAATAATTGAAACTGTTCCGAAAGGCTGGGGTGTTGGAAGTAGCGACAATGGATGGATGAAGTCTGAATTATTTTATGAGTATGTTGCGAATATCTTGCACCCATATTTAGTGAAACAAAATATTCAGTTTCCTGCCATTATATTCGTGGACGGCCACAAAACACATCTAACTTATGAGCTTAGTAAGTTGTGTACTGATTTGGAGATTATCTTGATATCACTGTATCCCAACACAACAAGGATTTTACAGCCTGCCGATGTTTCAAACTTTAAACCTCTGAAGAATTCCTGGAAAATACAAATGGCGTAGTAATAACCCATTTGTTGAATTAAGTAAGGTCTATTTCGCTTCAATACTTGAGAAGGCCTTAGCCGCTTTGAAGACGAATACAATCTGTGATGGTTTTCGAGCAACCGGGCTCCAACCTTGGAATGCAGACCCAGTTGATTATTCTCAATGCCTAGGAAAACAAACTGAAAATCAGATCGAGATTGTAGAAGATTCAAGGAAAAGAAGAATACAAAATGAGTTTAGAAGACTTTTATGACATAATTGACCAACTACTATGGAGGAATTGAAAAATGAAACTGAAGATTCAAAACACGAAGAGAAATCCAAAGAATGAAAACTTCTCCTGAATATTTTTCGAAAGTTCAGTTCTCACGTTTCAAATGCAGAAACTCAGGAAGAAGTCATTGAAGATCATTCGGTTATTGAATTAGACAGGTTTAATAATGATGATTTTTATTCAGAAGAAGAGATAAATGATATACCTGTACTTATAGAATGTCATCCCAATAACGACATTGAAGACATACTAATTCTTGAAACTAATGAAGAGGTTCAGAAAAAGAATATGAAAACAACACCTTTCAATTATTATCCCTACCAAGTACTTCTAATGATGAAGCACCAACAAGAAACAAGGGCGAAATAGAATTGAAAGATTATCTCCTTTGGCCACAAACGCCAGAAAGAAAAGGCACAAGGCAAAGTGAAAGTCTTCCATACGTCATCACCTCAAGTGGCTGGAAATAAATTTATAAAAACAAAAAAATTGAAAAAAAAGAAAAAGAACGCAAGAAGCAATAAAACAAACAGAAAAGACTGGCACAGAAGGCTATCAAAGAAACTGTTAATAAATAATAGTTTGAAAAAACTAAAAAACACGCTTCAATAGAAAACCAGACTAAAAAAATAGAAAATAAGAAAAAAAATTATTTTATTAAAAAAAAAACGTGGGGTGCATGGTATCGCCTCGGTGTGTAATGTACTATATAATTATTGATACCATGAACCCCACGCTTTTTTTGAAATAAAATAAATTTTTTCCTTATTTTATATTTTTTCAGTCTGGTTTTCTATAAAAGCGTGTTTTTTAGTTTTTTCAAACTATTATTTATTTCCTACTTTTTAGTGTGGTTTATTTATAAAAACTATTATTTTTATTATTTTTTTGCAAATAAAAAAATGGAATAATCTTAACAAATTAAGTAATCATAATCTCCGACCCCAAAAACCCCCACATACCAATTTTGAATAGAATCAGACTATAATCACAAAACTCGGCCACTATTTTAAAGCTGTCATCTTGAATTTTTCAATTTTTACAAAAGAATCACAATATTCGACCCCAAAAACCCCCACATACCAATTTTGAACAGAATCAGACCATAATCACAAAACTCGACCGCCATCTTGAATTTTCCAATTTTCACGGAAGAATCATAATATTCGACCCCAAAAACCCCCACATACCAATTTTGAATAGAATCAGACCATAATCATAAAACTCGGCCGCCATTTTCAAGCCGCCATCTTGAATTTTTCAATTTTTACAAAAGAATCATAATATTTGACCCCAAAAACCCCCACATACCAATTTCGAATGAACAGACCATAACCAATCACAAAACTCGTCCACCATTTTGGACTGCCATCTTGAATTTTCCAACTTTGACAAAGACAAAAAAAACATAATTTTCGACCACGAAAACCCTCAGATACCAAATTTGAAGCGAATCGGACCATAATCACAAAACTCGTACGCCATATTGGAGCCGCCATTTTGTTTTTTCTCCACACAAAAATTTCTTAATGCATTGTCACCGGAATTATGTACATCTGCCAAATTTCAAATCATTCGGACATCTGGAAGTGGGTCAAAATCGCGCCCAAAGGAGTCGGTTACAAACAAACAAACATACAAGTGAAGCTAATATAAAGCGTGTAAAAAGAAAGCCACAGCTGACAAAAATACTACCAAAATTACCAAAAAACATGTAACCAAAGAATGTAAGAAAAACACCACCAAAGTTACCAAAGAACATGTAACAGTCGAAGACAAAGAATATGATACTGAAAAAAATACTACCACAGTTACCAAAAAACACGTAATAAAAGAATCCAAGAAAAACAATACAAAAGTTACCAAAGAACATATAACAGCTGATGACAAAAAAAAACGGTACCGAATCAGACACTACTGCAAAAACTGCGGACTCTTTTAAAGAGCCGGTTTTTGAACAAGAAACTTGTTCTACGTCTGCTTTGTCACCTATACCAAGCCAACCACCAGGAAACAATATAATTGCTAACAAGGCTTGTGTTACATATGTGTTAAAAATCTTTCATTATTACAATATGGAATGAAATGTCAGCTTTGTACGAGAACATTTCACGCCACATGTCTTCAACACAAAAATATATACATTGAATTTTTTTAATGCGCAACATGTTGAAAAAAAATGCAAGATAACCAAAGACATATTGAATTTTTTTTTTTTTTAATTTATAGTTTGTTTTTTGTCAAAAAAAATCCAAAATCAATTACCTACGTTTGTATTATGTTCTCAAATACATTGTCAGTTGAATACATTTTTTTTTAAATTCACAAATGTATTTTTATTTATGTTTTTTTCTCATCGATGATTGTGCCAATAACTAGAAAATTCAAGGTGCTAATGTCTGGGTGAAAGTGCTAATGACTAGCAAAATTGGGTGTTCAAATTAATTGTTAATTTTTACTGAGATTGGTCTACAAATTTAAATGTATTTTTATTTTTTATAAAACTGTAAATGTTGGCGCATCTCTGAATGATGAAACAATTCCTTATTGGACTCATTTCGTTTGCATAACATTCATTTCAAATTGTAACATTCCTTAGAGTGCCAATGATTGGGGGGTTCACCCTATTACCGGATAAAATAGGCTTCAACATATAGGTGTGTAATTGTAAACAATATACAAATATTAATCACAGCAAGGTTTCATTGTAATATTGCTCAAGATTGTAGTACGCTTTTGTTGCAAGGGCTTCTTTAACAAGGTTTCTGAACTTTTTATAGCTTTTTTCCTTTC
Source organism: Gonioctena quinquepunctata (assembly GCA_018342105.1). NCBI lineage: Eukaryota > Metazoa > Arthropoda > Insecta > Coleoptera > Chrysomelidae > Gonioctena > Gonioctena quinquepunctata. The sequence continues at coordinate 175,732 of JAFIRS010001646.1, forward strand.
TGATTTCGTATGGTATATGGTTATAGAACTTTTCACTTTCATTGAATGAAGAATCTTTTGTCAGACTTGTTTATGGAACAGGAAGAAGTATTTTATTTTCTGTTACTTGGCGGGTTACGTAATTTGTATGTTTCGGAGTTTCTACTATGTTATGTTTTTTTTAATCTGACAGACAGTTTCTAGAATGAAAATACAGTAGCAGTGATAATTTTTTCTCTTATAAATAATGGTCCACATGACTCACATACTCCCACCTTGTATGAGTATCTAACTGCTCGCTTTTGCAAAACAAACACTGAATGAATGAGTTGTTGACTGCAGAATCCCCAAAAAGCAACACCATACCTCAAGTGAGATTCTATCAGAGAATGATATACAATTTTTGTTGTGGACGAACTCAGTAGATTTAATATGATTCGGAGTACAAAACATCCTGACGCCATCTTTTTTGTTAATGCTGAAATATGCTGGTAAAATTTTAATTTATTATCGATATCGATTAACGTGAGTAGGTTTGTTTTTTTGATGTTCAAGTACAAGTAATTTGCATCACACCATTTTTCCACAACCTCCAAATCACTTGTGCTTGAATATCAAAAAAACAAACCTACTCACGTTCAGTTCTGATATTGATAATTTATACTTGAATGGTCATATTCTTGAAAATAAAAACGAATCCAAATTCCTAGGAATCTTCGTCGATAATAAATTAAAATTTTACCAGCATTAACAAAAAAATTGGCGTCAGGATGTTTTGCACTGCGAATCATATCAAATAAATATAAATAAATGAAGTAATAATGCCCATCTATGTACCTACTCTGTTACCAGCATATTTACAATTTACTATTGACATAAGTCTCCAGGTTTAAATTTAAAAAAATTTTACTAGCTAACTATAATTCAGTAACACTGTAGTTACGTTCATGTTTTTCGGTTATCCTTGATATGAACGATATTGGAACTTCTTTTCCCTGTTGCATTTGAATTAACACCCCTGCAAATCTTTGATGCATAGATGCAACTGTTCTTAAAATAAATGGTACATTGTAATCAGGATGATTTTTTTTTAAATTTTTAATAAATATGTCGTTCAATTCTACAAATGCTTTCTCTTGCTCATTCCCCCATTTCCATTTAACATTATTCTTCAATAGTTCTAACAAAAGGTAGCTCTTCGTTACTCAGGCCTGGAATTCATTTTTTTTAAAATAATTTAGTATTCTCAAAAATCCTCTTAGAGTTTTTAAATTGTATGGTCTAATGTATCCCCTTATTGTCCTAATTCTTTCAGGATCCATTTCTTAACCTTTTTCAGTTATTTAATACCCCAAATAACTAATTTCCTTTTGAAAAAATTCACATTCATTTATATTTATTTTTAGACCTGCTTCATCAAGTATATGAATTATTTGTTTAAATGTTCTTTATGAATCGTCTCATCTTCAGAATATATTAAAATATCATCAATGTCATGTAATGCAAAATGTTCATATTTATCAAGTATTTTTTGTACTTAACACTCTTTCTAATGCTTGTCAAGCAGATTGTAAACCATATGGAACAGCGCAAAATCTATAAACTACCCCTTCTATGTAAACCCTGTATAATTTAAAATTTTCATGCAATGATATTAACCAAAAAATATGTTTCAAATCCTTTTTTTACAAAAAATCTTAACATTCGTGATTTTGCCAAAAATGGTTTCTATATTTACTGGAGATTCATACTGTGGTATTGTAAATTTATTTAGTTCTCTGGCATCTAAACAAAATCTAAGTTCACCATTTTTCTTTACAACTACAACTATTGGATTTATATAATTACTGGTACTTCTTTCAATTAATCCTTGTTTTAACATTTTTCCTAACTCATCTTTAACTTGTTCTGTATATTTATATGGAATTTGATAATTTTTTTATCTGAATTCCTCAATTTATTTTACTTCTATTTTGTGTACATACTCTTTCGCTATTCTTGATTCATACATAATTATCTTCTTATTGATTTGTTCTAAAATATGAACAGGATATTCATAAAATCAGATGTTGAATCATCTGCGACTGAAAGATAAACTTTAGTCACTATCTTCCATCGTTCAGGATAACCTCTTGTGGGGTATTCATGTGAAAAGGGAAACATTCTCAATTGAATATTGAAAAGAAATATTTTTCTGTTAATTGAAAAATCCACGATAAAATGAAGTCATTTTTCAATTAACAGAAAAATATTTCTATTCAATATTCAATTGAGAATGTTTCCCTTTTTAACTTCCTATATTTAATCAATAATTCATTGATATAGCTTTCATTTCTATCATCACATTTATATTTCTTTCATTATTATTATTATCACTTTCATTTCTCACATTCATTCCTCTCATACACAAAATATTTTTCTCCATATTTTTTCTGTTTTTCCTCAAAAAATTCAAACCATTTATTATCTATTTATATACCTTTTCTTCCATAATATATTTTAGCTTTAACTTTTTCTAATTGATCTGCCTAATTACATCAAATTCCATGTCTTTAACTACCAGTAATAGTAATTCAATATTTTTATTATCTATCTCCAAATTTAAATTTATGTATTAACTTGTTTCTGCTAATTTTTTCATTGATTCCTATCAAATTTGTTTTAGGCATTTTCACCATTGTATTTTTAATTTTAAGAATATTTTCTAGACTATTTTCTTTCATTAAAGATGCTTCTGAACCAGTGTCTATTGAAATCTTTACTTTTTTGTTCCCTATTTTACCTGTTAATATTATTAAACCTATTAATTGTTCATTCCCTATATTTTCATTTACCATTATAAATTCTATTGGGTGTTCATAATTTAGTGTAACCAGCTTCACATATGGTTGTTATAATAAAAAATTTGTTGTCGGTATGTTGTTTACTTGATTGTTTTCCACAGGTATGCTAGTTTGTCCTTCTGTTTCATTCAAAGTTTCTATACTATTACTCCTTCTATGAAAATTCACATGTTTCGTTTGTTTATTTGATTCTTGATTGTTGATAAATAATGATTTCTATTATTATTATAATTATTGTCATAGTTATTGTTTATATATTGGTTTCTAAAATTTCTTTGAGTGTTTTGATTGTCATTGCGATTATTGTACATATTATAGTTTCTATTCCTATTTTGATTATAATAATAATTATTATTATTATACCTATTATTTTAGTAATTATTTTCATTTGTCATATTTCTATTATTATTTTGGTTATTCATGTACCTATTGTTATGAATGGGGTGGAATGGGATAATGATGATATTAAAAACTTACTGAAAATTTTAGAAACATCCATGTTACCAATATAATGACCCATATATTGTCCATAATATATGGGCTCTTGAAAAAGTTGTATTATTTAACCACCAAGTACGAGTTTCTATCCCACCTTAAGTGGTATTTAATCAATTCCTATAACTCTTGGTGCAGTATTCCGATTGAACGTAGGATCCTTTGTCGTCGTATACACCAAATTTTTTTTATTGAGGGAGTTCGCATGAATATAGGTGGCTTTTGCAATTTTTGCGAATAACTTACTAAAACACGCATTTTTCAGAAAACATGTGGGGGTACTTTTTTGTAGATATAAACATCTATTAGGATTTATATTTTCTTGAAAAATTCGTATTTTTGAAGAAATATTCGAATCGAAACAAAACAAAAAATGGAAGAGTTCGTGGGACGGAAAGCCACCGACATGTCCAACGTTCTTTGAAAATAGAATATGGATTTGGGTCTCAAATCAACATTTTTAGTAGAATCCAGGGGATCTGGAAGCCCTGCAAATTTCTGTATTCATTATACTGAAATATAAAGATGTACCATTTCAACACTGAGGCATACAAATAGTTAAAAAAATATTAGTGAGCCTTTAAATAGAAAAGATAAAGCATATTTTTTTTTCTACAAAGCAATTTTCAAGGGTAGCTCTAGAAAATTCATCGATCTTTATGACTTTCTAGTATTTCAACAAATCCGATTGTTGGGCTAACCCTCGTCGAAACATTGACCTACTTTCCTAAAACTATTATAACATTTTGGAATTTTAGCTTAACTGACATTTCAAGGAATTTCCTTTCTTCGCCACGGGGTTAAGAGAACAAACAACATTCTAAGAATATTTACTATAGTTATTTTCAAATGAAGTAGTATCTTGTATTTTCTTTTGTTGGAAAATAATTAGAATAAAGTAGAAAAGGAAGACATTCTCTATTGAATAGACATATTTTTCTGTTAGACATTCACAAAAAATAACATCATTTTATCGTGGATTTTTCAATTCACAGAAAAATATTTTTATCTTTCAGTCGCATATGATTTCACATCTGATTTTATGGACATCCTGTTCATATTTTCGAACAAATCAATTGAATGAAGTAATTTAAAAGATTTTGAAACCATCTAGTTACCTGTAATTCTAGCATTCTCTTTTTCCATCCTAACCAATAATATGGCCTGGTAGATAGACTTCTTCCAGAGTAACCTTAATTCTTCTTTCGTTCTCTTTCTTTCAGGTTGTTCTGGATTTTCTTTCTTGTTAGGCGTTATAACTCTCTTGAAGATTGCTTGTCTCCAAGAACCCGAATCCAGCTTATTTGGGGAGCCGTGTTCCGACACTGTATTTTTCGGGCTATTTCCTACTTTTATGAAACTGAAATTATAAAATCAGACACTTTCAACAACGCGGCATATTCTAAAAAAACATCCAAGTGAAACCTTGTACGTTATTATTATATGTCTAAAATAAAAAAAGGTTTTTGTAAATGATTTCTTTTATTTTCAGGGTTTACACTGTATCTCATGTTGATCTATGAATCAGCCAAATCAATTTAAATGGAATTTACATAATGTGAGAAAAAAGTACATACTCTAATGACTTTGAAACAGGTTCATATTTCACTTTTACTTCGTTGGATTAGAAGTTAAGTATATAACTATGGTAATGATGCTCTTTGACAGTATATAGAATGTCAACTTCAACATACATATTTCAGTAATGAAGTCATATATCAATGGTGATAATGAAGAAAAATTTTTGTTAAAAATTACTGATATAGTACACCAATACCTTTCCTTCCTAACATAGTGAGACAAATTGGGTTTTATGTAACTTTTAACATTATCCCTATACAAACTTTTTATATTATCTCGACAGAAACTGAACTAGTTTCAGCTTGGCGACTGGCTATATGTTGGAGATATTTTTCAATTACCTCTCCAAAATTGAAAGTCTTAAAATTGGGTAACTTCGACCAAATATTTTGAATATGTTATTCCTATTAAAAAAAATATTCCCACTAAAAATGATATGATATAATTATCATTCCTTATCACGATGAGGCAATTTGTTGAGGCGGAAGATCCCACAAGATATGTCAACCAATATCAAATAATCCCATGTCTTTGAATTTCGATGAATCATAACCCGTCCCCCCATTGAATATATGTTTCTGCTGAGTGGGTTCACGTTGTTCAATATCCTCAAAATCACAGATGGGCAAATTATTGTATAGTAAAAATCCTTTTAGTTCAAAATAAGATACAACACAATAACAATATATTGAATCCCAGTTGAATCCAATGGATGTGTAGTTATTTATATTGAAAATCATCGAAATCAGCCCAACCATCCCTAGGTTGATTTGTACAAATTCAGTTTATCGAATTTAGTTCTGTTGCTATGGGACCATCCAATCAAATTATGAGTCACTCAGAGACTGAAATGGGTTTAATTAAACTAATGGGCATTGTTTATTCAACTCTATACTGTTAGAAAAAGACAAATCTACTAGATATTCAGTTAGCTGATAAATGTTTTGCTCACATGTCCATCATTGGTGATTTCAGGCCCTTTTCAGATCCTATGCTTCTCTCAGGAGACATCGAGCCTTTGAATCGCTTATCTTGAACACTGTGGTGGGCATCTTTAAGGTCACTTTGCGAACCAATAGTAGAGGACCTAGATCTGCTCCCATCTGATTCTCGGTCTGAATTATCATTGTTTATGCTGGTATGTGATGAAACTGGCGAACAATCCTGAAAAAAAAGTTGAGATATTTTTAAGGTTACTCAAGACAACAGGAGCACGAGCATATATTTCATCAACAGAAAAACAACAATGTGGTTCTGCTGTTTTTTTCACATCTATTTCTGGATGTGAAAGTGTTTGACAATAGGTACCTTGTGTTTGTTGTGTCTTTTATTGTTCACCACTCAACAGAAATCCATTAACTGGGTGGAAAAATTACAGGTATAAACAAATTAAGATCAATATAAACAAAACGAGTGGAGGAATTTTTTATTCATTAATTATTCTGGACAGGTAAAAAAAAATTGCTCTGGGAACATGAAAATTGATCATACTTGAAACATCATTACAGCCGATTTGGCCATGGATCACCTCGAGGAAAAATCAGAGCAGATATGTTCCTCCTATTTGCAAGAGAAGTAAGGTTATATCTAATAAAGCACTATTTCACATTCCAATTTTAAGTACCATCTTCCTTGAAAGAGAGATATTTCAAAAAGCGTATATGGATTCGTTCAAGGCTATCATGAGAACATTATAATATGGACACCAGATGACAGATGCATAGTCTAGTTTAGATTTTGGACCTAGGAATTATTCGGTGATAATTAAAGCATCATTCGACAAGTTGACAGTAGTATTGTTTCGAATGGTTTGACCAGGTGTAGCAAAGAAATTATTAAAATATCCTGCAAATGCATTTCCTATGCTTACGGGATCATTATGTTCAATACCATTATAGACCGTTGTTAAAGGTAGGGAAGACGATTTGCCAGAATTTTTTAGGATCAGTTTGATTTGCTGTGGGATATTTAGGCAATAGAGTCGATAGATTCAATTTCGGACTTCACTTCTCTTCTGATTGTTTGAAATTCAATTAATGCAACCTGATATTGAAATCTTTTGTATCTGCTCCTTGTGCTTACGTTTAAATTTTCTTATTATACTCGTGTTATAAGCAAGGCGGATAGTTTCTATCTCGTGGCACAACAGAGTTCATAATACCACTCAGCTCGAGATAGAACACATTGAATCCTTCTTTAAACCAGATACCTACATTCTTAAAAAAATCCCAATCAGTATCAGCAAATTATTGTAGAGTTCAGGAAGATTCCCTTTTTTGTAGTGAAAGTATATCGTCATTTGCTTTTTTGTTGTTATAGTTATTATAGACCGAGTTAATTTTATTTTCGTTACCGATTAGTGATCATGTAATTAGGAGATTGTCTTCTTGAATTAATATTTACGGAGCTGACTGAACATAGTACATACATAGTTTGCTAAAACAAGATCTAATATATTATTATTGCTATTGGAAATACTATTGTATTGATCTAGTTCGAAAAAGTTAATAAAATTGAGTAATAAAGAGACTTATGGTGACGGCTTCCTATCATCCAGAGTAGCTAAATATTCACCTAAATTCAAGTTACCAATAAATAGTATGTTATTATTGTACAAAAAATCTAATGACCTCATTATTTCAAAGAGGGCGTTTTATGTATCTACCTACTGTGTTATTTGGAGAAATAAAAATAATAATTCTGTAGTAAGACTGTTTATCATATATAAATCGTTAAAGGATGGATGTGCCTTCAAATTTAGATTTTGAACATTACATATGCTATTTGCTATTATCAATGGCGAGCACAACACCCCCACCACGAGTGACATTCATATTATCTAGATCACGATCACATCTCAAGACGGTGTATTTACTCAAGTCCAACAATTCAGCATCTTCTACCCCAGTGCCTAACCACGATTCTGTTATTGCAATAATTGAAAACTCGCTTTAAGCGGTTGCTTGTCTTTGAATCACGCATGTTTTGATAGTAAACTGACAATTTTCTACTGTAAGCTTCACAATTAGGATAATTTCAAAGATATTTACTTGAAACAGTGCTTGGAATATATTGCTCTTCTTTTTGGTTGCCCAGAAATCTTGCACTCAGCTTCTTCATTGAAGATGGTATCATTTTGTGCAAGAATATACTGTAGTTGAGTAAGCTCATCCAGTTTTCCACTAATGCCAACCGCTCTGACGATAATGACAATATTGGGTGATGTCAGATGCCACTTTTCCACCTGCTATAGCAGCCTTTCGAGCTCAAAATCCCTAGGAAATTTGAGTGGTTTTTGAGGGGATCAATGTATACAGTGCTAGTCAAAAGTCCCCTCCCCCCCTCGTATCTTTTGAACGGGTATACTTATAATAATGAAATTTGGAGGGTGGAAATAAACGGATGTAGGCTTCTCAACTGGTCATAACAGATGACGCAATAGTCATAAATGACGTCACAAGGCCACTGTGACCAATAATTTTAAATGGGACCCTATGGCAAGTGACAGCTCGTTTGAAAGGTATTGAAAATACCTATTCAGTCATACCAATTTTGTTTGGGTTTCGGCTGATTTTGATTGATAAATTGAAGAAATACGAAAATTATAGTTTCGCATTTAATTAATAAAGATTTAAGAACCAGTTCTTATAATAAGTGTTCAAAATGTGCTCCATCTACTTCCTGGCAGTAATGCATCCTATTGCTAAACTCTTGTCGTACTCGTCCCAGTGTGTCAGCGGAAATTGCCCTACATTCTTCAACAATTTGTTGTTTCAGAATGGCAATACTGTCAGGTGCTGTAGCGTAAACCTTAGATTTCAAGTACCCCCATAGAAAAAAATCTAATGGTGTAAGGTCCGGTGACCGAGCTGGCCATTCGATCGAACCTCGTCGTCCAATCCATCTACCACGATATTCTTCATCTAGGTAACGTCTTACTGCACCGTAATAGTGTGCAGGAGCACCATCTTGTTGAAACGTTATTTCTAAGTTGTCGAATTCATCTGGATTATCTTCTAGAATTTCAAGAATTAACGCCTCAATATCATTTTGTAACATCTCCAGATACATGTCACCGGTTAAGTTAGCATTGAGAAAAAGAGGCCCAACTATGTGGTTTCCCAAAATACCTGCCCAAACATTTACTTTTTCTGGAAATTGAGTATGTTTTTCACGAAAGATGTGAGGATTTGTGTCACTCCAATACCTCACATTTTGAGTGTTAACATTCCATTGAGAAAGAAAGTACTTTCGTCACTAAAACAAATTGTCTGTATGTAGCCTGGTTGTTGGTTCATTTTATTGGACATAGTTTCACAGAATTCTAGTCTTCGGTCGGGGTCATCATCTGAAAGTTGGTGCACCATTTTTTATTTGTATGGATGAAATTTTTTTTTAGCCAACACCCTATGTACTGTCCTTTGACTGACTTCACAGATAGACGCAACTTGGGCTGTGGAAGAAGTAGGGTTTTTTGTCATCACTAATTGTTGGTCGACCAGATCGTTTGGCATCTTGAACACTACCTGATGCTTCAAACTTCCGAAGAAGCTCCCTCAAATAAACCCTCGATATAGGGCGATCGGGGTACCTCTCATTAAACAGTCGTTCCGCTGCATGGAAATTGTTTCTACATTCACCAATTATTAAGATAGCTGCTACTTTGTCGGATACAGTACGTACCATTTTGCCTATGTAAACACTTAAACGTCTCGTTAAACAATAGCTTAGGTAAATTTTCAAGGTATAAACACTTTTGACAAGTAGAGAATTCAAAAACGTCAACCTTTTTGACAATTAACCAGAGGCGTACTTTAAAATCTTTATTAATTAAATGCGAAACTATAATTTTCGTATTTCTTCAATTTATCAATCAAAATCAGCCGAAACCCAAACAAAATTGGTATGACTGAATAGGTATTTTCAATACCTTTCAAACGAGCTGTCATTTGCCATAGGGTCCCATTTAAAATTATTGGTCACAGTGGCCTTGTGACGTCATTTATGACTATTGCGTCACCTGTTATGACCAGTTGAGAAGCCTACATCCGTTTATTTCCACCCTCCAAATTTCATTATTATAAGTATACCCGTTCAAAAGATACGAGGGGGGGAGGGGACTTTTGACTAGCACTGTATAGTATTTCTCCCACTGTCAGCTGATATGATCCCAGATTCCTTCATCTTTTTTTTGTACAGAATCCCACCCCACCAGAATGTGGAGAGACGTTTCTGGTTTTGCTAGGCAAAATCTGCAAATGCTATTCTCCTCTAATCCTTACTTTCTGAGATTTTCTCTGAGTTGGTATTGCCCTGTTACAAATCCCATTATTGACTGACTAATGCTTTGGTTCTTCCTTTTCAGCGGAGTTATTTAGCCACTGCATGCCTGGAAGTCTCTGCCATTGTGTCTTCAATGCTCCTTTCTCTTTGTTGAGCTATCCCCGATAATACGAGTTTCCCAGGACGCAAAATGCTTCTGGCCCAATCAGTGGCGGGCCTTTTGTCCTGGCACTCGAAGGAGGATTACTTTGTTATTTCTACCCAGTTCATTTATTTCAGAAAGGCCTACACATACCACCTCGGAGTTAATATTGGGAAAACTCAAGGCTTTGATGGCTACTTTGGTCGTCGGACAGACTTGTAATGTCTTTTGTGTAATTCCTGTCAAGGTTGAAATGGGCGCATCTTTCAATGGCGTGTATTTAAACTTGAAATATGCTTGGGGATTTGACCATGGGTTCGGAGTATTTGGTGCTAGGCACAAACGCCTGTAGCAGTTCTCTCGGGTGGTCTTAGACGCGTCTGTGTACCATATTATGGTGTTTTCTCTCAGTATGTGGATACAGAATTTGCTCCACTCTCTTTTATCACTTACCTTGGTGCAAATTATTTTCTCGAAATTGAAAATCTTGTTGGTAGATCAGTCAGATACCCAGCAAACACGTTACGCGTGGGCCTCTACAGGCACTTTATAAACAGCCGACAGACAACATAAGCGGGCCATAATCATGATACGTCGTCGGCTCGACTAGCCCGTGTCGCGACGGCCATCAGTAGGCCTCCAGACTACCACCCGTTTATTACATAGCGGGACTTCAGCGGATAGACATAGTTAAGATTAACTGATACTTCATGGTACAGATTATGGTGCGATTGCGGGTATCCTACTAATCAACCGCGTCATTCCACTGTTGAGATTTCATCAATGATCTATGCAAATATACAGGGGCGTCCAATTCAAAATGCAGTACATGGAAGTATAGGGTATCTTGGAAGGCAATGAGCCTGAAGACGGTTTCAATGAAAACAAAATGGCCCATATAAGCGCCTTAGAACAATCTAGCATTATATCTTCGAAAACAGTGGAACTTCAATGAAGATGGATCATTATTATACACAATAAATTCACCAAACATTCAGAATCGACTGATTCATGGACTAGATATATTCAATTCACTGTTTTCACTTTCTGAAGCCACTAATTGTAGAGGATTTCTGATACTGTAGAGCCAGAATGTTCCTATTTACCTAAACAGACAACTTTTTCTCCATTTCAACCATTTTTATTTCCAAGATACTCATCCATATTTTCCAGATATTGCATTTTAAACTGGTCTGGAAAAATATTTCACCGAATAGATAGAATGACAACACACAAATCTGAAAAAATTCACGCCACTGTGATTATTTTTTATGACCATATACCACAATGACCAGACAAAATAGAAAATACCCGATTTGACATCCTACAAGAAATCAGCAGTAGGGCCAACTGCCAACGTGATATTCAGTAATGCCAATATTGCATTTTCATTACAGAGGTCGCAGCGGTGCGGCGCGTAATACCACATACTGTGTCAAAACGACATCGGCGCGATTATCGCAAATCTTTAACGGGTAATTTTTGGCTAAATTCAAAACATCCATAATAAATATGCGTATGTCAGCCAAAGCGGCAAAACTGATATCATTCCAATTCTTTACCGACATCGCTGTGCCGCTGCCGACATCTTACCGCAGCTAACAGCAACGGCCCGTCTATTTACCTCTCATTCATGTTTGCTGGGTATGCACCTTCATGGTGCATTTTCCACTCAAGTTCAACCTCCACCAACCTGAGATGAGATCCTATCACAGCTCTCTTCACTATAACAAGGAGAGGCGTAAGGTCTAGTATGACCTCTAGTACTGCTGTTAGAGTCGATCTCATTGTTTCTCAATGCAAAGGCTTATTGAGTACACTTCCCAAGGTTTTCGTTTTTCTGGCTGATTTGGTCCTGCCGTGCCACACTATTGCTCCGAAGATGATCATTGGCCTCACTTTCAGGTAGAACACCCACCGCAGTTATTAATGTTTGCCTCGCGTTTTACCTGCAATGCTTATGCATATCCTTAGTAAGGATATTGCCTTACTAGCGACCTTTTCCACGTGTCAGATCCAAAGTTGTAGAGTCTGGGAGTGAGTCATTTACACTCAATTATATCCACCACTTGATGTTATGAAAAACGTATAGAACTATAGGTATATCTCAAAAACTGAAAAATTACATATACAAGACAGGGGCAGAGCAGTCCCCTTCCCCGAAGCCCTGATTGAATAACTCTGAAGTTTCTCCTAAATACCGAGAAAATACTAACATGTAACCACTGTGAGTTAAAACTTTTTTTACTGCTAACATATTTGCCTGTTACAATATTTATGTATATTATAAACCAGGTGAGTGCAAACATAGCTGCAACTTGGACGAATTAGCTTTTGTTCCCATTCTCCTAATTGCAGCGACAAGTGTGGTGATTTGTACATTCCAACACTCATCAATCAGCAAATCAAGCTATCTAGCGAAAATATGAATCAACAGGATTGAGATATAGAAACAATCAATTTGAATTACATTAAGAGTTTGAAGCAGAATGTGCATAAAAAGTTATACAAATATTGCATGATTTGAAGGAATCAGATTTTTTTTATAATATGATGTGAAGGTGTGATAAATCCATTCCAGATGATCCTTTGTCCTCTGTTCGCAGAGACCTGATTTTTACTGTATAAATAGCCATTCTACGGATATGAAGGCTAACTTTGTTGATGACAGTACTTTGAAAAATATTTCTTCAGTATGGAATTATTCATATTATAAGATTAATCTTAATCTTGAAAGTTTTGGAATTAATTCCAAAACTTTCAAAACCATTTCGCAAACCACCTACTCTCAGATATTTCCAAGAAGCAAATACTTCAATACATATGAGTGTAACTTATACCCTACATAATGGAGGAATTGTCTCTTCTATACTTCGTTTAGAAGATATCAACTTTTTTGCTTGATTTGGAATTCTGTAGTGGTTGTTCTCCTTTCCCAAGGAGAGAGCCCTCTCGAGAAAGAGAATGTAAGAAGCCTCGTAAAGGCAGAAGAATTGCTCAGTTCACAGAAGAATAAGAGAGTTCGAAGATCAGTGTTCTACCTATACCATATAAGGTGGCCAGTGCCTTATGCAGGGGGTTCGACAAGAAGAGCTTGGATCTAGCACTTTTTCAGGCCTGCGAATAAACCAAGGTAAGGTAGTATTCAAAAAGTAGTAATAGGCTAAATTGTGTACTAATTTTGGTTCTTTGCCCCGCTGATGTTGTTACAACTATTCTAACCACGCCAAGAGAGGAAAGGAGCTAGAAGCTAACTACGAGCAAAGTTGTCCTGAAAAAATAAGGCGACAGAACAACAAAACAGTCTGGTCTACTAAACACTTGGGAATAATGGGAAGGGAAGTGTGTAGACTAGACAGAATATAAAGTTACACTAGGCTAGTACAACAAAGGAGTGAGAAAAGCAAAGATGACATAATCGAAGAAGCTCTGTGAAGAGGTAATAGATACTCCCACATGCTCCAGATTCCACAAGATACTAGACAAGGAAGATAGTGTAATGCAAGTGGGTTTTCTAAAGGAGGACGACACACCTACACAGCAAAGTTTGAGGAAAGACTATCAATGCTCATTGATAATATACATTGAGATACTAGCCGCAACAACCCCAAATTACCCTAGAACAGTGAACAACCTGCAAGGCCTTGGATTAGAGGCCAACCACAGAAATATCTGGGCCTGATAGAATTTATTTTATATGGAATAATCCATCTTACTACAAAAGGGACAGAAAACACTTATTTCGCACAACTATGTCACATATTCAAGGCTTAAATTTTTAGCGTTATTATGTATTTGTTTAAAAAAAACCTGAAACAGGTCGATTTCTATTATCAATTATAAATTAAAAATGTTGAGAAAACTTGTAGAGAGCCCGAACCTCTTGCAATTCAACAGGAGAGGCTTCCATTTCATTTCCAATGCATTATAATATGATATTATATTATTATATATTAGAGATATTTTTATATGATATTTTTTGAGTTTTTCAGATAGCTTGTAAAAATGTATTCTGTATTTCAATATTTATTAAAACTTTTTGCTGAAACCATTTTTTTAAAGGGATTGAACAGTGCAGACACCATTGTTATCACTCAATTGCTCTTTGATCCCTTCCTAAAGCTCTTATCCAGGGAATCGTGCCTCCGAAAAGCGAGCCTAAAAAATTGAAGTGTCGCAGATATCTCACATCATTTAAATCTAAATTGTATTGTTTTAACATTGTCTAAAGAGACATATTCTATATACTATATCTCACATAAAATGCCATTTCAGTTTCATAAGATGGAACCATGCACTTCATTTTGTATAACAATTGAACAAACCAAACGCCAAAAGCAAACGAGAATCAAATTCTAGGCCGACACTGGGTTTTTATGCCATTTTCTGTGCCTATTTTCGTCGTACCAAAGGTAAATACCCCAAAAATATAACCTAAAATTAATTCTTGGGAAAATACTGATTCGTCAGTAATGGCGTCACCGAGGAGTGAAAAGCCGAAGCTTCGATTCCAGTAGACGTAGTAATGAAGAAAAAAGAAAACTGTACTGTTTGTCGCTATCTGACGATTCATTTTGGGAATCTACATCATGCACATCTTTGACGATTTCGGAGCATACTGTACATTGTCCGGATAAATTTCTTAGGAGAGTTGCTCTTTGGTGTTGACATCTACTCAACAATCATTCGAAACAGGTCGTGATCTAAGAAATCAAGCAGGCCATATCTGTCGCTCGTTTGATTCCCACACATTTTCAGATATGAGTGCATCCACCAGGGTTTCTAGGCATATTATCTAAGAGATATTTTCGCATAACAGCCATCTTAGAAGTCTTGCAGATTCTGCGACCACTACATGTATATATCCAAGGCGAAGCCAAGTCAATTACCAGCAGACTGTCGAGAGGACAAGTGCCTCTTGACAAAATGCACGGAAAGGACTACAACAAGCTCTACAAAGAGTTGCAAAACGACCCCATCATGGAAATGCCATCAAATGCTTCCCAAGTATGGCTTCGAAAAAAAAAAAAAATAAACATAACGGACAGAGAGGCATGGAATGAAGGACCTCCAATTTAAACATAATTTGACCGCTATACAGACGGCTCAAAAACCGAAGAAGGTGCAAGAGCAGGAATATATATGCCCAAGCTAAAGACAAGAAACTCTCTCAGTTTGGGTAAATATGCGACGGTATTCCATGCAGAAAGCGCAGAAGAGCTGTTAAGATAAGAGTTCAAGAAAAAGACCATTGCTATCTACTCCAACAGCCAAGCTGCTATAAGAGCAATCAGTTCCATGCAAGTAAACTCAAAACTCGTTTGGGACTGCCTGAGATCCCTACAAGAGCAGGCCAGTCAAAACAGGCTCTCTCTTGGCTGAGTTCCAGGACACTCAGGTTACAAGGACAAGGAAGATACTGACTCCTTAGCCCGAGAAAAAGCACGACATGTTCTGAATGGCCATAGCACAGCATAAATTTGCTAAAAACCGACATCCGGATATGGATGAAAGACAAATCATAGGAATCGTAGAACAAGTGCCAGGAATGAGATGGGTGAGAAATGTATTATTGAAGAACCAACGCAAAAATTCACTTCTACTAAACCAGAATAGAAGGATAACTAGAATCATAGTTGGCCTCTTAACAGAGCACTGTGGACTTAAAAACATTTGAACAACATCGGACTTGCAGGGAGAAACCATATGTAGGTTCTGAATGTATATGAGGAAACTTCAGTACACACAAGACTGAGGCTCACAACTTGAGATTTTTTGCTGTTGATATCTGTTGGGCTTTGAATCAAATAAATATTATTGTTTGTGGCACTGAGAGGGTAAAGCTCTCAGGCAATCAATTGTTACAATAATAAATACTTTTATGAATAACGATTAACAATTTTATAGATGTTCTAAAACAACAATAATCATTTCATTTTAATGGATATACTATTTTCAGTTTGCTCGAGTACTTTCGAAAATTCAATTCACTGATATGTAAAATATTCATTAACAATTCAGGTAATTTGGTAATTTACCGCTCAAGAACATTATGAAAAATCAACTAAACCTTATTGAAGTTATTGTTGACTGGAAGACTGAGGCCTCGCAGAGAAGCGCCGAAGTCGTCTTTGGAACCTTTCCTCCTCAAGAGTTGATCGAAGGAGTTGCTCAGAGATCTCTTAGCTTTGGTAAATATCGTGCTACTTCCTAGATGCTGGTTCAAGAATTCGGATCGGTTTTCGGCCGTATCATGAACGTGTCTTCCTTGTTTCATTTCACAATGTGCTCTGAGTAGCATCATAAGAAACTCATTTTGTTCTCTGACTGAGTCTGTTTCTGCACCCCTAAACTTCGTTAAAATTGTGTTCTGCTCATCTTCATCGAGTTGTTCTATTCTGAAATAGTAAATATGTATCCAGACCAAACTTTCATAAATTGAACTTTGTCTTTTATTTTGAAACTACAATAATGTCAATAATAAAGACGTTTATTATTATTATTAAATGGGAAAGTTTTTAATATGAATTTGGTCATCAATCTTTCAATTTGAACATCAAAGTCGAAGATTACTGTATGAGGTAGTAAAAAATGTGAAATCATTTCAACAGTGAAATTGCAAATAGTTGCTAGAGATTATAGATAAATTCTCCTATGAAGTACCTACTTTGATACAACCAGTTTCTTGGGCTATCATGCCAAATAATTCAAATGCATTCAAGACGTGGAATGTACCAGAAAAACTCATATATATATATATATATATATATATATATATATATATATATATATATACATAGATACATTTACAGTGTCCGCCAACCATATAGGATTTTTTTTTATTAGTAGTTTCTCGGAAAATTTCATTCGTTATAAAAGTTGGTGCAATCAATTTGACTGAATACTCGCATAGCCGTTATTATCAGTGGCGTGCGGTTGAGCAGGAATCGGCCGATATTCTAAATTCACGATAGAGTAAAGTAACATTACTATGGAAAATATCGATAAAATGTATCAAAAAAAGTTGTTTGCAATTGAAAGATATTTTCAGATATTCAGTTCAGTCTACTGATTACTAATATCAATAGGTGCTTAATGAGTTGGCCTCATGGAGAAATCAACTCATTAAGCAGTTATTGAAATTAGTAATTGGTGGACTAAAAACTGGATGGGTATATCTTCCAATTGCAAACAACTTTTTTCAATTAAAGTTTTCGATATTTTCCATAGTAATGTCACTTTACTCCTTAGTAAATTTTGAATATCGGCCGATTTCCTCTTAACCACACACCACTGATAATAATGGCTTTTCGCCTATTTAGTCAAATTGAATGCACCAACGTTTATGAAGAATTAAATTTTCTGAGAAACTTTTAATAAAAAAAATTCCGATATGGTTCCAAGTTTTTGGTCGTCACTATATATATATATATATATATATATATATATATATATATATATATATATATATATATATATATATATGATGTTGAGGCATATTTTGTAACAGGATGTAGAACTCGTCAAAATAGAGCATTTCATCAGAAGAATCAGCTATATGAAAGCTAGAAAATAACGAACGCACAAAACTCACTGATGAAATTTATCCTCTTACGGTCCTGGTATGTATCTCCATCCGTGGTAAAAATCAAACATTATTCCAATTTCTTATTTCACCCGCCTTTTCTTTCACTTTATTCGCTGAAAATGTACAGCATAATGATTTTCTACTGCCAAACAAGTATATTATGAAAATCATTGTCTTCATTATTGTTGAAAGTCACTTGCAATACTCAATCTTGCGGGATTGGGATTATAATGATTGTATACTTGAAAAATGTTTTGCAGTACTGGCAGTACTCAACTCCTGCAGAACGATCTTGAGGTTGTAAAACATTCGATAATGTTATGGATAAAATTGTTCCTGTCATATCGTCTTCCATACTGTGAATAAAACGACTAGTACAAGCCTTCCCGTTGTTCATATAAACACCACCTATCACAAATCTTTGGAGTCAATTCACATTGTTGTGAATTAAAAACAATTCACCAGAACGGTTCCCTCTTCGAACTACGATATGGAAATGGAACAGCAGGTAAATTGCCAGGATCGTACTTGAATTTCAAATTCTTTTAAATTATTAATATTTCCGTAATATTGCACTTATTTTGACGATTTCTGCATCCCGTTAAAAAAGATACATCTTTTTTAATTTTAAATTTCCAAAAAATATTTAAGCTGAAATTTCGACAATTATTGAAAAATAACCATGCTTTATATATTGAGATTTTTAATTTCCATGCATACTTTATGAACTTTTATTTTAGAAAATTTATTCCGGTGAATTTGATCAAAACTTGTCCGAAATTCAGTATTTTTCAGTTCTTTACATCCTAATCCAAATTCCTGAGGCCATTGGTTCGACCTATAGGACGTCTCAAAGTCCCGTATTTTCCAATACACCAACAAAATTTCCAGCAAACTGAATTAAATTTCACACTAACCTGTAGAACTCTATAACCTCTATTTATAGTATTTATTTTGCTTTTTTGGCTACTGATAAAACTTTTTCACACCAAGATTTTTTTTCAATTTATAGTAGCTGGAGGCTTCACCGGATCTAACAAAAAAATGACCTTATCATATAGGTACTCTTCCGATTTATCATCATTCATGACTTCCCGAATAAAAATAGCTATCAAATAACTGAGATCTTTCTATTCAATTTTCAATTGAAAATATTTCCCTTTTCAACATGAATACCTCCCAAGAGGTTATCTTGAACGATGGAAGATAGTGACTAAAGTTTATCTTTCAGTCGCAGATGATTCCACATCGGATTTTATGAACATCCCGTTCCTATAATCAAATAAATTAATATCTGAGATTCGATATACAGGGGATATAGAAGTTGTAATGCCACCCAAAGTGTTCAATTTACAAACTTTCGTACATAACTTTTACATACCTATCCTAGGAATTTGCCTTCTTTGTCCGACTTCAAACGTCAGGAAGCCGAAAAACTATGGAATATACAAATTTTGCTTAATTCACTGAGAAGATTTTTTTAGTATACCTATAATAATGATGATTGAACTCAACAGATTCAATTCAACGATAATCCTGTTCAAAATGGTGCATAGTGAAAAAAATTCAAGAAATGGAATTGGCGAAATACTGGTGGAATAGATTTTATCACCAAATCATTGATCTAATTCAAATTCGTCCTACTTATCTTACATACCTACATTCATGATATTGTTAGGTGCTATTTTCATAAGGATGTTGTCCAGTAAATGAAATAATATCTCTCCAGAATTGCAGCTTGTTGAGTGATATTTTTAGAAGGTATATTGTGTAGCTGATAAAATCATACCTTCTCAAAATTGCAGCTTGCGTTTTTCTATCGGACATTTGCTCGATTTCAGCACAGAGCCTATGGAACCAGACCATGGGGCAGTGCTCACAGGAAGTAATGCTATTCTTTGGTTTCGCTTCTGCATTGAGGAATGCTTGTGTAATGGCTACAATAGAGAAACAAATATTTATCACTCAGGAAGAAAATCCAATGAAGCAAAGGTGTGTTTTGAAGATGAATACCACTATAATAGCTCACCAATATAATTTTTCATTGAAGGAAGATGAATTCACACTGAATCAGAATTGTAGAAACTTTGTGGGAGACTTTCATTTGCAAAATGATTTGAATGGGATAATACGAAATAAAACGGAAATCCTTTTGTGATTGAAATAATTTTTCAAACATTATAAATAGCGCCACCAGATATAATTGCGACTATGTTGTATTTTACATTCAATGCGCCAATGTTGAACTGATTGGATATAATATTACATAATTTTACCTCAAATTGTATTTACGAATTAATATCATGTGCTATTTGTAGCAAACATGTCTAAGTTCCTTTCAAGGTTGGCGAATATCCCTATAATACACATTCATTCCCAATAACACAACATATTTTAGTGGGTTACAAATTACGAATGGCGGTCAAATTTTATCATTTATGGTCAGATTCAAATCAAAATGATACATGGAAGTTTTTAAGTTGCGAATTATATTTTTGTTTACAATTTTGTCAACCTACACAAATCTTTCGAATAAGCGTAGAACGGAGGCGGGGGTTGAGGACTGTTATGTTTCACATTACCTCCGAATTCTACCTCTCACTTTACGACTCTGGTCAATGCGGGCCATATGAGGATGTGTGCCTATACTGCCCATAAGGACGAGATTCCACTCGTATACTCGTTGGCCAGCTGTAAGCTATGAACGCGTTGCGTCGGTCGGGAACTGTACCATGGGGTTGACACAACGTTTCAGGCTCGGAAATCCTCAGTCCCGCACTAAAGATTTCGGCTGGTATCTGAAGGCCGGCTCACTCGGGGAAGCGGTTGGGCCCTTTGCGAGAGAAATTTGTTTTTGAAGTTTATGCTGCTTTTTAACGAGCTTATCTGGTTTTGACATGAACGGAATGAACCCCTGATCTCAATTTCTGAAAAATTCCCATCAAATTTGAATTATCTAATATATTTTCACGCCGGAGAATGCAGTTCCACTGGAGACGAGTCCTGCCACGTCTCACGCCGGCTTGGCAAATACGCAGCCTGTATCTATTCTAATTGCTCTAATATTTGATAATCCCCATTGCGGAACAAATAATTATCTTGGCGGAACTTGTACTCGCTGGGAACACGGGAACTTGTGCTCGCTTGGAAGTTACGAGAAACAAATTCACGAATTGACAAACGGGCCTGCTCGGATATACAGTCGGCACTCGGGTCGCTTGCTTCAGGCTAGGAAGCACCATGTGCGTACAAGTGAGGGCATTTCCGGTGGGAATACCTCCGTAGGTGGGTTCTAGAGCCGATAAAGTTTCTCCAACACGTACCTGGGGAATGAGAGATAATATATGGCTGGTTCGAGGTGTGGTTTGGCTACGTGTCCCTCCATTTTCATTACGAATTTACCTACAGGGCCTAAGTCCTACTCTGGGAAAGTTTGACTCGCGCAATTTCTCACAATCCAAATGACTGAGTCTTTAGGATACTAAGTTTGAGTCACCTGGTTACTACGCTCTGTCCCTAGCTATTCCTATCTTTGACTCGACTAGAAAGATTAACTAAGAGTGCATAGTCGCCCAATCTACAAATGATAAAGTCTAGAAATGACTTAACCAGATTTCATGGAGAGTAAAAATGAGATATTCCACAGCACTAATCGTATGCAGAGTTTGTTGATTTCAGGTCTGGGATTGCAGGTGCACAAATGATAACGCGGTTCAGAGACTAGCTTAGCTTGTCTTTATTGCTGCCCAAAGTATTTCGGGGTGTTGTTCAAATCTGTAAGGTAAACATGATCCAAGAACTCAATCAGCATAGCGCAGAAGAGGCATGGCTTGAAATCCTAGTGTTCTGGTGTGGCACCTGAAAAGGTGTACATAGGGTCCATCCTTTCCTATTACCTTTCCTGCGATCGCTTCCAGTACTCGGGAGTAGATCATATATTGGTCAACCTATCCTTATTGATTTTTTTTGCGAGATAAGTGATAGCATCTTGAAACCTTTCCAAGTCATTCTAGATTGGGCGACTTTGCACTTCAAGTCAATGTTACTAGTCGAGTCAAAGATAGGAATAGCTGGGGACATTAGCCATTTAGATTGTGACACATTGCGCAAGTCGAACTTTTCCAGGGTAGGAGTTAGGCCCCGTAGGGAAATTTGCATCAAATATGGAGCGACTTCGCACACGTAGTCAAACATCGGCAGTACAACCACTTCAAACCAGCCATCTTCCATCTCTCAGTCTTCAGGCATGTGTTCTAGAAACTTTCTCCGCTCTAGAACCCACCCACGGAGTTATTTCCATCGGGAATACACTCAATTGAATTGTGGCACTTCTTATCCTGGAGCAAGCATTCACTTCTTTTCGTACCTTTCGTGATTTTTCGAATCCCAATTTACGAAGTGTCGGAGGGTAGATTAACGAACGGCCAAACTAATACCAAGGAGCGTGATTTTGAATGTTGGCAAACATTTGCCATTCCAGAAATCGCATGCACACAGGTCCGTTCGCCCATTCACGAATTTGTACCACCTATCTTCCAAGAATTTGAAAGAACAGTGTCCCCAACGAGTACAAATTACGGAGTAGTTCGGCCAAGATAACTTTTCCTTCCGTAACGAGGGTTATCAAATTCCAGAGGATTTGAACGGAGAGTATTTAGCAAGCCGGCATGAGACGAGGCAGGACTCGTCTCTAGCTGAACGCACTGCGATCTCCGGTGGGAAATAAATACTATCAATAATAACATTTGGTATTACAGGAAAAATCATTTCAATTCTTTTGCGAGTAAATTTCTAATTTGGGAATAAGAATATCTGACGAGCCGACGGCAGAGTCTGTGGGAGGAGAAATGTTCTCCGGAGGATACCTATATTCATAAACCGAATGCAGGACAGGTACTATGGGTGGGATCAGGGAGCCAAATCCAGCCAATATCAACTATTAACCATTTCAATAACAATCTTTTTCTGAAAGAGTCATGCCGGGAACGCTTTCTCGAGCAAACCGATTCTCAGATACCCACCAAAATCCTTGGTATGGGTATGAGAGTGTGAGGTCCCAAACCGTCGCTTCTGAACCAATACAGGTCCTGACCAATGAGTTGTATGGACTTTATTATTATCACACATAAATTGTAATGCGACTCAAATCCAAAAAGTCACTTGTAACATTACCAACTTTGGTTTCAGTGCCTACTCTTAGGGGAAGTGGTTTGGCCGAGCCTTTTGCGTTACATTAGATTTGAATCCATAGACGGCGCATATTATATATATATATATATATATATATATATATATATATATATATATATATATATATATTGAAGTCTGAGATCCATCCTCATCGATTATGAAACTAGAAAATTTTATAAACCCACTGAACTTTTGGACATTGGTTGAAAGTCCAGGTTTGGAAAAATGTCATTTTTTTATGATGAATCCAGATATAATCAAGAAACTCATATTTTTTTTGAAATATTGGAAATAACCTACTTACTATTTTGTTTTTTCTTCAAAAAAGTCAAATTGACAGGTGTAGCCGATCGATGGGAAAAGGATAATTAACGTCATTTTGAAATATTTGCAAAGAAAACTGTTCATAACTCTAAATTTGCGGAAATGAATAATGAAGAGTTTTTGCTTGCAAATATTGCAAACTGACGTCCAACTATGTTTTCTCCATCGATCGGCTACACCTGTCAAATTTGACATAAAAAAAAATACAAAATAGTAAGTGGGTTGATTCTCAATATTTCGAAAAATATTATGTGAAAACGTTGTTTATTTCTACCATCTACCAGATTTGAAGCAATTTGGACAATTTTTTTTGTTTCCTCAACTTACAATTTTTCGGCTAATTCAAATTACGTAAAATCTGAAAATACTAGTTAAGATGTAATACACTCATCCGCTGAAGGGATGGTTTCGGTTTAAAAAAATTTCTAATTGGATATTTTCAAAAAAAAAATATGACAAAAAAATTGTCATACTTGCAAAGTGGCTCTAGTTACAACATTCTACAAAGCAAAATTCGCTTCATTAATTTATATCTCATACTAAAGGGCGTTTCAGTTGATTGCCATAACTCTGAAAATTTCAAATCAATTTGCCAATCAAATTCTTGCTAATTCAATTGTAAACAATTATTCTTGGACTATTCTTGGATTTCGCTCACACCAGGACACACATAGACTGCCTCAATAAACAGGATGATGGGCTGACGACCCAATACTTGGTTACCTCTACTTTTCCGCCAACCATACCCATTCCCGCCAATAGTTCCGCTCCATTAAATTCACAAAGGATAAATAATGCACATTCACCCTCGAATCCTCAGTTCCCTCGAAGGAGTTGGCAGATTGAGACCTTAGAGGGAACTAGCGTCGAGTCACAAAAACCTGTTACAACACCTAAGGAGTAGGCAGATTGAGAACTCATGGCAGATCACCTTTCCACATAATTGACATGGATGTCCCATTTTAAATTACTGTCAACATAAATACCTAGATATTTTACACTTTTAGCTGATTTTATATTAAAATTGCCATTTCTAGTAGAAATGTTTAGGTTGTAATATGTGGGTAAGTACTTTGCGTATGAGGTGAACGGAACGTAAATAGTTTTATCAATATTAATGGAAAGCAGACGGCTGTCAAACCATTCCATAATAATTTTGAAATCAATTTCTGTAGAGGTTTTGAGTGCTTCCCAGGAGTCAGCTTTGTATATGATTGCGGTGTCGTCTGCAAAGCTAATTACGTCTCCTTCTATCTGTAGTTTATAGAGATCGTTCAAATATATATTAAAAAGAATCGGACCCAGGACAGTACCTTGAGGAACACCATACTTGACTGTTCTCTTTTCACTGATTTCATCACCTATTTTCATAAACTGATATCTATTACTGAGATAACTATTTAGTAAATCATGTGATGCTCCCCTAAATCCAAGTCCTTCTAATATCTCTAGTAGTTGGGAGTGGCTGACAGTATCGAATGCTTTCGCAAGGTCAACAAAAATGCATGGGACTGGAGACTTCTTATCAATATATTTACTTATTTTGATGTCAGATAATTTATTGGGTCTTGTGTTGATTTGCTTTCTCTGAAACCGAATTGCCTTTCTGATAATATGTTGTATTTACTGAGATATTTATCGATTCGCAGTTTAAGTATTTTTTCAAAGATTTTCGCAATATTGGATATCAGAGATATTGGTCGAAAGTTTTCAACTTCAAGGTTGTTTCCTTTTTTGAAGACAGGTGTTATTATGGCGGTTTTGGAAGCGTCAGGGCAGTTTCCAGTACGGAATGTCCGGTTTATTATATAAAGAAGGGGTTCTGCAATATATTGTGCAATCAGTTTTAAAGTTTCGGATTTAATACCATCAATGCCTGGAGACTTTTTGTTTTTTAGTTTTTCTATTGTTTCTATTATTTCTGATTTTGTTACTTCTTCCAAGAAAAATGAGTTACATCTGTTGGTTTTAGGAAAAGAATGATTTTGTTTTTTCTGGATAATTTTTTGTGCCAACTTTTCGCCGACATTTGAAAAATAATCAACAAAACAATTTGAAATAACTTTCTTGTCTTTGCTTATTTCGCCATCTTCAGTGCAGATTATTTCTTCTATTATTTATTTTTCCGCTTTACTCGTTACTTTCCCTACAACTTTCCATAAACCAGTTGCGTTATTGCTATTATTTTCAATTTCTTTTCGATAAAAGTTTTTTTTTTTATTTTTTTTTTTTAAATATGATTCGTCATCCAAGGATTTCTTTTGATTTCTGTTTTCTTGATTTTTACTTTATTTGTGCTTTGTTCTGTTATTTTTTTTAATTAGAAAATGCTTTCTTTTCTATTTGCATATTATTTATGAGTTTTTTGTGATCTAGAAAATATTTGTACCTCTTTCTTTATGGTAAATTTTTTCTTTTTCATGATTTATTATTTGGAGTATAATGGAACTGTGGTCTGTGATATGGAGGTCACCAATAATCGATTTATATTTAAAGCATGATTGTGAGTCTCTGACAAAGAAGTGGTCTATACAGGATTTAGAGTAGGAAGTAGTTCTGGTATAGTCATTAATATGAGATTGAAATCCATTCATGCTCATAATACTCAGGTAATTATTAACTGAGTTGTTTTCAGTTTCCTCGGTATTAATATTAATATCTCCTGTGATTATATGAGTATCACTATTTTGTGAATTTTCTAAATACAGTGCTAAACCGTCTATGAAAGTATCGACGTTTGTAGATGGAGGTCGATATATAGCAATCAATTCAATGTTAATATTTTCGAACATGAAAGTAATTTCTATCGCCCTGATTTGTGAGATTATGATAATTTTGTTATTGTATGGAATACTTTGGTTCAAATATATAATAGTACCATCGTTTTGGTTTATTCCCCTTTTTTAATCTTCCAAGTGGAATAAGTAATATCTTCAATAATTCTCGTTTCAGTAAGGATGATGATATCAAATTTGGTTGATAGCTGATCCAGATTTATTTTGAGTTCTTCTATATTTTTTTGTAGTCCTCGTATATTCATCTGAAAAATCTTTAAATTGACTGAATTATTTGTGAGTTCAGTATTCAGCTGGACTAAATTATCGACCAATTTTGATTTGATTATGTTTGGTTGAAAGTCTCTTAAGTAATTATTCATAGTTGATAGTCGTATTTGCTTACTTTATTATTATTCAAAGTGTTTGGAAATTATAGCATGATATAAAAGTTGAATTATAAATTTGTAGAATTGTAGAATTTTAGCCTAGAATGTTTTAAATTTGTAAAATACATATACATATATACATATATACATATATACATGATATACATATACAGGGTATCTAACTCCAACAGTTAGCAGTTGATAATCCATAAAAAAAAAATATTGTTCTTGAAATTCTTACGATAAGTCCTTAATAAGCAAGAAAAAAAATGCTTGCCTACCAAAACTTCGCTGTATCGCGGTTCTCAAAATGTGGAAGGTTAACTTTTTTTTAATTTTCAACCACTGTAATCTGTTATAAAAAGGCATTATATATCAGTCGCGTCGTTTCCGAGTGTGCAAGAAGTTAGATTACACCCTGTATAAAA
Organism: Gonioctena quinquepunctata; assembly: GCA_018342105.1. NCBI lineage: Eukaryota > Metazoa > Arthropoda > Insecta > Coleoptera > Chrysomelidae > Gonioctena > Gonioctena quinquepunctata. The sequence goes on from JAFIRS010001646.1 coordinate 202,748, forward strand.
AACAACAATCCGAAATCTTCTGTGGATCAATACCATTCGAAGGGTATAAATGTCGGACAGTAAGTTATGTTCGTAAATACGACTGGTCACTCGCCGGTTAGTTTGCCCTATTCAAAAATCCCCGGTCATTCGGAGCATGTATCTCATATATTTCTTGGGACTCATTGGTTATGGTATCTTTGGAGGGTCTTTAAGGAATTTAGAAATTCAATTACTTGGTCTGTGTATATCGCGTTTCTCTAAAATGTTGCTAATTTTGTAGGTGACACCTTTGATTTGGGGAACTGATTCTGTTACTCGTTTTTCCCATTTTTCAGCTTTCTTAAGAGTGACCAAAATCAGAACTTTCAACTTCAAAATAAACATGACCAGGGAAACCCACCCGAAACCCATCCACATATTTATTTATATATATATATATTACAGGATAACCGTAGGTGGAAGATGGTCTCATCGCCCGGTGAAATACCACCATATCGACTTTGTGTGCTGTGAAATGGATCATTCCATGTTTCAGTGTTCGGTCGATACTTTCCGGTCTCCCTCTTTCCTTTTCCCCAATTCCTCCTTTATTTTCAGGTGCATCCTAATAGTAATAATGATGAAGTCTCCTAGAGTAAAACACTCCGGAAGCAAAATACCTCTCCATTCGGATTTCCGGGCGAGAGGTACTCGAGGGCACTCAACATTAAAGATTAATTTTTGCAACATCCGCGGACTCAACAAGAACATCAATGACGTCCACCATCACCTACAGACGAAAAAACCGGATATTCTGGCTCTAACAGAAACACAAGTAAACTCGTCCACCAACAAGGTCCATATGCTTTGTCCTGGTTACGAACTCCATTCTCGATTCAGGTTCAAAGGTGGAGTCTGCCTTTACGCTAAGGCTAACCTTTCATGCCAGCGTGAAGAGAGTTTGGAACCGAAAGACTTTGATGTGATGTGGTTCAAGCTATCTGATACCAAACTGACTAAGTTCCTCTGCTGCCTTTACCTATCACCTAATGAACCTTCATATAACGACCTCTTTGAGTTTTTATCACTCAAACTGGACTACATTCAGGAGAACCATCCAACAGCTGAAACCATAATCATGGGAGACTTTAATGTACATAACGCTGCCTGGCTCAAATTAGAAATCGATATCGTCAACAACCAGTCTGCCAATACACTAGATCTTTTCCTCACCACCAATCCTGACCCGTATAGAATAGAAGTTTGTGCCCCACTTGGAAACTCTGATCATACCCTCATCTCCACAACATGCTCTTTCCATTTACCATCGAGCTGCACAATACCACCCCGTCTCATGTGGCATTACAATTCGGCCGACTGGGAAGGTCTTCGTATGTTTTTCTCAGCGTTTCCATGGAAGAGAGTTTGTTTCTCTTCAGTAGATCCAACACGATGTGCTGAGACAATTTCTGAAATCATCATGTTGGGGATGCAAACTTACATACCGAATACCGAAAGAAGAACATCATCCGATAAGACCTGGTTTAACGGAAACTGCTCTAGAGCTGTGGCTTCCAAACAGGCAGCATACCATCGATGGCTAAAAAATCCGGGCCCTGAGACCAGAGCAGCATATGTCGAGGCTAGAGGCATATGCAAAGAGACAATAGAATGCTCAAAAGATGCCCACAATGCCAAAATAAGATCAAAACTTGCTGAATGTCCTAACGGATCCCGTTCATTTTGGTTTTTCGCCAAAGCTGTGGAAAGAAACTTCACTTCCAGCTCATTTCCTCCTCTAACCAAAGAAGATGGAACACTAGCAACGACTGCCCAGGAAAAAGCCAATATCTTTGCGCACCTATTTGCTGGAAATTCCACTCTGGATTCATCGGGAAAACAACCCCCGAACATTACACCTATTGACAGTCACATGCCCGAGATCACCTTTCGCCAACGTACTATCAGAAAGATTTTGCTGGGTCTCAACACCAACAAAGCCTGTGGATCTGACGGAATCCCGCCGATTGTTCTCAAGAAATGTGCCCCCGAACTAACACCTGTTCTTTGCAAGTTGTTCAACCACTCTTACAATTTGGGGGTATTTCCGTCCAATTGGAAAATTGCAAGAGTACAGCCAGTCCCCAAAAAAGGCAAAAAGGCCCTACCTAGCAACTACAGACCTATCGCACTGCTATCTATTATTTCAAAGGTCATGGAAAAAGCCATCAACATCGAGCTCATGAAATATCTGGAAGACTCAGGAATTGTCAACGATAGGCAATATGGCTTCCGCCATCAGAGATCAACTGGTGACCTGCTCGCTTACGTCTCACATATATGGCAGCTATCTATTGAAAGTATGGAGAAACTTTAGCTGTGGCATTAGATATCTCCAAGGCGTTCGATCGAGTTTGGCACCAGGGACTCCTCGCCAAGCTTCCGTCTTATGGCTTGCCCCCACAGCTGTGTTCTCTGCTTGCTAGTTTTCTCTCAAACAGGTCTCTCCATGTAGTGGTCGATGGAGTTTCATCTGACACTCTACTCATAAATGCTGGTGTTCCGCAAGGATCTATTCTCGCACCAACACTATTTCTACTTCACATCAACGACCTGTTGAAAGCAACTTCATGTCCAGTACACAGCTTTGCCGATGATAGTACCCTCCATACCGCTTTCTCTACCAGGGCCCCTATATCAGCCCTTGAAACCAGAAATGAACGAGGAAGAAATGTTAATAATATAAATATGGACTTAGCAACAATTCTCGAGTGGGGATCTAATAACTTGGTAGAATTCAATGCAAACAAAACACAAGCATATCTTTTCTCTAGAAAAGCCGATCTCACTGTGCCTAACATAACTTTGTCAGGAGTAACCATACCACTGAAGTCATCCATATCGATGCTTGGTATTACTATCAGCAATAACCTTTCCTGGGAAAATCACGTGAGGTCCATTGCCAAAAGTGCATCCCAAAACTTGGTTTTTTGTTTCGTGACAAGAGCTATTTCACCCCCACTCAGCTCCTTATGATCTATAGGCACAGATCCGACCTGTCCTGGAATACTGTTCCCATATTTGGAGCGCGGCACCTAAACATATCCTGAGGCTATTGGATTCTGTCCAAAAAAGGGCAATTCGTCTCGTCGGTGATGCCTCGCTTACAAACTCGCTCACTTGTCTGGAACACCGTAGAAAAGTTGGCGATTTGTCTCTATTTTATAGATATTTTCATGGGCGATGCTCTTCTGAAATATCAACAATCGTTCCTGCTTTGGCAGTCTCTTCGAGACTAACCCGTCAAGTTCAGTCATCACACCCCTTCGTGGTCACTTTGGAGACCTGCAGAACATCACTTTCCAAAGACTCGTTCATCCAACGAACAGCGAGGCTTTGGAACTCATTGCCTAGGGAGGTGTTCCTCCAGAAATTTAAGAAGAACACCAACTCCTACCTTCTTTCCCTTGGTTCCCACGATGTTCTCTGAACATTACAGGATATCCCTTCTCGTGGGAACCAGAACATAAAAAAAAAATATATATACAGTGTGTCCGTAAAGTATGGAACAAATTCATTTTTAGGTAAACATGTCATTTTAAGAAATAATCCTGAAACACGTCGATTTTTAATGTTAATTTACCGTATTTTAAAATAATAATCTGATATACAGGGTGAATTACGTTCGAGTAATGACGTCACCGTCATTTTTTTTAAATGGAACACCCCCATTTTGTCTCAATTTTCGGATTACTCTAGCTGAGCTGATTCCAAAAATGTATCACATGTTGATTCCAATTGGTATAGGGTGGACAAAAATACAATAGTTTTGTGTGTGCACATAAAGTAACGCGTAACATTCTTTATTAGGTCAATTAACAATATTATCAAAAATACTTATTGTCTAGCGGCAATTGGTTTAAATGTAACACCCCGTAGTTTGCTACATGTTTAGAGTAATAAAAATGAGCTGTTTCCAAACATGTTTGGTACTTGTGGTCTAGCAGACAGAATATGACAAAAAATATTTCTTATCTATTTATAAAAAACATAGTCGTCTACTTTTTTGGGAAATGTCATTATTTGTTTAGCAATTTATCGATGTTCAGTGACAGTTTAGTACTACAATATTTTTGGTATTCGTGAATATTCGAATGATTGCTTAGATTTAATTGGAAGTAGAAATGGAGTTAAGTGTAAAACAAAGAATTGAAATACTTATGATGATTGGGTATGGAGACAGATCGCGAACTCAGATGGAAGTGTGCAATTTGTTTAATGATAAATATCCAGAAAGACCTATAACACGTTCAACAGTCAGTAAGATTGAAACGAAATTTCGAGAAATTGGTAATGTTGAAAATGTACGCAAATCAGGTCGTCCCCCTGCAAATGCTGATACAGCATTAGATGTTTTACTGAGTTTTGAAGAAGATGCGCACACTTCTGTTCGTAAAGTTAGTCGCTATATCGGTGTTAGCAAAACAACGGTACACAAACTATTGAAGCTTGAAAAATGGCATCCTTATAAAATCAAACTTGTGCAAGAATTAAACGAAGATGATCCCGATAGAAGACTTCAATTTTGCGAAGAAATGATGGATAAATGTCACCGAGACCCTCTCTTGATACAAAACATTATTTTTTCTGATGAGTCCACTTTCATATTAAATGGTGAGGTTAACCGTCAGAATTGTAGATACTGGGCAAAAGAAAACCCCCACTGGAAGCGTGAGCATCATACACAAGACCCTCAAAAGGTAAATGTATGGGCTGGAATTGTACGAAATCGAATCATCGGACCCCACTTTTTCGAAGGTAATTTAAACGGGGCAACGTACCTTGAGTTTTTAAGGGGGTATCTCGTACCTACTTTACGTAATTTGTTTCCCAGCAGACGTAATCCTGGAGGTTTTGATGAAAGTTTATGGTTTCAACAGGATGGTGCACCTCCACATTATGCTGTAGATGTTAGAAGGTACCTAGATGAAATTTTTCCGAACAGGTGGATTGGTAGACGTGGACCCACTGAATGGCCACCAGATTTAAATCCTTTGGATTATTTTCTGTGGGGCCATCTGAAGAATGTTATTTATAAAACGAAACCAGCAAATATTGCAGATGTACAAGAGAAAATTCGAACAGAAATAAACAATATTACGCAAGAAAGCATACACAAGGTTCAACAAGAATTTGTACACCGTTTGGGTTACTGTCAAATACAGCAAGGGCTGCAGTTCGAACATTTATAAAGTCATGTATTCCAGCATATTCTGTCCGCTAGACAATAACTATTTTTGATAATATTGTTAATTTACCTAATAAAGAATGTTGCGCGTTACTTTATGAGCACACACAAAACTATTGTATTTTTGTCCACCCTGTACCAATTGGAATCAACATGTGATATATTTTTGGAATCAGCTCAGCTAGAGTAATCCGAAAATTGAGACAAAATGGGGGTGTTCCATTTAAAAAAAAATGACGGTGACGTCATTACTCGAACGTAATTCACCCTGTATATTAGATTATTATTTTAAAATACGGTAAATTAACATAAAAAATCGACGTGTTTCAGGATTATTTCTTAAAATGACCTGTTTAGCTAAAAATGAATTTGTTCCATACTTTACGGACACACTGTATATACTGACATCTGTTGGTGACCTATTAATGTGCACGAAATTTCGTGTCATTAAATTCCAAGTCATTAGGTCTAAGCTTCACCCCACAAATTATAGGTATCACCTCTATAATTTTGTGCATTTCACATTTTCATACTTGCCGGTAGGTATTAGCACTCTGAGAGATTTGGTACGATTTTGAGAAAGACCACAAGCCGTTCTGATGATTGGGAAATCATGAAACAGCTGTAGGCGGATGGTGGCTTTCTTGGAATCGTAACAAATCTCTCTTTCTTTCGTTATTTGTTTTGCGTTACTCTGAACGCACTAGGAGTACGACTTTTGGTGTCGTGGATTGGCCTATACTGACATCTGTTGGTGACCTATTTAATGTGCACGAAATTTCGTGTCATTAAATTCCACGACATTAGATCTAAGCTTCACCCCACAAATTATAGGTGTCACCTCTATAATTTTCTGCATTTCATAAATATATATATATATATATATATATATATATATATATATTAGCTGGTACCCGCGACTTCGTCCGAGTAGAATTTGTATTTTTCCTGTTTTCCTTTGTCTGGTTCCAGTTTCCATCAAGCTTATTATGCCTGTCGCTTTGCCCGCTTCCTGATATCCCTTTATCCCGTTATCTCGTTTGGGTGGCATAATTGATTTGGCAGCGAAAGTTATGCTTTGTGAACCCCTATAAAGTTAACAAAGCCACTTTCTCGAAAATCGAGAAAACCTAGCCTAATATTTATCGAATAATTGTCGTCAATTTGTCGTAAACACAAAAAAATTGTCGCGCTTTTTTTTAAGGGGTGGCTGTGCTAACTTGATATGAAGTCGAATTTCAGAAATATTGTTATTAATATTTGTTGAAATCCATTCAACATAACAAAAATGAGCTTAAATAGATTTTAAAGAAAATATACGCTTTTTTATGGATATTTCCTGGTGTTCGTGAAAATTTCGAGTACTCAGCAACATCGCATTCAAATGATTCAGTTATTTGTACATTTCACAAGGGAAGACAAAATATAAGTGTATTACAAATTTGAATTCGAATTTTCAAAAGTTTTTTTGTAAACGATGATTAATTCTACATAATGAATTGAGGAACGTGAGTCTAATATCGAATATTGTTTTTATGAAATTTGTCGAATAATAGTCGAAATACATTCAACATGATAAAAATGTACTAGAATATATTTCAAATATAAGGATTTTTATGATATTTCAGCAACGCTAGTTGAACATTGTTTCTTACAGTCAAAAACTCATCTAACAATTATCGAATGAACAAAACATAATGGTCGTGACTTTTTGAATTTTCTGAAGCAAAGAAAAAGGTTGAAAACATGAAATAATTGAAAATTCCTTTTTTGAAATACACGCTGTATCTCGGTTGACATTTTTTTTTCCAGCCTAAAACTCACTTGAAAATTGTGGAATGACCAAAACATAACTGTTGCTCAAATTTTAAATTTCCTGAAGCAGAAGAACGGCGCACTTTTTTTTAAATGGTGGCTATGCTAACTTGATATCAAGTTAGCACTGGGGTATGGTACCATAAATTGATAAACGTGAATCGAATATCACATATATTTTTATGAAAATTTGTCGAAATACATTGAACATGATGAAAATACACTAAAGCACATTTTATAGAACATATAAGCATTTTTATTATATTTCACTGTGTATCAGTTGAACATTTTTTCTTGCAACCAAAAACTCACATAACATAAATGTCGTGCAAATTTTGAATTTTTTAAAGCAAAGAAAAAGATTGAGAACGATGAATTAATTTGAAATTCCCATTTTTTTTAAATACATCTTGTATCCCAGTTGAATATTCCAGCCTCGAATTCACCTTACAATTGTCGAATTACCAAACTTAATTGTCGTGAACATTTTGAATTTTCTGAAGCAATAGAACGGGGCAGTGCTAACTTGATATCAAGTTAGCACAGCCAAATCTGAGAAAAAAAAATGGGCGCCATTCTATTGCTTCAGGAAATTCAAAATTTGCCCGACAATTATGTTTTGGTTATTCGACGATTGTACGGTGAGTTTTTGGCACTAAGAGAAAATGTTTTCAGCTGTAAGAAAAATGTTCAACTGATAAAATGTAACGTTGCTGAATAAATAAAAATGCTTATATGTTCTATGAAATATATTTTATTTTCATAATGTTGAATGTATTACGACAATTATTCAACGAATTTTCATAAAATAAATTTGATATTGGACTCACGTTCGTCAATTTATTATAGTACAATGATATCAAGTTGGCACAGAGACCCCTTAGAAAAAAATGTGCACCGTTCTTCTGCTTCAGGAAATTCAGAATTTGCATGTTAATTTATGTTATGGTCATTCGACAACTGTTAAGTGAGTTTAAGGCTGGAAAAAAAATATCCAAGGAATATTTCAAAAATAGGGAAATTCCAATTAATTCATCGTTCTTAACATTTTTCTTGCCTCAGGAAATTAAAATTTGCACGAAATATGTTGTGGTCATTTGACAATTGTAGGTGAGTTTTTGCTTAAAAAAATGTTCAACTTATAAAAATGCTTATATGTTCTTTAAAATATGTTTTAGTGTATTTTTATCATGTCGAATGTATTTCGACAATTATTGGACACATTTTCATAAAAATATGTGTGATATTCGAGTCACGTTCATCAATTTATTGTAGTGCTAACTTGATATCAAGTTAGTACATTTAGAAAAAACATGTGTGCCGTTCGCTAGTTTAACTCCCTAGGGTCGAATTTTCAAAAACTCTGCAAAACGTGAGAAGAAAAGCCCAAATACTCTGTCGAAATTTCAGTTCTTTAGATCCAGCGGTATGGTCTGGGCGTTGATCGTATGTCAGTGAGACAGTCAGGACATAGTATATATATATATATATATAAATATATATATATATATGTATATATATATATATATATATATATATATATATATTATATATATATATATATATATATATATATATATATATATATATATATATATATATATATATATATATATATATATATATATATATATATATATATGTGTGTATGGGTGTGTAATTTAATTCGGAGGAGATACGAGTTTTCCCAATATTTACTAATATTTCTCTGATAAAAATGAAATTTTTAACATGTTTATTGTGAACAGGTCAAAGCACTTGTCAGTGGAAGTGGAAATTAATCATTTTGTCAATATAACTCACCTGCCATTGCATCATTTGCTACTGAAGACGATTCACATTTGAAAATATAACCTACGTGAATATTACTATTTGTTCCCTCCCTGCAAATGAATCCAAAATGCTCGGGTTTCAATTGGCCCTGAGAAAAATAAAATAAGTGTTGTATGATTCAAAATTATGTAGTTTATAGACGCTCACTAATATCAAGTTTTTTTTCATTTTACATATATAATCTTGTTTTTAAAGTAGTATGTATACTAGGTAACTGATTTTATTATTGGGGTTATTTGAGGATAAGCAAATAAAACGATATTTGAAATTATATCCCTCATAAAGGGATGAAATAACATCTAAAATATCAATTCATTTATTATGTCAGAGAGTTTTCTTATAAAATTCTCAAAAACATGAAATGTATTGAATTTTCAATTGTAATGTTACGAATACACTACGCCTGTAAACACACGCTGCGAAGAAGATAATGGAATTCCCGATGTGAACAAACCCAAAGCAGGTAGCTATGACGTGTCACAGAAAGAGCGAGGTCATTCTCGAAGTTCGTAACAGTATATTACCCTTTTAACTTTTTCATGAATACTTCCTGAAAAATGGATAAATCGCCACAAGTGTTTTGAATGGGATAAATTGAACACTTCGTTTGGTGATCCAAGGAATGAAAAGTAACTGTTTGTTGGGCAAATTGTTTTCTCTATTTTCTTGTACTGAATAAATTTTTGATGAAAAAATGATAATGGCCATGTTTAAAATTGCGAGAATATACCTAAGCTTTTTAAATTTATTTGCATACAACATTGTGGATAGCTTGATTCAGAAATGTATTATGGCTAAACTTTGGAATATTTTAGGATGAAACATTCTCATATCAATACTATTTTCTCGTTATTGTGTCACAATCTTTCTCAATTGAATCAAGTTGATGTTTTCAAAATCCTTATACAAATACTATAAATGTTAGAATTCAGAACTATTCAGTTTTATGATTCAATCCCCCCTTTCAAAGCTTATCATACCTGTATACTAGTGGTGATATCTCTGTGGTGCTTATGCAACAATATAATTTTTCTATCCGGACTTATCAGTCTCAAATCAGTTCTGTCCACTTGTAAAACCATAGTGCGGTTGTGATCATCTACCACAGATGTCGATTTGAGTTCTTCTGGAGCACTATTATCATTAGAATCATCGCTGGAATTTTTCGTTATTGGAATATTAGGAAATTCTATTCGATCGTCAGGCGTTGTTTGAGGTTCATCTTCAGGCGTGGTAGCAAGTTTTATCAGATTCAAATGTAACGATTGAGAACGAAGCATGGGCGGAATTGAAGGCGAGCTGGGAAATTCTTCGCAACTATTTTCACTTGTTGATGAATCCTACGAAGTACCAAACAGTTAGTACAATGAAGAACGTTTATACGAAGGAATAAATCCATTCGGGATAATGAAAAAAGAGGAGGCATGATTAGCATATCCCAATTAAACAGTATTTGGCTGATCCTGAAATAGTTAATCAGGCTTCCGTTTGCTCATTCTACAGACAGAAATTTTATTAATATATGCTAATCATTTCTAATAAAAATTGTGGATAACGAATGAATATTATCTCCTAACAATTACAATTACATTACTCGATTATCTTGGTGGTAATTCATTGGAAATAATTTAGTAAGTGGTATCGTTAAAATAATAGCACCATGTTGAGAAAAGTTGCTCCGCGTAGTTTTCTGGGTATCCCTCATTCCATTTTCATGTTTCTTTACAGAATAAAATGAGAAATCAATGTCTCCATTTACATCAAACTGCTATTTTGAAAGTAGAAAAAATCGGCTCTGTATTTATCGAGATCTTTCATTACATATGAACTTTCATCTTTCCGTTATAATGGTGTCATTTATATTGTTTTTTACAGCTTTAGTTGCAAATAAACGAAAAATACCAACTAAGGCCTCAATATGCTGTGCGTGGGTTCAGCAATTATATTTTTTTTTCTAGTTGCGTAGTGGATAGATAAAAATTGTGAGAACTTCCTATAAAGTGTGGCTAATAATATAGTACTAGAAATTATTAAATAGAAGAGTCTAATCCGCAATATATAATACAACTATTAGTAATCAAATACAACTGTCGATTAAAAAACTTTTTTGTCTTGGCCAATTTTTTCAACGGATCCAACACATATCCAAAAAAGCAATGGGTAGAACACGATACCTTGAACATAAAATTTTTGTTATGTTTGTAAAGTTCCTAGGCCCCTGAACCATTTTTGAATAATGAGGTGCCACTTGACAAAACGATAGAGCTACATGATTCACGATCAACTCAATTGGTAATGCAGAATTCAATTAAAGGAAATATTTGTTTTTCTACCGATTGATATAGATTGAAATAGTAAATTATTTTTTCTTATTTGCTCATACATGTTATATTTTCTTTTGTTTAATACACAATTAGGTACATCATAATTTTGTTAGCTTATTACCTATAAGTGGTCCTATAGAACCTGTTCAGACAATTTAGTATTTTTTTATAAGTTAAATGTTGATAGCCGTTTCTGGACAATTTTTTTAGTATACTGATCGAAATTATTTCAAAGATAAAAAAAAATATTTTCTGTAATCATTCGAGTAACGAACAGTTGAAATGAATTGAACCAAATATATGCAGTTTGGCCAAAATTAATTGGAATCATGGTTATCAAACAAAAAGTATGAGTTTCCCGATTTTCTTCAGTAGTCATTTAAGATTAAATTCACATTTTTACGAATTTCCACCTCTTTATCCATAGTTTGATATTTGAATTCAATTCATGTCCCAATAAATCGCATAAAAATCTGATTTATGACACCAATCAGTTTGATCTAACCGCATCCCTCTACAAGGAATTCATTTGTATTCAAGAATTTAGATATATAAAACTTTACGGGGTTGTTCCATTTGAATAGAAGGTAGATTTTACATTATTGAATCCCAATTTATCGCTTATATAATCATACCGAAATCAGATACCACCCGTTCATAAGTTTTGGGGATGTCATATATCCTATGTGAGCCAATATAACCCAAAGTACCACCATTCGTTAAGATAAACGTCATAGAAAAGAAAAACTCAATATATTTCATCTTAGGCGCGATTTCATCCAGAAAACTCTCGAGAATATAAGTAGATTAGAATATTCCTGTTCCATCGAGTACGCCTTCAACAGTAATATTCTTGGAAATCTTCCCATTATGGTCCTATATAGATACAAATGCATAAAATGTTTATTTTCTCACCGCTGATCCCCTTCGAAATATTTCACTTTCACTCTTCAACTTTCCAATATTTCCTAATTGTCTTAATTTATGTTTTTCGAACTCATGTGCTTGAAATTTTTCCAATGCATCGTCTATAAAAGTTTCTGGAACTTTTCTTTGCCACACCTTTATTTTTCCAACATACAGCACCTGAAAAAAAAACAAGTGTTCAGAATTCAATTAGACCGGAAACAATTAAAATTATCATGAATGGAAACGAAAGGCTGACTTGGACTTGTTATATATATATATATATATATATATATATATATATATAATTTAGAGAGAGAGATAAAGGGCAATTCTTCTCTTGAACAATCTAATCTCTCAGCACTATTTTTTTCTCTATGCATTAGCTTCCACTTCCACTCCTATCCCAAAATATTTATAGCTGTCCACAAATCAGTATTGTTACGAAACTGGGGTTTATTCTATTTACAATACGGAACCAATCATTATCCGTTTATTAACACTTCACAAAAAAACACAGTACAAACATGACAATCAAATAAAACAATTACAGTTCGCCACTGAAATATAGCTCACTCTATCTGAATAAGTCTTTCTTCGGAAATGAACGAACTCGAAGAATGAATCCCCGCGATGCGCGGCTGTTAAAATAGTCAACAGATAAGTAGAATGTACTAGACTGTCGTTTCCTGAATCATCTGGAACTCCTTGGAATTCGCGATGGTTCGGTTGAAAAGACCGGTGACGTCAACGAGTCGACACTCGTCAGATTAACCAGTCGTGAGTAGCGGACAGTGGCGTTGTGGATTCGTAACACTACTCCCCTCTAATTTTGATCATACCGATCAAAAGCCATCGTTTCATGATATGACTTCAATCTTTCCAGATGAACAATTTTCATCTTGGTCCTAGGACTGTTATTGGATTCTGTAAACCACGTCTTCTCCTTTTCGCCTCGTACGGTCCTTCCCGAAACGGTGTGAGTTTGGAAAATACACCTGGCTTCCTACGTGGATTTTATAGCCAAATCTGGCTTCTTTGATTCCTTCTGGATCAGCTTTCAAATCTTAACGACCTATCATCCTATCACTTGCCAGAATCAACCTCTCCCAAACTGTTTCGAGGATTTTTAGCGGTTTAGTACCTCAACCTTTTGGTTGCTTGATGATCCGAACAACGAGTCACAAGGCAATCAGGACTTCCCTTCCATTGATAATGCTAGCCGGGGTAAGCTTGGAGAAATTGCTCTCTGTATGCCATCAGAAATAGTGGAAAGGTGTTTGTCCCAATCCTTTTGATGTTTTTCCACTTTGCTTGGAAATATATTCTTCCATACTTCGGTTGAAACTTTCAAGTATGCCATCCGACTGGGGGTGGGGCGCACTAGTTCTGGTCTTGCTGATATCTATTGGCTCATAAACTTTCTCAAATAACTTCGACTCGTTGCTCCTGGTACTCCAGATCTTGGAACATGATGTTCACCAATGACCTTGCTATTGTGGATGATTTCTGGTCTGGAAAGGCATTTCCATTTGCTGAAATAGTCCATGGCAACAAGGATGTATTTCTGTCATCCTCCGCCTCAGAAAATGCTCAATGGCTATCCATTCGAATGGTGCACCTACATTGTATTTCTCCATTTCATTCTTGGACCGTGTTTGGGACCATTAGTAGTGCCACAACTGGACTTCTTCGCATCAGCTTTCTACATCTTCCAAACATGAACCCAGTAGAACCTCTGCCTGGCCTTGTCCAAAGTCTTATTGACTCCTAGGTGTCCTCCTATTCCACCCCTATAAATTTCCTTCATGACTCCACCAATCCTCTTCCTGGGCGAAACCAACTGTAATGACGACCTCCTATCAGCTGACTCCCAAACCCGTTCGAGTAATCCATTTTATATTTCTTGGAAACCAATATTTTTCCGACATGCTTTTCCACCTCCTATTGTTTGGCAAATGGTAATATTCTTAGTGGTGTGCTGGATCAGGTTGGTTCGCCTGTTGATGACCCTGCGGAATCAAATACTCACTTCCTTTTGCAATGAATTTCATAGAGGCTTCGGATTCCTTTTCATCTAGCTTTTTGTCCTTCTGAGTTTATCATCTCCAGGAGCCACTTCAAAGCCGCATGAACGGTCCTGATGAAAAACATCCTTCCATATATAAATTTGTGAAAGTGATCTAGTGCCCTGCTATCACTAGAAGTTCCTTCCTGGTGACCTAGTGATTCGGGCTAGCTCTCGTTTTTCATGACGACGTTACGTTTTCTATAATCCACACATAATCTTGTAGATCCATCTTTCTTGGAAACCAGTATCTTCCTGACAAGTTTTCCACCTCTTGTTGTTTGGCAAATGGTAATCTTCTTGGTGGTTGTCGAATTGGGTGGGCTTGACCGGTATCTATCCTGGCTGGATCAGGTTGGTTTGTCCTGTTGATGACCCTGCGGAATCAAATACGCCACTTTCCTTTCGCAATGAATTTCATGGAGGCTTCGTATTCCTTCGGTGAGATATGATTCAAGGTTTTCTCGATGGTTTTCAGACTGTGCCTCTTTTATCCTGATATCCGCTTGTTTTGCAGTCTGCTACCCACTCAACTGGCTTGCATACTCCTATGATGTCTCCTTCCAGGACAGTTATTCCGTCAGAAAATACACTAGCAATTCCGACAGTCCCAATTAGAGCTCATGCAAGTGATAATTTGCTAGGAGATTCTTCACATGGCTATGTTATTCCAACACACACCCATGGTTTTCTTTGAGTAGAGCCTCAATGATCTTCCCAGTTGAACCAGGTATCCTGACAGTTTTGGCTATCGCACTTTCACATAGCTCCCCCTTTCGAATGATATCGTTAAAATAAATTCGTCCTTTCCAAATTTCATAGTTTTCATCTCACCATCGAAAGAAAATCCATAGTAACTTATCAAATCCATCCCAAGAATGAATTCGTCTTCTATGTCTGCCACGAAAACTCTTTTCAGTATGCGTAGTCTTCCACTTCAGTGACTATTTGTAGGACGAAATTGGACAAGTGGTTTTACATTCTGTGGCGCAGGGATACCGGAAAACTGACGCACCAGTGTCTATAGTGCATATGACGTCTCTTTGCTTCACTTTTCCTCTGATGGTCAAACTAACGGTCATTCTTCTGATGCGCCCCGATATGCTGGCTGATTTAAGTTTTTCTGATATCTATCCGAGAACTCTCTAGATGATCCTGTCCTCGCAGGTGGGTAAGAACGCGGGGGTGGCCTGGTAGGTGATGACGAGCGACGAGCGTTGTGCCACCATAACCCTGCAGTCTCTCTTGAAATGTCCGCCCCTACCACATCTGAAACAGTTTTATCTTGGTTGGTTATTAGCGCTGGATTTCATTTCTTCTGATATTCTGCTGAGCATCTGTTATAACTATACTATAACTTTGTGTCTTATCCTGGGGTGATTCTTCAATCGATAGCGCACTTACTTTCGGCATTGAGGTGTTGCTTCCACTTCTAAGGAGCGAACCAAAGTTTCACTGCATTTCTTGAAGTCCTTTGTATTTCAATATTTCTCAATCCGTCAATGAATGCCTGCACCGCCAACTGTTCTTTGAAATCCTCCGGGGCATCTGGGTAGGCAATCTGCATAAGTCTATGCACGTCTGCTTCAAACTCCTGCGGACTTTTACCACTTCTGCACTCGTGTTCTTAACAACTGTTCTCTATGTTGGTCGCCGAACCTCAATTCCAGAGTATCAATAAGGTTTCTATATTGCGATGCTAATCTTTTGTGATGGTTTGTAAAATTCATAAAGCAGGTCCTCTCAAGGCTACTATGAGTGCACCGCCCATACTTCTTTCTTTGCTCCTTCTCAAACTACCTTGACTTCTTTTTTGTATATCCATTCCTTTCATCTTCTCCTAGACTGTGTTGATTTCGGTTCCATTTTTATCAACATCTTCTTTCAGCCCATGTTTTGCCCCTCAGATAATCTGCTCGAAAAGTATTTTCTGTGGTTCTCGTTGTTCCTTCTCCTTGTTTTTTCTTTTTCGTTGTTACTCCTCTTCCATGCTTTAATTTGCTGTCCCCCGATTGTTTTATGGTATTTTGATAATGTTTAAGAGTATTCGTCTCACTTCCCAGTTTTTTCGCTTTATTGAAAAGCATTCGCGCAGAGGTTGTCCACCAGCTCACCTTACCTTTTTTATTTTTTTTTTTCCAATTTTTAATACTGTAATTTGTTAAAAATTACATTATACACACGTCATTCACGGTTGTACCAAAGGTTACATAAGACCCTGTATATTCCAAAACTGACCAATTCAGAATGTTTCTCGAATATCATTCCGCTAATTTTTTTTGCTTTCAGTGAACTATGCCCATTAATTGAAATTGTCAGTATTTTGAAACGAAAATTGACGAAAACACACAAAACACACAATTATTGCCTTATCAAGATCACGAAAAAGTTGTTTTTTAACATGTGTCGCTTGTGAAAATGTCCCAATAAGAACTCAACGAAGAGGAAAATGCATTGAGAATTACATTGCACAATGGCAGTGACTCCCAGGAGTATGGTAAGCCAAAGTTCCATTCAAATTCCTGGGCTCGAGGGTATGTGTTGAACAAGGATTCTTTGGAATACCATGAAAGGTAGAGCACAATAAACCTAATTAGATCTTTGAACACCCTTTAATACTGAAAACAATGAAAAATCATTGACTCTCCGCTGACTTGACATTGTGTTGAGAAGTACTTCTGGCGACCCTGAGTTTAACATAGTATAAAAGTGTAATATTAAAATTATTATTGAAACTCCACAAATGTTGAGGTAGCGCAATTCAGCTCATCTTCAGCCGGTCATTACACAGAAAAATATGGAACTTTCAGTGTAGAAAATGACATCAATTCTGTATGGACCCGTTTTCATCGTAAAATTAAAAGCAAGTTCAAAAATACTATTAGTAGAAGAAGAGTTTCAAACACATTCCCATAAAAAAATATTCGGAGTATTTTTAGAATTTTTTCAACCTTGTTATTGGTGCCTTAGATTTTCCACATTCATTTCAAAATATCATAGTTTTGTGTACAATCATGTGGGTGGGTGAGTTGTACTATAACCTAGAATAATGTTGATTTCTGTTTTTAATATCAATACAAATATTTTTAAGTTTCTACAAATTACCACTCATCTCCACTCGGACAGTACCTGTAATTTAATTTTTCTAATTTTGACATTTAAAGCAACACTTTTCAAAACACGTTGACGTTATCAAATGTTTTACTTTTCATCACCAGATGCGAAAAGTAAAATTTTTCGCAACTGGTGCTGAAAAGTAAATTTCACCTCCAGTTGCAAAAATACAGGAACAAATTTTTGTTATAATTTTGATGCTAAACTACTTGGAGTTCTTCTTCATTGTTATTATATTCTCTTTACATATTATGAACATTAAATTTTATTCGAATTCAATACATAATATGTATGGTAGAAACTAATTATAAATATTAATAACATAATTTGAACAATTGGTGATATTGACCCCAGCTGACAAAGTAGTTTTCTATGTAGCATTAATTTTCGTTTTTTCCATGGAAGTCTCTTCAAGGATGAGAACACGCTTTTAACGCACTAAAAAGTAAAAAAATACATAAAAACTTTCTCACTTACGTTGAAGTATGGTAATGCGTTTGACAATTAATATCGTCCACTTGGCCATGCGGTCTAAGGGCCGGTGCGCACATACGATTTTCAGTGGCGCGATTATTTAGTCGCAAAAATAGTACACACGGCATTAAATATAAATGCGCGTATATACTACATAATAATCACAGCGATTAAAAAGATGCAGCCTGTTCTATTTTAGCGCGGCACGATTGTCGTAGTTTAAAATGAGTCACATGGACAGGTATGGACCTGCGCGCACTTGCGACTATTATCGCAGTTCATTTACGGCCGTGACTGTGTGTTTGATATTCTGATATGTTATCTTTGGACCTATTGCCTCTGATAATTCATCGAAACTGTTAACGCTCATCCTATGGTACCTAATTGAAAATGAATTGAGGATGATCTCTCAAGTCTTTTTACATTTTGTAGAATTGACCTTTTAGCAACCTTTGACTTATAAGTGGATGCACCCAATATTGCTTTTTGCATCTTTTTCTAGATTTCCGTAATAACAGAGCTATCACACAAGCGGTTTCTATAAAATCCATGTTGGTACTTATAAGGTTGCAATTAATCACCTGCAAGTGCGCGGTCCGTGATTTATTGTTAGCGATCACGATTTTTCTGTCGCGCTACTGAAAATCGCATGTGCGCCCCGGCCCTGAGAGGCAAGATCTAAGCTCTGATATCAAAAACTGGCGAGAATTCGAATCCCCACGCCTGACGTTTTTTTTATTTTTCCAATCGAAACTAGGAAATGATTTTTTTTTATTTGAATATTCATCCCAAAATTAAATTATTTCTGAATTTCAAAGTGAAAAATTAAAAAAAAAACGTCAGGCGTGAGGATTTAAATTCTCCCAAACTTTTGAGATCCAGAGCGAAGATCTCGAGCCTTAGACCGCTCGGCTAACTGGACGATATTAATTGCCAAACGCATTACCATACTTTAACGTGAGAGAGTTTTTCATTTAATTTTGTACCTGTTACCTGTAAAGGGGCCCCGTTATCAAGCTAGCAAGTACTCATACGTTCTCAACTACATATCACACTATTCATACTTAAAATTTCAGCTTTGCTAAAATGAGGTGGTTTGCCGGCTCTGGGATCTCACTCTAAAAGTAGGTATTATGTTTCTCAAAGATACGAAACCAAAAGCACCCCATGCTTTTCGGCATAGTCGTAGAATATTAAAATTATTAAAAGTGCGTTAAAAGCGTGTTCTTCAGTTTTGTATAGGAGTACCGTTAGCTTTTAAGTTAGGATCATGAAAATTGGTATTTTGGCTCTCTGTTACTCTGTTAGAGGGGTGAAAAGGGCTTGAAACGTTTGTATGAAAAATATTGTTATATTTGCTCAAAACTTGGTATACATACTTCTTGATGTAAAATAATTAAATGTAAAATACACAACGTTCTACTATCATCCCCTAGGGAGGTGCAATACGGCGGTGAAGTTTGTATGGAGAATATATATATATATATATATATATATATATATATATATATATATTTTATGATGAGGTGATTGCGGTTTATTTTATTTATTATTGATCTATTTATTTTCACAATCAGACATCATAACAAATAAATATTTTGTGTTTAACAAATTTTTTTTTTTACTATTTTTAAAATCTTTCTAGCTAGTTGCCCTTTGAATTTGATTTATTATGTACATAAATAAAAATCCATATAAATATTCCAAATGTCCGGCTATGTATTTTACCTTTTTCCCATTGATTCTTTTACCTTATTTTCTTTACCTCAGCTAACTCGATCGGTACGCCTATGAAATCTCAAGAGTCAGTTCTACTATGGAGCCCTCTGGTAGTTCTTGATGTCAATTTCAGGAAATGGCAACTTGTTTTGCTCAAAGATTGAAAATAAGGCAGAAATTCATCAATATAATATTTTCCTTTATTCAGGAAGACTTACTGTTACCTATTCTGCGATAATTAACTTAAATTAGTGCTTCATAGCAAAATATACATGGAAAGTGTTGTGATGATAAAAAGTGAAATGTAACCTATTTTGTAGGTTATGTAGTCTATATACCAATTCATGAAAGTGTTCTATCAAAAAGGGTTCTTAAAAGGTTTATTTTCGAAATGCACTGAGTTTAGTAACTTTTTATGGTTCAAAAGTACCTGTGGCTTTTCGAAACGCAAAAGTTCAGTGGCTCGGATCGCTCTCCCGTTCCTGAAAACTGCCGTTTCAGTCTGCAGCTCCCTTGTTGACTGTGAATTCGCTCTCGTACTGGTATATGTCTCAAATGAGAAGATAAGATTCGTTCTGCATCTGGGTTTTTCATCAGCTACAGTTCTTTCTAGTATTTCCCTGTGTTGTATTGGCAAATAACTGTTTTTGTAACGAAAATATGCTTGATTTTTCAAATTCAAATTTCTAGAGTTGGTTTTTTCAAAATTATTTTTTTCTCATTCTTTAGCTTGTTGATTTTTTTCACTTGATACCACCCATCCTTTGTTTTCTTCTCGAATTTTTTATTTACACGCACTTTTTGTTGCACTTTTCATTATTTTCATTTATTTGACAGTTTTTATTCACTAATAGTTTCTAAATACCTTACATACTATATACATAATATATACAAAATCATTTTTGACGTTTTCTCTTTTTCATATTTTCAATATTCATAATTTTGCATCAAGATCTTTCCTGTCATCTCATTGGCTATTGTGTTCAGATCTAATTTCATATACATAATGTTCTAACTTCAACATTTTGTTGTCTGCTCGTGCTCAGAAATATATTAGTAAATTTGGAGATCTATAATTTTATAAATTATGCCAATCGGTTGTAATGTATATATATATATATAAATATATATATATATATAAATATATATATATATATATACATATAGGGTGTAATCTAACCTCTTGCATACTCGTGAATGACGAGTGCATAATGCCATTTTATTACAAATTACAGCGGTTAAAAATTCGAAAGAAATTGTTTTGTCACCGCGAAGTTTTGGTAGGTAATACATTTTTTATAGATATTTTTTTTCTGGCTTATCAAAAACTCATCGTGTAAATTTCAAAAGAAAAATCTGTTTATTTTTTTATGGACTATCAACTGTTAGTGGTTGTACAAGAGGTTAGATTACATCCTGTATATACCCCTTACGATATACTTACCAATCGAGGTTTGAATCGTCGAAGAAGTTCCACTTCTGTCACCTGTACTGACTATCAGGCCCTCT
This sequence comes from Gonioctena quinquepunctata, assembly GCA_018342105.1. NCBI lineage: Eukaryota > Metazoa > Arthropoda > Insecta > Coleoptera > Chrysomelidae > Gonioctena > Gonioctena quinquepunctata. The sequence continues at coordinate 223,719 of JAFIRS010001646.1, forward strand.
TTTTTTATTGTGTAATCAACAGAATACCGCCGATTATAGATTACAATTATTTTTAACTAATTGTTTAAAAAGATGAGAGATGGCATTATTAATAGCACCGATTTTCTCAATGAGAGAAAAAGACGAAACAGATTAAAATAAAAATGAACTACATCTAAAAAATGAAATGAAAATGAGTTTTCTGGTGATTCCTGAAGATATTCATTCGAAAATTGAATGGGGCATATGTATACATTATAAATTAATATTAACATGAAAAGAAACTGATTATTTATTTTAGCAATTCAGATTGAAAACAATTCTGATATCATGTGCTCAAAACTTAAGAAGGTTTCAAAGAAAATATCCACATTTCCTAAGTAGTCATTTGCCGTGAGGCTCAACCTGTACAGAGGAGCATTTTGGTCCAGATTGGAATCCTTAGCCCAAAAACCTGATCAAAACGTTCAAAAGTTTTTCAAAGAGTGCCAAGAACAATCACTTTATGAGAAGTGGATTCGCATGCGCTTCTGTGAGTGGCGCTTCATTTATAGGGCCAGATCAGACTGTGTCCCACTAAATACCACCAAGAGATATGGGAATGGGGACAAACGGTATCGGAGGTGCCAGGAACATTACGAAACTCTGCCACATGTCCTCAACAATTGCATAATGCACTCAGTAGCATGGCAAAGGAGGTATAATTCCGTACAAGACGCCTGGTCAAATCAACCCCTCATCTATTGGGCACCGTCCAGGTCAATGGATAGGTCCCTCATTCAAACTCGAACCTCCTGCCTAATATTGTCAGCATCAACAAAACTGAGGTCAAAATTACCATCGTCGACGTCACGATCCCGTTTGAGAATAAGCACCAAGCCCTCACAAGAGCCAGGGATCTTAAACTAGAAAAACACGATGGTTTGGCAGAGGTGCCAAGGGTACGAAACGTGGGAGCTCTGGACATCTGGGACCAGGAAAACGAAGCGGTTTTGAGAAAGTGCGTTTCACTCAAATATGCAACGCTCATGCCTCGCCTGATGGCATCGACGTAATCAAATGGTCACGCGATATCTACGTTGAACACGCCACGGGTGTGAAGCGGTACGCCTGAATCTTGACTCAAGCCTACATTATCGTGTGACTTTTAGTTGTGATATTTATTGTTTGTGATGAAAGCCATGTTTTCATACTCAAAATTAACCATCACAAATTGAGGAGCACAACACGAAAACATTAGTCGAGTTCGAAACAATCGAATTTCTAGACATCACCCAAAGATGTGCAATCGGACCTTTTGAGAACCAAAAACACAACGAGAAACTATCTCAACAAATGTATACATATATATATTGGATCATATGGTCCGCCACACTTGACTTATTCTCCCTTCGGTGGGTAGCATGGGCCAAATATCCGTGGAACCTCTTGGAAAATGAACGTTTTGTCTGACCGTAACAGACTTAGTCAGAATTTTGGCAACTAATATCATAAGTTCCCGACTCATCTAACATGTCAGTTTTGTCCTTCAGATTTCCTAATAACGTTTGCAGGTATCTTGGAGATTCACATCCCCGAAAATGGTGTTGAGACCTCGAGGTTTCGATTGAGAGGGATTCTAACGAATCTTTTGCTTTCCGTCGATTTTCTCAGAGTCGTGGTTTCATTCGCTAAACGTGTGAAACGCTTCTTTCTCAAGAGATTATCAATAATGTCTGGTGTATATCCATTAATTATTGCTGTTTCCTTGATCTTTTTGATTTCATTTTTAAAACGATCAGCATTTAAAGCATTGCGGCGGCGTGTATCTAATACCCAGAGCCGTAAATTTTTCTTTGAAAGCTGATCATGTGAAGTGAGTAAGTGTGGTGAAGGGGATACTTGTGCAATTTTTTTAAAGTACGCCTTAATCTATGCATTTTTGTTGAAGCATCGTTACTATGAGGCCTCTGAGCTATCTAGTTCTACAATGAGGAGACCATCTTGAGAATAACTAGTCTGCCATCCTGGAACTGCCATCTTGAATTCTTGAATTTTGACAAAAATCAATATTCTTCGACTGAATCAACCAATAATCTTCGTCTACCATCTTGGAGCCGCTATCTTGAATTTATGAATATTGACAATAAATTCTTTTTTTTTATTGGTGCGCCTTTTACCCATTTGAAGCACGCCTCAGCGTGTTTAAATCGAACTTTAAAAAACGCGCGTTTTTTAAAGTTACCATGGCAACATCAACAAATCGAGAAACGTGAAGTCTAAATGACACATTTTTGTTTATTGATCTAACAGGAGTACCTTGTAACGTCAAATAAAATATTACTAACAACTCGTTCATTTATATGTGATACCTCTTGCTCCTCCATCCATTTGATGAACTTCATATTTTTTTTTATAGTCTAAATGACACATTTTTTATTATTGATCTGACAGGAGTACCTTGTAACGTCAAATAAAATATTACTAACAACTCGTTCATTTATATGGATACCTCTTGCTCCTCCATCCATTTGATGAACTTCATATTCTTTTTTATATATCACTGGATTTTCGCGGTATCAACCGCGATTCTGCCTCACTATTCAAAAAATCGATATTAGAATAATTCATTTTTGAGCTCTGGTGACAACGAATATTGATCTTTGATAACAAATTGCAAATGAATATCTGTTTTTCTCATTTCCATGACAACGTAAGGTATACTGATGTCACATCACGAATTCAACCATTTTGCATTATTATTATTATTACATATGATTTCAAAGTGCACCAATAAAAAAAATAGCGTAAAGTATTCGTGGATAACTGGTCTTAAAAACACTTGCTCTATTTCGAGCACTCCGGCTGCGCCGTCGTGCTCGAAAAATCGCGCGTGTTTTGAAGCTCTTTTTATCCACTTATACTTTAATATACTAAATATCCGACCCCAAAAACCCTCACATACCAATTTTGAATAGAATCGGACCATAGTTACAAAACTCGTCCGCCATCTTTATGAATTTTGACAGGAATTTCATAATCTCCGATCCCGAAAACCCCCACATACCAATTTTGAATGGAATCGGACCATAATCACAAAACTCGTCTGCCATCTTAAATTTGTGAATTTTGATAGAAAAAAATCACAATCTTCGACCCTGAAAACCCCCACATACCAATTTTGAATAGAATCGGGCCAGATCTCAGAGATCATTGGCCACCTTGGAGCCGCCATTTAGATTTTATAAATTTCGACAAAAAATTGACAATCTTCGACCCCGAAAACCCCCGTATACCAATTTTTAATCGAATCGGACCATGAATACAAATTTCGTCCGCCATCTTGGAGTCGCCTTTTTTTTTATCAAAAATTCCATAATGAATTGTTACGGGAAATGTGAACACCTACAAAATTTCTGGTTAATCGGACAACTAGAAGTGGGTCAATTTTAACTTGTAAGATTTGATTACACACATCGGGACAGGTGAAACTTAATAAAAGCTTGTAAAAAGTTCATTTTGATTCAAATTTCTACCATATCATTGCTAATATCATCATAGATGCGCCGTTAGCCAAGTTTCTGTTGAAATAATTACATCATATGCTGAAACGCTGACGGATAGTTTAAAACTTGTCGAATTGGAAATAAGGCCTTGCACGTTTTGATAAAGAATATTCAATTTCTTCAGCCCACCATTAATGGACATCATTTAGGCTTCCAACATTTTTAATTTGAAAATGTTTACCATTTTTCTTCTTGCGAATTAGAATAATTCCATTCTTCTTCTTTGAAAACAAAAGTCTGTTTGCGATAGTAAGGAATTCTTTTACGAAAATCGGTCGATTCGGATCGTTGATACCTCCCCAGCTTATGTCCATGTCTTTGAGAGATAGATTTCCTTCAATTTTCCTGGCTGCCATGAACTCCTCTTTCTTCAGTTGTGATACGAATCTGATTAGAATTTCTTTTGGTACATCTGTTAATTCTATAGCAATTATCAATACTGTTCTTGCCAAAATTGACGTTCAATTTCTACATCTCGTGTACTGTTCCTGTTTGTTCAGATTCAATTCGATATTTTCCGATTCAAGGTGTATGCATTTTGTTTCAAGATACTCAATTTTTCCGTAAAGTTCCTAGATTTTTACAAGCTTTTATTTAGTTTCACTTGATAGTTCGTTCGTTTGTCCGTTAGTTCGTTCGTTAGTTAGGGTCAAATCTTGCAAGTGAATTTTGACCGACTTCTAGTCGTCCGATTAATTTGAAATTTGGCAGGTATTCATAACTCCGGTGACAAATATTATTGAATTTTTGTTAGAGAAAAAAACAAAATGGCGGCTCCAAGATGGTGAACGAGATTTGTAATTATGGTCCGATTTGATTCAAAATTGGTATGTGGGGTTTTCGGGGTCGGAATTATGAATTTTTTGTCAAAATTCTAATTCAAAATGGCTTCAAGTGGGGCGGTTTTGTGATTGAAGTTTGATTCGATTCAAAATTGGTATGTAATAAATTTAAGATGGCGGCCCCAAGATGGAGAAGGAATTTTGAGATTATGTCCGATTCCATTCAAAATTGGTATGTGTAGATTTTTGGGGTCGGAATTATGAAATTTTTGTCAAAATTCGTAAATTCAGGATGGCGGCCCCAAGATGGAGGACGAGTTTTGTGATTATGTTCCAATTCGATTCAAAATTGGTATAGAGGGGTTTTCGGGGTCGTACATCATGAAATTTTTGTCAAAATTCATGAATTCAAGATGGCGGCTTCCGAGATGATGGACGAGTTTTGTGATTATGATCCGATTCAATTCAAAACTGGTATTTAGGGGTTTTGGGTGTGGGAGATTATGAATTTCTTGTAAAAAATCATAAGTTTGATATGGCGGCCTCAAGATGGAGGACAAGTTTTCTGATTATGGTCATATTTCATTCAAAATTGGTATGTGGGGGTTTTCAGGTTCGAAGATTACGAATTCTTTGTCAAAATCTATTAATTCAAGATGGCGACTCCAGGATGACGGACGAGTTTTTGGAGTCAGAGATCATGATTTCTTTCAGCTCAAAACTTGTAATAACGATGCACTATTGGAAATTAACAGATTAAAGCGAACTAACTGAAAAGTAAAAATAAATAACTAATACAAAAACTTCTGGAGACAAGCTTTTATTTAAGCCGTGTACTGAAACGTATAAAATAAATTTAAGAAATCGCTGACTATGATTTAATTATTTTTTGTTGAAATATCTGGTTTTAAAAAGCTTGTCGCGCGAACTGTAACAAAATTAATACTTCGAAAAGTTGTTACTTACCAACCATTCATTGTCCAATATAATTAATTGCATGGGTATCTACTTTCATGAATACTTTGTAAAAATCAAATATCCCGACAAGTTCTTGCTCACCAACTAATCACTGCCCAATCAAATTAATTGGTACCTACTTTTATGAACACTTAGCGCGACAAGCTTTTTGAAACCAAATAATTCAACAAAAAATAATTAAACCATTGTCAGCGATGACTTAAATTTATTTAATACGTTTTAGTACACGGCATAAATGAAAGATTGTTTTCAAAAAGTTTTTATTAGTTATTTTTAGGTCTTAGCTTTTTATTACAGCATTGTTTTCATCATGACAACTGTTGAGAGATTCCCTATTCATGTCGCCGATTTTTATAATTTTCATCATCAAATCACGAATCGTTGGTTTTGTACATTCTTTACAAATCCAAGAGCCATCCAATTGTTTTTCGTCTTGCCTCTGCAGCTCATGTGAATCATCCTTAGACAATTTTTTTGACATTTCACGGTTTTTCTTTGTCTACGAATCTTATTTTTTCTAGACACAGGACGTTGACAACGTTGCTTGGATACTATAGCTATTTTATCTTGTCTTGTCAGTCTTGTTTTCCATTTTTATCGCACGTCGGTCGTTGCAAAAAAGCGGTAGGTATCTAGTTGGGAAAAACTACTTTGCTGACCAGAATATAATATTCCGTTGATTTGAGACTTGTAATGCGATTATTGAGATCATAATGCCAAATTGACATCTTAAAGAAATGCTTTCTTGCACCATGAAAAAATAATATCAGCCCCTCATAAGGGTAGTTCATTCCTGTGATTTTTAGAAAAACTTTGCTCACCGGAGGTATCCGAAGAAGATATTTCATTGAAAGCTGCAATATAATTGGAAAAAACATACTCTTTGGCCACCATAGAAAAAATGCATATCAACCTCCTCATAAGGGTAGTTTATACGTGTCATTTTTCGAAAAACTTTGGTGACCGGCGGTATTCAATGGCTATATTTCATTGAAAACGCTGGAATATGATTGAGAAACACATACTTCTTGTGCCACCATAGAAAAACAAATTCTAGTTTGGTTATCCATGACTGCCACTGAAAAAATGACTATCGGAATTTGTAAATAGAGGTATGGTGGCAATCATAATTCAATAATAATTCTATCAACAGTGTCGTTAGTTATCTCGATTCAAACAAAATTGCAATGAAATCTACTTTTGAAAAAAAAAACGCCAATATTTGGTTGGGTAATATAAACCTATAAAATGGGTAATATAAACCTATAAAATGGAACTTTATTACATTTGAAGCAACGAGCATAAAAACATGGAGTTTTCTATTCAAAATAACAACGTTAGGTGGAAAGTTGCAATGAAAGAAACATTTGAATGAAAACAAAATGTGATAAATAGTTATTTTGTATATGAAGCAATTTTTGTTTGAGGTTTCCACATCTAAAAGGGTTTGCATGTGAATGAAATATTATTCCGGTGCTTTTTTATATGCCCTACTTGAAAATATGTGTTTGTCAATTTTCGACCTTACTGAGCGAATCTCATTGAATAATTTGTGCTTATAAAGACGGTATTCATTCATGGAAACCAGAATGACTTTTAAAATTAACATTTGAAATAACAAATTAGATGATTATTTTTTAGTGGCCCTGTAGATAATTTGAAAGAATGCTTTATACTAGGGGCGGTCTGGGACCAAAAAAGTTACCGGGAGAAAATGGCGATAAAGTGGCCCACCTTTTTTTTTGTAGTCAATTAAACATACAAAGCAAATTTTCATAGTTTTTTTTATTGTGGCTCTGAATTTAGGTAACAAGTATAGAAACTAGAGAAAAATGAAACTTTAACCCTTATAAAAAATAAATGGTTTTAGTTTCATTTAAAAATGAAATAGACAGTATTTAAGTACTCTAATGAATCAGATATACTCATTTTACAAATATGTTTCAACCATATTAAAAAATTACGTTTAAAAAGTGAATTCAAGAAATATAAACGTGATGAATAAAATCTTATGAACATATTAAATGTATCTTTCTTCGACTCGAAAATTGACAATTTTTAATGTTGACGCTCATGGAAAATCAAAACGACTGAATACCTATCGATTCATTGATTTATTCAAAATGAGTTATTACAAATGGAAGCTTGATATTGAGAATACTATAAATTAAAACTAAATAATGAGCATTTTCCTCATTAAATCACTTTTTTGGGCCTCTTTGTCAATAATTTCATCGGGATTTAGACTATTGAGAATGTCCTTGTTGCATGACTTCAGCAAGAAAACTGTTCATTTTCTTGGGATAATTGATTTCTGAGACGATTTTTTATATAATTCTCTCACAAGACACTTGAGTGAAGCAAAGAGTTAAAAGATATTTCTAAGCTAGAAAAAGGTATTTGTATGTCGTGGCATACACATTGTACCGATTTAAAATATTGTAACAACAAATCACACAACGACAACGCTGCACTGCACAACGCAAAACGAAAGAGCGCGAAAAAACGTAACAGAGGTGGTGGTGGTGGTGGAGGTGGAGGGAGGGGCGACGGCGAGGCGGCTATTTCGTATTATTTATTGTCAGATGCGTTCGAATTTCTCAAAAACTATGTTATGTATTGATTTTAATTTTGGTTGCATATTGTTGACATGGCCGGACTCCGACGCATATCCGGCCCATCCAGGGGTCCGGCCCACCGACAAAAGTCCCGGTACTCCCTGTGGCCAGACCGCCCCTGCTTTTTACAAATTATGCGTCTTCTGATTTCATGGCACCCAATGAAATTTAAGACTTTTATTATTACTTATAACAAAATAGTGAACTGTTTCCTTATGTCGCGGTCACCCGATATAATGGTGTGGACTAAGTGTGGATATACAGTGCGGCTTTTAATAGCCCCCCCCCCTGTTAACTTTTGAACGGTTTGATGTAGAAAAATGAAAAAAAAAGATATTGTATGATATCACCGATAATACCTTTTGACATAAAAGACATTGTGATTGCCCGATAGATGGCGCAGGAGGGCACATCAACTTCAAAATTTTAAATAGCATGGGGGGTCATGTGGCACATAGTTGGAAAGATAGTTCAATTCTCTTTCCAACCATCTAATTGTTTTTATAATTTCGTTGATTTGATTTTTCATAATGTGCATTTGAAATGTCAAGCATAAGTGGGGATCTGAATGGTACCATTATCACGATAACTTTTGAACGGTTTCATATGAAACAATGGGAGCACAAATATTTTGAATGGTATTACCGATCCTAGTCTTTGGGAGAAAAAACATTACAATTACTCGACAGAGAGCGCTGGGGGCATGACAACTTGAAAATATCGAAAGGCATAGAGGTCGAGTTGCACACCGTTGAAATGATAATTCAATCATAGTTTCAACCATGGTTTTTCTTCGGAATCACAATTGCGATGAGTAACACTGAATACGGTCAATAGAGAAAGATTCATTACTTAACTGATTTTTCATTTTTGAATTCGTTTCAAAGCTGAATTAGGTAGAAATTTTGAATCCATACAGTAATCCATTTTTTCAATTGATGCGGCCCATAGTTGAGAAACAAACGGCATTCAAGTCACTAAATGATTTTCACAAACTGGGTTTACAAAACCACCACACAATAGCCTTTATAGTCTTTTCAAGAGATTATACCCAAATAATACTCAACTCATTTATTTTTAATGACCATAATTATAAAGGGTATCATTTATCGGATTTAGTGAATTTATAATCAAGCAGTAACCTAGAAATGCCCATTATGAAATTGGATTATTTGTCGATTTTAAGAATTTCTAATGTAACAATGATTATATCATTACTTACCTGCTCTTTATATTATTGCCTTTGTATTTAAAGAAGAGTTTCATTCTACTTCTACTAGAATTATTTTGAATTTGATTCATTATCATGGTTCGTGTACGTTCTATCGACGAGAAAACTGAAGCAATCTACATTTTTGGTGAGGCCCGTGGGAACTACCATGCAGCAGAGATAATTTTTAATGAAACATTCCCTGATCATCCAATAACTCGAAAGTATTTGAGGGAACTGGTTGAAAAATTCAACAGAACTGGCTCTGTTCATAAGGCCAGTGGAGCTGGCCAAAAATCAATTTCGGAGGAGACGGAAGTTTGCCAAATGCATATTGTAAAAAAAAGTATGAACGAAATAAAAAAAAAGATGAAAGAAAATTGAATTGTCTCTTCAACGATGAGCCACATAAGCACATGCTAATTGAAATTTTCAAGTTGATGCCCCCCGCGCCATCTATCGGGCAATCACGATGTCTTTCATTTCGAATATGATTCAACACCTTTTATTTTCATTATTCTTCGTAAACCATTCAAAGGTTGACAGGGTGAGGGGGGACTATAAAAAGCCGCACTTATGCTTGAAATTTCAAATGCACATTGTGAAAAAACAAATAATCGAAATGATAAAAACAATTGGATGGTTGGAAAGAGAATTAAACTATCTTTTCATCGATGTATCACATGACCCCCCATGCTATTTGAAATTTTGAAGTTGATGTGCCCCCCGCGCCATCCACCAGGCAATCACAATGTCTTTTATTTCAAAAAGTAGTATCGGTGATATCATAAATACCTTTCTTTTCATTTTCTACGTCGAACCGTAAAAGTTATAAGGGGGGGATAAAAGCCGCAAAGTCACATATCAACGAAATAAAAAAAAAGTGTTTGGAAAGGGAATTGAATTATCTTTTCAACGATATGCCACATGACCCCCATGTTATTTAAAATTTTGATGTTGATGTGCCCCCCGCGCCATCTATCGGCAATCACAATGTCTTTTATTTCAGAAAGTAGTATCGGTGATATCATACAATACCTTTTTTCCATTGTTCTACGTCGAACCGTTCAAAAGTTAACAGGAGGGGGACTATAAAAAGCCGTACTGAGACAACGCCGTATGTGGTGCCCCATCTTGTATATATTTTTTACAATGGGAATGGGAATATCGTCGATGAAATGGCAATGTATATTCATATACACAATCATACAACTTATTTGAAAAATATTACCTCAAAAAAATTACTGGAACTAGGAGATATATCAACGCATAGAGAAGTTAAGTTTCCAGCGCTGCTTGTCGATCTTGTTGGAGTTGCATGATTCTGTTCCTTCATCTGCTTGTACAAATCTGTTACCTGAAACATAATAATGATGATTAAGGAAATATAAAAATTTCAATATTATTAAATTCAGAATGCACGAGGAAATCAACAAAAAAAGAAGAATTTTACTTGAATTAATAACTGATGAGGTCTGTATAACTCGACCATTGTATTTTGGCAGTCTGAGATGGTTTCAACAGAGGTAGATATTATAATGTTATTTATTCTTGCTACCTACTTTATTCATAATAGAACTATTTTCTAGTAACCGAATATTGATTGAATATCAGAAAAAAAAATAGATGATTAGAATTAGAAATCGGAAGTAAATATATAATTTCGTAGTTTTACAATATTTAAAACTGAGTTGATTGATTCCACTGGCCCTCAACAGACTATTCAGAACATGAATCCATAATACATTATTTTTGTCAAAACCAATAAAATTGATCCTTTTCCGTCTTCTAATAATGGGTCGCCTCCAAAATATGTTTCCTCATTACTTCGTCTTCGGTTTCACCATTTAATGTGATGATAAAATTATCCACTGCTGGATAGATTATTTTTCCATTTGGTATGGTCACATCTCTATTTCTGTCCCTCGACAGTAAAATTATTGATACACTCATCGCACTACTTTGTGAATCCATTGAATTGGGAAGTAATATTTCTGTCGTGCCCACCTCACGTATTGTTTCATACCCTCCCCCCTATTCCAAACTTATTCTATATACTTCAATTGTAATCGATATTTTGTTTTCTCAACCAATCCTGCGTTTTCATATTTTCTCTTCCAATCAATGACATAACTTTTTTTGGGCATATTTTGTATCAATTTGTATCTCACTGACTTTTCATAGGTGGCATAATTCAAATCCCTGTGGAATTCCACTTTCAGCTTACATATGCATAAAGAGTTAAATGGTTCACGTAGAAAAAATTATTCGTTCTCTTCACCACAAAAGTAAGTAATTGAAGCTTTTTGAATTTGTTTAGCATATTTCATACTTTTTCTTTATAATCTAGGTAATATTGGCCAATTACCTCAATTATAACCAAAAACAACGTTTAGATGTCATCCATATATGGCTTCATATGTATTATTCTCAAAAACGTACATTTCATATGAGAGTCATATGCTTTGTATGCATTTTATAATTAAGATGAAATATTCCTTTTCAGAAATGGCAATTCTACAATAATTCAAAATATGTCAACGATATTCACACTGATGGAGGGGTGAGTTATGATGAGTCATTTAGTGATTCAGATTGTGAATATTTGCCTCCTTCTTCTCCAAAACAATATCCTGAATATCTGAAGCTGGATCAGCAAGTGAATCTGAAATTCCAACCCACTGAGCAAGAAACATACCCGGGATGTTTATCAATGTTTAATTCTTGTACCCGTGACGACGTTTCTGAGAAAACATAATTTATAAGTTATGGAGACGTAATATTGCGATGTTATAAGCATTGTCACTAATACACCCCGAAAAATCATCACAGCTTCATTTCGTAGCAAAGGAGCTTTAAGACATCTTTAAAACATTTTGGTGATTTATTTATAGCAATGTGTCTTATTTATATCTTTCGGATGTTCTGGTTTCAGAACATTTCAATAACATGGGGATGTGGAAGATACGTTTAGTGGTTAAGAAATATGGCGTAACTGATTCGTTGCAAAAACGTTTCCATCTGGTCTTGTGTTTTATCTTTGTTTGCTCTAACCTAACCTAACCTCAAATAAGTGGCAGTATTTCATTTATCTATCGTTTATCGATCTCTTGTGCCGGTTTTATACTACTTGGTGAGTTTTTTTGAATGATAAAATTATTGATGGTATTCATTACCTATCTACAAATCAATATGTGAAAAAAAAAGTTATGTAGTTTTCTACTAGGAGGGTGATTAATGAAATCTCAATATGGTTTGATTTGTTTGTGGCATCAGTTTTGCCAAATAAATTACACCTTAATTCCAAGAATCAACAGGAAATATCCTTAAGACGATTGAAAACTATATATATATATATATATATATATATATATATATATATATATATATATATATATATATATATATATATATATATATATATATATATATATATATATATATATAAATATATATATATATATATATATATATATATATATATATATTTAGATATATTTATGGCCCCAGGTATCTATGTCATCATGGACACTAAGGTAATACATTTGAATTGTATCACAACTCTCGACTTCAATATGATATATGGATCGACACAAGCAAATACACTATGAACACTTAAGTATTTCTATATTTTATTGTAGTGTCTGGAAAAACCCCATGGCCAATTTTCAAAAAAGCAACTAATAAAGAATTATTATCGAACTTATGTTACGCCCTGTAATTACAGAAATCCATTTAAAAGATAATTACCAAGACGTAACCATTGTATACCGAATGCTTACATGACTCATCTAGGAGAGCAAAACAAAGTTTTTATTGCTACCCGTTACAGTCACAGCGAGATAAGGAAGTCAGTTTAAATAATTACCTAACACCCGTCCAAAGTCGATAAACACAGAGCCGTTAAAATAAGCGATAATGCGAGGTGTCACCACACCGCATCATTAAAAAAGTAAAAACAAACTCGTAATTCACCCGGGCATCGACCCGTCTAGACACCATAAATTCACTGCGTATGACAGTCATTAAATATAACTTTTCCCAGAGAAGGCATAAAATTATGTTTTATATATTTTTATCTATGACAGAAACAAAACAACCCATTAATTATTTTTATTACGACCAGTTGAAGATAATTATAATGGCTAGGCGCGGTTAGACAAATTATCACGTGATCAGATGAAGGGTTATAAAAGCGTGAGTTTCATGTCAACAGCAAGCAGTTCGATTTGGTATTCCACAGTGAACCCGAGAATATGCCATTCTCAAAAGTTAGGTTAAAAAGCCAGTCTAATTACAGTATCGTGCAATAATAATGAGAGTTTCCAAACCAGTGTAGTTAACTTCAGCAAACATAGAAACTCAGCCGATTCAAATCAAGTATTGAAGCTCCTAGTAAAAACACGAGTGAACAGTATAGTTTCCACAAATTGTAAAAGCTTCCAAAACAGAGATAGTAACGGGATTCCGCAATTTCAATGGTTCACGATCACTTAGAAAAACTTTATCTGTATACGAATATACCGGACGAATTAAATAGAATAACCGATTGACGCGGGAGAAAACGAACTGATAATAATAACTTCTAAGCTAATTGCCGTTTAAAACTACTCCAGTGAATAAGTGTTAAACAGGGTGAGTCTCATGTTTGTTTTTCTGTATTTATGTTTATGGCAAAAACCCAACCCATTAAAATGTGTATGTGTCTAAAAAGTATTTCCATAGTTTTCAAGATTACAAAGATCTCAAAAAGAGAAGTATTGTTAGTCGTTGGTAGCAATTGAATTTCAAGATTGTTCTTTTATTAAAATTATTTCTATTGTGAAGCCACTGCAGAATTATCTGCCAATACGCTAATTTCGTTTTCAATTGTACGAATATTGTTGCCTATCATACGTCCATAGACGATCGAGAGAATTGTGTGTCAATTTTTATTAAATATATATATACATTTTTAACATTTTATGAGTGCATTATTATTTTATCAAATAAGTGTTTAGTTCGAATCTTTCTGAACGGTAGTATTTCCTGAATAAACAACCCATGTTCCGGTATTGAAAGAAAGGATATTGATATTTGTAGACCGCTCCATATATCATATCCGGTTCGACTATATTCATATAGTCGATGCTTTTAATACTGTTTTTCCAACCTAACGAATAACGTCTGGTATTACAGGTGTGGTGGGTTAAGTCCCAACACCCCTGTAGCCCAGTTGTCAACATTGGTGTCAGGTGTGGGGTTTTCCCAACACCCCTGTAGCCCAGTTGTCAACATTGATGTCAGGTGTGCGAGTAATAATTAAGGAAGTACATTAACGCATATATGATATTTTCCAAAGAAAAAAAAAGTGCCAAACAAAAATTTAATTTGAAATTTTTTTTAATAAATATTTTAATTTTTTATTTTTACGAATAAGTGTCAGTGGAAAAAAGACTAATTTGAACAGAAGTAAATGAGTAGAAAAATTGTGAAAATAGTTTAGTATAATATCGTTGTTATTTTGCAAACACGATATTGGGAAAATAAATAAATATAGTGTTTATACCGATCAAAAACTCAGGAAGTATTCGAAAAAGCAAGTGAAGTTTTATTTTCAATCAATGGAGATTTTTATCAAAATAATTAAATCATGGAAACTCAGACAACAGTGCCGAGGGTTAGATATGAACCGCAAATTAATATCACTTTGGATAATATACCTTTTTATAATGGTACCACAGAAATCAAAGATTTTATTCGTGAAATTGAAGATTTGGCAGCTGTAGCAGAATGGACAGACAGTCAAATAAGTTCTATAGTTAGATTAAAACTGAAAGGCATCGCTAGATTATTTATTGAAGCAGAATATAGTTTACAAAATACCGACAACTGGCAATTAATTAAAAAGGAATTATTGAAGCAGTTTAGCAAATTGAAATTACCTGGAGAAGCACAAAAAGAATTTTTGAATTTTTAGAAAAAGAAGAATTAATTGAGCAAATTACGAATACACCGAATATGAATTTTAGAACTTTCAATGCGAATATAATATTGTGCACACATTGTAACAGAAAAGGTCACACAGCAGGAGATTGTTATATGAAAAATTGCGTATGCCTAACATGTCAAGTAGTCGGACATATGTCATATCGTTGCCCAAATAGGAATAGTTTTCAAAATAAGAGATTGAATGATTCAGGAAAATGGTTTTCCAACTACGCTAAGGAAAAACGATTTAAAAAATATGGAAAAATGAATAAATATAGAAAAGAATTTTCTAACAATTCGAAAGAGAATAGATTTCGATCTCAGGGGAGCAGGAATGAACGAGGACATACAGGAAATGGTTATCGAAATTTTAGGAGAATAAATTATAGAAAGCAAACAGGAAATAGTTATGGAAATGTCAATAAATGGAAAAAGTATGGAAAAATGTCAAAATATAACAGGAATTTAAATGGAATGGCAGCTTTCAACAAGCCTCAGATGAAAGCTGCGGAAAAAACTATTTAAATAGTGCGAGGCAAGAGGAAAATATACTAATCGACGATGAACAGAAAAATGTAATTAGTTTGGAAGTAGCAGGAATTTTGAGGCATATATCCATAGATATGAGATCTCAAGTATCAGTGGCTCATATTAATATTGTTAGAGGTATGAAATTAAATTATGATTTGCCGTATCACCTCAGAAATGGACAAGGAAATTTCACTCAGTATATTGGCTCGGTTATATTGCCAATCAAAGTAAAGGAAGGAAAAATTCTGAAACATGAATTCTTAATAGTTGAAAATGATCACCGTAGTACTGAAATAACACTGGGATTAGATTTTTTACGAAAATATGACGTGCAAATTGATTGGAGAGAAAATCAAATGTATTTATCAGGGGAAATTATCGAGTTGAAAAAGAAAATCCAACACATATGCCAAACGAATCGGGATGACCAACAGAGAGAGTTGAAAAATAGATTTGAAGAGATAGAAAAACGATTGAGAGACGTCACTACCATGATGGGAGATTTGATGGAACGGAATTCTGTAGAAAAACTAGAATTGAAGAGGGAGGGCCCGCCCAAATCAATCCGCGAAGTTTTCCCTAAACAGAGTTTCATGCCATGAAACGAGACTTACAACTCGAATCAAATAGAGATATCAGGGACCGGTGATTTAATTGTGACACCAGGTTTAGAAAAACAGTTTCAAAGATGTCAGCGACTGGTGATTTAAAGGAGACGCTAGTCTGCAAAGAAATAGTTGAAATTGAAGAATATGGAAAATCGTCTGGAACAAGAGAAAAGCGAAACATGCGTTTAAACGAGCAACAAGAGAGAAGAGATGAATTTAGAAAAGTGCCACATATGGAAAATGGAAAAACCGACGCACCCTGTACATTAGGACCGATAGTCACACGTGACAGTCGACAAGTGGGAATGCATACGTATAGGTACGAGCATTTCCTGCCTAAAGAAACGGAGAGATGTAACGGAACATTGCCCATACAGCACTACAGCGAGGAGGAAGAAAATTATAGTCAGAAAATGGAAAAAGTTTAAGTGATAGATCACCCAAGGGAGATGCTCTATCCACCAGGAAAAAATAAGTGATAGATCACCCAAGGGAGATGCTCTATCCACCAGGAAGTTGGAATCTGCCAAGCACCTAGGAATAACAGTCGCCAAAGATAAGATTTTTTCTACAGTCGTAAATCACAAGGATGAAAATGTCTTGCCTAAGGACAAAATTCTACCGCCCAGATTTTTGAATGTATGTAAAGTTCAAGCAAAAAGTATAGTGAACTCCGAAGATACGAAATTACGAAGTATTGCAGAAAATGGATTTTAACGCCGAGAAAACGAAGCATAGGAGAAGATTTTAATATAGATACGAAAGTAAAGAAAGAAATAAACCCCGAAGTGAAAAAGATTAGAACTTTAGCCAGACAGAAAGGAAAATCTAATTTAAACAAGACATCGCACGTTAATTTTGAACTCCAACCAGTGAAAGAAACAAAGAGTCAAATAATAAACGCTGATCGATTCAACAAGTATATGAATGGAAGCGTTCGACAAGCGACACAAGAAAATGAGGTAAAATTAGATCAAGTTTTAGTACAAACTAAAGAAAATATGCCAGATGAATTACCAATAGTTAATGCCGAAAATATAGGAAAATGTCAGCCAAAGGAAATGTCCAAAGAAAATGAAGAAAACATTTCTGAAAATAAATTCCCCCTTACACAACCCATGACACGCGGCACTGTTCAAAAAACACCCATGAAAAATTTGGTTCAATCCTTTAGATAGCAGTAAACAAGAAAATTTTCAGTATGCACCGGAATGTAGGAACGTATATATAGTATGTAAATTTTATAGTTTTAGCAGACTGCAAAAAGACGCAGAAAAATTGAAAAAAATCCCTGAAGGTTAATTTGCCAAAACATATTTATAGCTACGAGGAACTTGTAAAAATTGGAATGATTAATAGAACGATACTAAATAAAATCAATATATATATATAATACACTAATAAAAAAAGGGAAAAAAAAGGAAATTTTATTTTGAGACGGATATAGTTCATTACAGGTCATAGAAAAAACGAAGAATGGTCGACAGAACTAGAATGAAACACTGTACGGATTACAGGCTATAAAAACCACAAACGCGATATGTTATGAAAATTAATGCAAATAGAAACAGTTATAGAATATCGAATCGCCGAGTTACATAATACAGAGAAATAATATAATCACGATTTTCGGAAAATGTGTTTACGGATTTGTAGAATATTCATACTAGAACATCGCGACGTTTACAATTGTACAGTACCTAAGTAAAAATATTGATAAAATTTACTAACCGCGCATATATGGAAGGTTTTGATAGGAATATCGTGGACTATTATTGTTGAAACCCAAGAAAATATCTCTGAAAAGATAGTAGTGGACAATCCAGCATGGCGAAGCGAAATGATGAGACCAGCAGATTCTAGAGCATTGCGAATTCACAGTGTGGTTTGAGTTCAAGCACTCCGCACAGAATTCAGTAAACACCATTCACCAAGCAAATCACCTGTGTTAAGTGGTACCGCACAAATAGGAGTCCCAGGAACGAAGATTTTTAAACGAATGAATTACCACCGTTTGACCACCGGAAACCGAACACCATTTACAACATTACGCCAACGAATGCACTTGCCACTGAACCAGAAAACACAGGCTGTGTTATCCGTCTAGCCCCGATTCACGGATCACTGACCCGAAAACGTATGGAAGGCTTTACAATCCCCAAAAAGCCAGATGGTTAGAGAAGATAAAGAAGGAACAAATCGTCCCGTACGCTGATACGTACCCTTACCCAGCGGCGTAGCAGGAAAAATTCCCAGAGGATCCAACGGATAGAGTTAAATTGATGCCCACCGGAATAGAAGTGAGAAAATCCCCTCGTTGAAGAAGGCGAGTACATACCCTTACAGTATGGAAATTACCCCATGGAAGAAAAAGACTTTATTGTGTGTTTGCATGATTATTTGCATGTTATTTTTAAGAAAATTAGAATTAAGTACTGAGCAGTGAGGTTAATAAATTTGGGATAGATTATAATTATCCTCTGAAGATGTAAACAGTAATCTATTGTAATTGTCAAAGCAAGACTTATAAAATTTGGCGCTAGAATAGGATTACATTTCAGAAAGTTAAAACATTTTGCTTATTGTAGGTGAAAGAGTTGTTATTCGGAAAAAAAAATTTGAGTTTGTCAAAGTTTTTGTTTTTGAGGGTTGGGTCGAATGTTACGCCCTGTAATTACAGAAATGCATTTAAAGATAATTACCAAGACGTAACCATCATATACCGAATGCTTACATGACTCATCTAGGAGAGCAAAACAAAGTTTATTGATTGCTACCCGTTACAGTCACAGCGAGATAAGGAAGTCAGTTTAAATAATTACCAAAACACCCGTCCAAAGTCGATAAACACAGAGCCGTTAAAATAAGCGATAATGCGAGGTGTCACCACACCGCATCATTAAAAAAGTAAACAAACTCGTAATTCACCCGGGGATCGACCCGTCTAGACACCATAAATTCACCGCGTATGACAGTCATTAAATATAACTTTTCCCAGAGAAGGCATAAAATTATGTTTTATATATTTTTATCTATGACAGAAACAAAACAACCCATTAATTATTTTTATTACGACCAGTTGAAGATAATTATAATGGCTAGGCGCGGTTAGACAAATTATCACGTGATCAGATGAAGGGTTATAAAAGCGTGAGTTTCATGTCAACAGCAAGCAGTTCGATTTGGTATTCCACAGTGAACCCGAGAATATGCCATTCTCAAAAGTTAGGTTAAAAAGTCAGTCTAATTACAGTATCGTGCAATAATAATGAGAGTTTCCAAGCCAGTGTAGTTAACTTCAGCAAACATAGAAACTCAGCCGATTCAAATCAAGTATTGAAGCTCCTAGTAAAAACACGAGTGAACAGTATAGTTTCCACAAATTGTAAAAGCTTCCAAAACAGAGATAATAACGGGATTCCGCAATTTCAATGGTTCACGATCACTTAGAAAAACTTTATCTGTATACGAATATACCGGACGAATTAATTAGAATAACCGATTGACGCGGGAGAAAACGAACTGATAATAATAACTTCTAAGCTAATTGCCGTTTAAAACTACTCCAGTGAATAAGTGTTAAACAGGGTGAGTCTCATGTTTGTTTTTCTGTATTTATGTTTATGGCAAAAACCCAACCCATTAAAATGTGTATGTGTCTAAAAAGTATTTCCATAGTTTTCAAGATTACAAAGATCTCAAAAAGAGAAGTATTGTTAGTCGTTGGTAGCAATTGAATTTCAAGATTGTTCTTTTATTAAAATTATTTCTATTGTGAAGCCACTGCAGAATTATCTGCCAATACGCTAATTTCGCTTTCATTGTACGAATATTGTTGCCTATCATACGTCCATAGACGATTGATAGAATTGTGTCAGTTTTATTAAATATATATATATACATTTTAACATTTTATGAGTGCATTCCTTTATTTATTTTCTTTTATGAATAACCTTTCGAATCTTTCTGAACGGTAGTATTTCCTGAATAAACAGCCCATGTTCCAGTATTTGAGGGATATGAACCAGATCTGAGCCGCTCCAGATTTCGTTCAGTATTGACCATCTTCAGACAGTCGATTGCTCTTAATACTGTTTTTCCAACCTAACGAATAACGTCTGGTATTACAGGTGTGGTGGGTTAAATCACAACACCCCGTAGTCCAGTCGTCAACATTGGTGGTCAGGTGTGTGGTTTTCCCAACACCCCTGTAGCCCAGTTGTCAACACTTATGCGAGGTAATGAGAAATACTTCTGACAGCATTGTTAATAAAATATTCAAAAACATTTTTTTTTTAGGTGCAGTATGGAAAGTTGTCCCAACATTTTCGGATTGTTTATTCGATACAATAGCCATGGAATGGCTACGACATGCAAAACAATGATTATCAAGGGAAACCAAAATCTGAGGCTGTCATCGTGATGAAAACTGGAAGTTCAGGTTCAACGTACCCTTCTTGGATTTTAAAAGTTTTTAGTTCCGAGATTCCAGTAAATAATAATTATTTATATATTTTATTTTTACAGAGAAATTTATATTTTTGTTTGATGTTCCATGTTTTGATATATTTTTTTTTATTTGAAATTCGAGTTTACTCAAATGATGTATTCCGCCAACATATGAACAGTTTTGTTGTACCTATCATCCCTATTTAACATATAGATTCAACTGAATCACACAATATTTATCAATAATTACCTGAATATATGTAAACTATTTTATTTTCTGTACTTAATCATTCAATTCATTTTTAATTCATACATTCTAATAATCTGTCTTGTCATTTATAACTGACCATGATTTATAGTAATATAAACTGGACTGAAGACAGATAGCATAACATTTTATTAATTTTCGTAGGAATTAAAGCTCTAATGTATTGACTTGACTTTAATTGTAAATAATCCATCAATAGCATATGTTGGAAAGATAAATTTGGGTATATCATGATGTACTCAATACATCCAATGGAACCTAAAAAGAAGATACTCGAGACATAACATCTCAATTGTTGTTACTTTTTGAGAAATTACTTTTCCCGTAAGAAAGTAGTTTCAAATGATGTGAAAAAAGGACTTGTTAGGTAACGATTTCATTACGCACACTGGTATATAAGTACTTTTGCTGTAACCGAACAGTTTCAGATAACGTATCAGATTCGATTTTTATATAACTTATCTGCGATTTTGTTATGTTGGTAGACATATAACGACTCTAAAATGGCCATTGAGACGTTATGGGCACAATAATCATAACGTCACAATGTATTTAGGTTACCATATAATAACGTTAATAGTATGAGTTTTTGCACAGTGGGAACCATCTCAGAATCAACTAGACAAAAAGACAAAAACAAAGAAGAGCCATTGGCCATATCTCATCGTAAAAAGGAAATTGATTAAAAGGAAATAAAAAAAAAATACAATGAAAATGATTATATATTATTGGGAGTATCTAGTATACAGGGATTTAGGAGTCCTGTTGATTTTTTAAATTTTTGTTCAAATATGATTGAAGTTGATAGTTGAAGAATCAAATCTAAAATATGTTTAAGATAACGGCAACAAGCCCGCCAACATATATATCACTTATAAAATTGCCTTCAAGTAGGTTCTACTGGAATACATGTTTAGGGCAACGGCTTGTATACGAAACTATTACAAGTCATATAGATGGGAAGAAGAAATACAGAAAATCTACATTTCAACAACTTGGTTTACTAGGCCATGATGAACTATTCAAAATAAGACCACTTATGGAAAAAATACTTGAATAGCTATTACTCGTTCTTGGAGAAGAGTATCTTTCCATCAACGGGTAGGTATAGTCTTAGTGTATATTTGGATATCTTTAATTTTGTGTATTTTGGTTTCACTGTATACGAAGCCATATATGGATTTACTTGTAAATTTTTTTATTTTTAGAATAAAATTTAGTTTCTTTGTTCATATAGTGTTTTTGTACCTCTAGGGTCATTGTTAACACAAACATGTTTTTTTTTATTGTATTGTATAATTCATGCAATAGAGGGGGATATGAGAAATGTTTACCGGCTTAAATTCAACAGAAATTCTGTAATGAATTGGATATCAGGAAAATGAAAAATCACCCTGTGGAGGAATTGATTAACACGGATTTGGAAGATTTCAGTAAAACGTCATTCTTTGACTAGAATTTTTACGAAAGCTTGAGAATATAAGGGTTTATATATATATTACCCTTATATTTTCAAACTTATATACTGCATGAATGGATAACTCCAAGAAAACTATAAAGCAGCATCCCAAACCAGAAAACAAGTTCAGGAACAATCGATTGGAATATGTTTGATCATCATATATAAAAGAAAATACACCTAGGATTGGCAGAGTTTTTCGTATCATATGGAGACTGCGAGAAGACGAATTGGCCAAACAAATAGAAGAATCAACATTCGCAAAGAAGAACACATACTGTATATAAAAAACAAACAGCAAATATAATATTGGAAGAGGGAATGTTAAATTGAATAAAGCAAGGAAACACCTCGAAGTCCAGTTATATTGAATGCATGAGTTCACAATGGTGACTAATAATGAGTTTAACTTTGGAAACTGTCCTCTCATGATGCTATCAAAAGTGATAATGACAACATAGTGAGTCATAATAAGGCCAAAAAAACCAGTTAGTCAATTGTTCGATATATTTTTAAGTTCTTATGAACATGGTGCTACTATATTCTTTTTGATTATATAGGGCATTGGAAATTCGTTTTTTATTTCAGTCTCAATTTATTATTGGAAATACGCTGGATGAGAAAAGATGGAATTAAAAAAAAAATGGATTGAACGTATTCTGAACTGTTGATTTCTTCAAATTTGGTGGGAAATATATCCGAAATACGATTTCTCAAACGTTGTTGAAATGGAATATGTGCTTTATCGATTCGCATCTCTAAGAGTATCCATAATTTGCGGAAAAACTACATCAACATTTTTGTATTTGTTGTTTGGATTTCCTGGCTAATACCACAACGAACATTTGATAATATCTGATGAATGATCTCTGTTGTTATTAAGGAATATTTAGAAGAAACGGTCCTTAATAAATTGAACTTCACACTACCCTTTTTCAAGCGATATGATGATGACGACTGTATCATGGTAGTTCCAAATAAACATTTAAATGAACTCCTCAACGAATTCAACAATTTTCACAAACAATTACAATTAACCAAAGAAAAAGACAACAAAATCAATTTCCTGGACTTACCCTAATAAAAAGCAACAACAAAATCATAACAGAATGGTACTCAAAACCATCATCTTCTGGCAGATACTTGAATTACAACTCAAAACACTCAATGTCCCAAAAAAGCGGGGTAGTTATAAACCTAGCTGACAGAGTCCCCATATTAAGCAGTCCGGAATTAAGAAAAAACGATCTAATAAAATCCGCAAAACTCTCATCAACAATAATTATCCTATACACCTAATAAACCAAATCATAAAACAACGAACACATAAAATGTACAATTCAACACAACATAACACGAATAATATCACTACTAAGACTTTCACAACCATTCCATCATATATAGTAGGTCTATCAGATAACGTAAAAACATTTTAAACAAACACAACATACAAACCAGCTTCAAATCCCATAATTTACTCAAACAACTGTACACCCCTATTCAAACTAAAGATCCAAAAATGAAGAAAGCTAATTTAATATACAGTATCCCGTGCAACGACTGCAACCAAGATTATATCGGTATGACCTCCCATTTCTTATGTAACAGACTAAATGGGCACAAGTACATGAAAGGATCCAGTACGGCCTTGAACAAACATATCCTAACCGAGAATCACAACCCTAATTTCGATATCACAAACATTCTGGCACACGAAAACAACAAAGAAAAAAAGAGTTAATAAAAGAAATGAAATACTTAAAAAAACGCCATGAATAATAGAACAGATATAACCTCAGCCAATTATACCACAGAATACTATGAGACAGGGCTCCACAAATACCTCACATATACCCCCTTGCATAGATAGTCAGTAACATCAACAAATAAAAAGTATAAAAATAAATAAAATAAATACTCTTTCAACAAGTTTCCAACAACAATAATTAGTCCGGAGATGAAACCGACGAAACTTATGGGGTTATAAGGACTGCCAATATGATTGCAAAATGCCACATACGAATTCCAAAACCGCTTCGTTACTGACATACAGAGTAATTTGTGAATTTAGACAAAAAATTCAGTCAGCCATATTAAATACAAGGATTAGCCGATTTGATTTAAATTTGGTACATGAATTGAACTGGAAGACCTTAACAAGTAGCCGTTTGAAGAAAACCAATATCAGGACCGGAATATTCTTTTTTTTTCAACTTCTTGTAAGAATAACTCTGTATAATAATTATAAAAAATCTGAGCTCAGATTCGGAATCTACGGAAAAAATCCTACAGGAACTTGTTAAAAAATATTCTGGCAACATTTCAGTTATTCCGTAATGAATTATTATTTTAAATTTTTTTACTCAAGAAATTAATTGTCGAATAAAGTACCATAAAAAATGGGTTAATATAATAAATATTTACGAACCAAGACATAAATATTGTTATTCTCTTTAATTAGTTCGTAGTAAAATTTTATAAAATACTCTGATAACCCAAAAAAACCGAAGCATAAATTCGTATCAGTAGCTTACAATGTTTGTCTAAATACAGTAGGCTTGTGTCAAGTGTCAATTCCGAATTTCATTATGAAAAACTATAGTTTAGCTAGCGGTCATTAGCGTTAGTTTTGTTGGTGTTCATTCATCATTCCAGTGTTTTTAAGTTTAAACTATAGTTCTTAGAGTGTATTTATGATGCCGCTTCATTTCACTTATGAGGAATACGCAGATATTTCATTTGTGTATGCGCTTTGCGAAGGAAATGGCCAGTCTGCAAGAAGGGAATACAGACGTCGCTATCCTAATCATCGCGTACCACATCATTCAACATTTGCTAGGGTACTTCAAAGTATTAGGGAAAAAGGAAAAGTTTCATCAAATAGAGGAGGACGAGAAGATGCTCGAAGAAATAATGTTCATCACGAAGAGCAAATACTGGACGCTATAAATGATAATCCTAGTAGCGTAACAAGAATAAGTAGGCAATTGGCGTTACCTCGTATGCGTGTATTAAACATTAAAAGAAAATGGTTTGCATCCATACCACAAACAAAAAGTGCAAAAGTTCGAAGAGGGTGATCATGTACCACGCATATCGTTTTTTAGATGGTGCTTAGCACATAGAAGGACCATTACACAATTTTATTTACCGATGAGAGCCAATTCACCAGGGATGGAATTAATAATACTAGAAATGTGCATATGTGGGCAGACGGAAACCAACATGCCATTGTTCAGAAAAACTGCCAATACAGATTTCATGTCAATGTATGGTGTGGAATCCTTAATAATCATTTGATTGGACCTCACGTACTTGACGGACGGTTAACTGGTGATGTTTACCTAAATTTGTTGGCCAATACTTTACCGGATCTATTGCAAGATCTAAATACCTGTGGTATGTGGTTTCAGCATGATGGTGCTGGACCTCACTTTTAAATTCCAGTTAGAAACAATCTTAATGCCACTTACCCCAACAGATGGATCGGCCGTGGAGGACCAGTAAATTGGCCACCGCGATCCCCTGATTAAACACCCCTAGACTACTATTTATGGGGTCATTCAAATTCAGAAGTGTATAATGAAGAAATTAGAAATAGAGAACATTTATTAGAGAAAATTACAGCTGCATGTAATAGTGTTAGAAATAAACCTCAAATAATTCGAAAGTCAGTGAATCATCTACTGACACGCTCTTAAAAATGTATTGATGATGGAGGGCTTCACTTTGAAAATTTATTAGTAGAAGTTTTTTACGAATTCGTTTTTTTGTTATGTTTATATAAAAAATTATTGTGCGTTGTGTTGTATTTTCATAAATTCAAATTTATTAGTAAGCAAACATAATTTACAAAAAATGCAGTCCAGTCCTCTTTTAACAAGTTCCTATACTTTTTTCAGAAGATTTCGAATCTGAGATCAGATTTTTGATAATTGTTATACTAGGTCAGTTATTCTTACAAGAACTTAACATAAAAAAGAACTTATTCCGGTCCTGATACGAATTTATTCTTCAGTTTTTTTGGGTTATAAGAGTCTTTTATAAAATTTCACTACGAACTAATTGAAGAGAATAACAGTATTTATGTCTTGGTTCCGTGAATATTTATTATATTAACCCATTTTTTATGGCACTTTATCCGACAATTAATTTCTTGAGTGAAAAAATTGAAAATAATAATTTATTACGGAATAACTAAAATGGTGCCAGAAACTTTTTCAACAAGTTCCTGTAGGATTTTTTCCGTAGCTTCAGAATCTGAGCTCAGATTTTTTATAATTATAATACAGGGTGAGTTATTCTTACAAGAACTTGACATGAAAAAAAAAGGAATATTCCGGTCTTGATAATGGTTTGGTTCAAAGGGCTACTTGTTAAGGCCTTTCCGTTTAATTCATGTACCAAATTAAAACCAAATCGTCCAATCCCTGTATTTAATATGGCGGATTGAATTTTTTGTCTAAATTCACAAATAACTTTGTATGTCAGAAACGAAGCGGTGTTGGACATTTGTATATGGCATTTTGCAATCATATTGGCAGTCCCTATAACCCCATAAGTTTCATATCCGGACACCATGTACACAACTATCTAATATGTACAGTTTGTTTCTTCCTCTCGGGGGTAAATGATTGACTTGCATCCTCCCCAGATAACATAGGATATCCTATGGATATCCATTTCATGTCCAATTCTGGTCGGGATATCCCTGGATTTGAAATGGACATCCTTGAGATATCCATTGAAGGATTTGAAATGGATATCATTCACAAGGTATCCTATGGATATCCATGAGTATCCACAGCAATTATGAATGTGTTTACATTGCAAGTGTCTATTTCTGGGGTTCTTCCATGCCTTACATATATTTTTTTTTTCAAATCTCATCTTTCGTTTTTGCACTGGATTTGAAATGTACATCCATAAGATATCCGTCGACGGATTTGAAATGGATATCCTTCAGAAGATATTATATGGATGGCCATAAGATATCCGGAGCAAATATGGATAAGTTTAAATTCCAAGATTGATTTTTATTGTGTCAATTTCTGAGTTTTTTTCATGCTCGTACATATGGACTTTTTTATTTTTTTTTAATCTCATGTTTCGTTTTTCTACTTGATTTGAAATGGATATCCAGCATCGACGGATTTGAAATAGATATCCTTCAGAAGATATCCTAGGGATGGCCATGAGATATCCAAAGCAATCATAAATGAATTCAAACATTCTCGTATAGATACACAAATTATACCTTTTCAAAACTTATACGTTGTCGCGGGGACCCTCTGCGATAGTCTGGCCATACTATACCCATAATTACTGGCGGCGTCTGTCATTTTATTTTGTTGAGGAAGGTCATAGGCATGCACTATATCCAAACACAAAGATCGTCTATGGCGTTTTGCATTGGTGTTATTTTTCAGTCGTGTTTTTTTTTTTCTATTTTCCTTCGTTGTTGATACCCTGTTGGTCTGGAAATCATGGTTTTCATCTGTAGCAATTGATTGTTTCCAAAGGATATTATATATTGGCCGAATACAGGTGAATATCAATTGAAAAGGACATAACCTATAGACATCCATTATTTCCAATGCATTTATGTGTTTGCTATTTGAGTTTCGATATTTTCAGAAATGCTGAAAAGCACGTCGTTACATTTGCCACAATACACGAGTTTTTCAAATGACACAGTGCCCATATTGAAAATGGAGTAAAAGCCTACAACAGTGGACATGTGATGAGGATGATTTATCAGTGGATTCAAAGATTTTCCTATTGATTGCACTGAAAAAATGAATCTTTCGGAAGAATATCTGGGTACTGGATCGAAATTCGAAGCTGCTGTAAGTTGTATGTTTTTCTATTCCTTTTTCTAGAACTCTTTTTTTAGGTACCTAAATGAAATCTCAAAAATAGGAGGAGGAACTCTGTATGACTTTGTGGAACGATGCCTTTCTTCCATGATCACTAATATGTTTGCCTCCGAATATAGGTACCTGGTATGGAGCAACAAAATAAACTGGACAACTAAAACTGGCTGAATTATCACCAGCCCATTCAGTTGTTCAATTTATTTAATAATAATTTGTATTGCCTCATAACAGACTGCTAGTTCAGTGATAATGCAAAATTGCCAAGAAAAGTTTATGTCAAAAATGCTTTTATATATATATATATTATATATATATATATATCATAGTAAACCAATAAAAAGAGAGAGAAAAACTATGGCAGTATCATCATCACTATTCGAATTCAAATGGAAGCATAATATTTCTCAGTATTTTTTTGTAGATTTCAACATGAATTATACCCGTGAATATATGCATATCATTTCAGAAGCGGCTGACCTTAGTGATTCGAAGGAAATAAAAAAGCTACTGAAGAAGCTATCTAAGCTTGGCTGAGGAGGGCCAAAGAAAGGCATCTGTCATCTTCTAGAATAAAGGAAACACCTGATGGACAAAGAAAATAGCAACATAATTCTCAATTAGAAAATTAAAATAAAATAAAAATTGAAAGGAAAAATTGGAGTTACTTTTTAGTTACGATGAAAAATTGAAGTAACTTTTTGTAATATCTAACAGAAAACAGCTATCGTGCGAACCCTAACTGTCAACCTGAATAAATCTGATTTACATTTTGATTAAGATATTTGA
Organism: Gonioctena quinquepunctata; assembly: GCA_018342105.1. NCBI lineage: Eukaryota > Metazoa > Arthropoda > Insecta > Coleoptera > Chrysomelidae > Gonioctena > Gonioctena quinquepunctata. Next base: position 252,781 of record JAFIRS010001646.1, read on the forward strand.
TTGAAAACCTTTTTATCCAATCTTGATTCAGAACGTTTTTTGTTTAAATATCAGAATAAAAATGCAAATATTCACTATAGGAATAATAATTAGTTCAGTATTTCAATAGATAGATATATTTATTTGGCAACGTTACATTTATAGAATGTTTAGCGCAAGTCAATTATTCAACATTAAAATATATTCACAGTTCTACAATTGATGAAAACATGAATATTGAAATACAATTTTATAATTGAGTGAAATAAAAAGAACATGAAAACAATAAGATAATCTACGTTACTGGCAAAATCAGATTTGTGACAGATTGGGGGTTAGTAAAAACAAACACAACGAATTTTTTTAGTATAGGATAAGAGGATAATTCAATGTATTTGGTTTCAATATATTCTTTTTCGCTATAAAAGCAATGTTGAAGTAAAAATATTTTTTTTCAAACTCTCAGTCAAAGATTTAATTTCCTATATCGGGGTTTTATTGGTTGCAGTTCCTAAGTTTGGTAATCCAATTTATGTTTATGAATTTCTAGTCAGGTATTGTATATGTGAGGAGAAGGCGAAGGCATTACACCCATTTTTATAAATGAGATTGACAGTGCTCTTTAATTGCAGCACAGCAGTTAATTCTTATTACTTTTAGAGCCTAAATATTTTTGTCTTGTCTGTTTCCCCATAGGACTATGTCGTAGTTAATTCAGGAATGGAACATAGCAGGTGCGTCTAAATAGACACGAACCTCATATTTGTAACAATACAACCCCCAAACATTCAAGAAGGATGTTAGTAAATATCTCCCTTTCTCACCCTCTTCCAGACCTCTCTCGGCCATATTATACCTATTTCGCCAATCCATGAATATTATAAAGTGTATCGTGAATACAATTCCTTCCTCATTTCGACTATATGGTTTTACTTTTCCCAAACATGCATGCTGGCTTTCACGGTGTTCTCCCGAAAATTACAGGGCAACCTTTTTTAGAACCAAAACTGAAAACATGTTTTCTTGAGAGAGTAACAGCAATTCCTCCCGCGTCTGAAAATACTGTACATTTCAAACCATTCCTCATAATCACCCGGTACTTATTTGTTCTCAATTTGACTCAGAACAATTTTGAATGACATTTCTACACACAGAGTTCAAGTAAGTAGCTCATACAATTGTGTTGCCAGGTTACTATGTTCAATTATATTCGTGGAACACTTTTCACTCGGTATCGTCAGCATCGCTCCATTGATTTTTTCTTATTTAGCCTAATACCTACTCGCGGATCCAAAGATCAAACTATTAGTATAAACGAAAACACAACATTACTCAAAGATATAAATATACATTTTCGAGGACGACATAAATAAGATGATTTGAAAAAAAAACATAGCACACGAGTAACCTTCACGGTGATGCTGAAATAAACATAATAGTAATTTGTTGTTTGAATTCCACAAACAAAATCATTCACAAAATTCGTGGTAATGAAGTTTTCAAAGTTGAGTTCATAATTGTTCTGAAATAACGAAAACATGTTTTCTTGTAAAATGCACTTCCACAATATTAAAAATTTAAAATTATCATGTTGATTCTACAGAAATGCATTGTTACAGGCCCTGAGGAAAAATTTCATAAAATACGAAACGTTGACAAGGAAACAATGTTTTTGCTTCGGTGTTATATTGAACCTACAAACGACGAAAAAATTCAATCATCCTTTGAGAGAATTCATATAATTATAAAACGATGAAAAAAAAACCTGTGTGCGAAAAAGTATCTTACAATTTATTATTTCTATCAAAATTAAGATTACAACAAATAACTAATTTATTTGCCCGGGTATACATATTTTTTCACTTGCATTATTTCATATTCTAAAAGGTTATTATATAAAAAAAAATCGAGAATCTTCTTCCATACCAGATAGGCGAAAATATCAAATCGTATCGGTAGTGGCGTTTCAATTTTCCAAAAATTATAATTTCAATTAGAAGTTGGTTTTTAGTTCATAGAACTATTCGCATATGCAATATTGTCTATAATCACGAGAAATATTTCGATTATTTTGAAATATAAAGGCATTCTTGTGATTCCTTTCATAGATGATATAACCAATAAATAACCAGTTCTTTGTATAATCTAATGGATATTTTATTTTTTGCATGAAATGAAAGAGTATAGAAACCCAAACATCTTCTTATAAGTAATATTTACAGATTTCATTCAATGCCATTTGGAATTCTTCAAACTTGTTTTGACTGAATATCCAGCACATACAGGGTGTTAGTGAATAAGTGCGACAAACTTCAGGGGGTGATTTTGTATGAAAAAATTATGACAGTTTGCTATATAATTTTGTCCGCAATACCTCTTTTTTCGAGATACGGATTCTTAAAAACTGACTATTTATTTGTTGCTCTGAAACCGGTCGAGATAAGCGGATGAAATTTAGTGAGTTTTAAGAGGTAGTTAATGTGCATTTTTTTACATGTAATCTAGAAATGTATGTTCATCATACGGGTGATGATCTCAATTTTTTTTAAGAAAAAAATTTTGAATTCCTCGTTCAATTTGTGACAAAAAATCTCTCTTGCCTTTTTTTGTATGGGGCGCCGTTTTTATGCGAAAAAATTAAACATCTTAACGCGTATTTGTCATTACTTTAATACATTATCTAGTAGCGATGCTAGTGGCTACTGTCAACATTCTGTTGAATACGAATATTTCAACGAAATGTCAAATTAGCGTTTCTTCATTTTTAACCTTTAAGTTTGGTATAACAATAATGATAATGAGTAATTGATTTTTTTTATCGAAAAGAATGGAAAATTATACAAATGCGGAATTGTCCGACTTGCATTTTGTCTATGGTCGAAGTAATGGAAATGGTCGGCAAGCTCGACGATTGCATGCTGAGTTGTATCCAGGAGGTATAGGGTACCCCATCACACAACATTTGCCCGTCTTCACCAACGTTTGCGTGAAAATGGTACATTTAAGAAACAAACGGCTGACTGCGGGCGCCCTCGAGAAGTACGAACTGTGCAATTAGAAGAAGCAGTTCTCGAGTTAATTGCGGAGTAACCTTAAATAAGTACTCGAAAAATTGCCAACATGCTGAATGTAAGCAACTTCACTGTATTTAATTCCTCAAAGACAGCAATTGTATCCGTTTCATATTCAACGTGTGCAAGCTCTACTACCTAGAAACTTTTTTCCGCGCCTAGTTTTTGCCATTGGATTCTTCATCAAATCGCTCAAATTTCTAATTTTTCAAATGGCGTTTTGTTTATTGACCAGGCTAATTTTGGACGACAGTGTATACGAAATTTCCATAACAATCACCTCTGGGCTGAGGAAAATCCACATGGAATCTTTGAAGCTTATTTTCAGCATTAGTTTTCAGTAAATGTATGACTTGGGGTACTTGATGATCATTTAATCGGTCCATATTTCTTCCCACAACGACTAATAGTCGACTCTCACCTTAATTTCCTACAGGAAGAGTTACCTGTTCTCCTTGAAGAAATTCCTCCACAGCTGAGACAACACTTCTGGTTCATGCATGATGGTGCACCAGTCCATTTTAGCATTATTGTACGTAATCACTTAGATACAGTATATCCAAATCGTTGGATAGGTAGGGGAGGTACGGAACATTGGCCTGCTCGATCTCCGGATTCAAATCCTCTAGATTTTTGCATTTGGGATTTTCTTAAGTCATTAGTTTATTCCACTCTCGAAAATGTTGAAGACCTGAGGAATCGAATTATAGCCGGCAGTGAGACAATAAGATATTTCTTATTGTCTCACAGCCGGCTATAATTCACAGCCGGTGTATTCACCAGGAATATTTGCGCGAATACGACAATCAATGAGGCGAAGAGTTGAGGTCTTGTATCACGTCTGAGGGAGGTCATTTTGAACATTTGTTGTAGCTTTGCTCCTATTTATTTATTAGTGTTATTTTCTGTTATTGTTCTGGTTTAACGTTATTGTATTAGATAGTTCTTGATAATGTATAAAAGAAATGAAAAATACGCGTTAAGATATTTCATTTTTTTGCATGAAAACGGCGCCCCATACGAAAAAAAGGCGAAACAAATTTTTTGTCACAAATTGAACGAGAAATTCAAAAATGATTTTTAATTTGGAATATCCCAGTGGCGTACGATTTTTTCTTAAAAAAAATGAGATCATTACCCGTTTGCGCGCCAATAATGAACATAAAATTCTTAGTTGCACGTCAAAAAATGCGCAATAACTACCTCTTGAAACTCATTAAATTTAATTCGCCTATCTCGACCGGTTTCAGAGCAATGAATAAATAGTCAGTTTTTAAGAAAAACTTTAACACCCCGTATTTCGGATAACAAGCATTTGCGGACAAAAGTTATAAAGCAAACTGTCATTATTTTTTCATGCAGGATCACCCTCTGAAGTTTATCGCACTTATTCACTAACACTCTGTATAATAGCAGTTATATCAGTGGACATAAATACCATCGCCTTTGATTATAGTATGCCTTTTTTTTCACATTATTGAATACATTTATATTGATTTAGAAGCAAGGAGTACCCACAGTTCCCATGAAGATAACTCAAAGTGTTTTTCTCAATTATCTATTTGAATTATTTCCCTTTTACAACTGAAATTCATAATTTAGGTAAGGGGAGATTCAGTAAAAAAATCTAAAATCCAATTAGATAATATCCCATAACATTCAAGCCTCTGAATGGCTGCAAGTAATACAATTCGTTGTTTGATTCTCAAAGCTACATAAGCCTGATATTCAGTGCAGGTGCATCCTAATAGTGAACAGGTAATTTTTCTCGATATTTTCCGAGATTAAATGAATTAGTAGGAGAGCCGGGCGTAAAATTTCAAGTCTGAAACTTTTGGAGATCATGTACATATGATTCGTCAATTCGTTGTTAGAGCAACACAAAATGGCACTGCTGCCATTTGCAAACAGTGACGAAGCATGGAAAAAAAAGTTTTTTTCTTAATACCTCGGTCGATAGTACGTATTTTCTCCATCGATTGTATAGTAGAAAGCCTTGCATTAATGCACTGGTGACATTGAGAGACCACGCCCTCCGTAAATCTGGAGCAAATATTTTTCATGCACGCCGAGATAGATGGGATTACACGTAAAAAAGTAAGAAAGAGAGAGACGAAGACCAGGGGCAAATATTTAAGCTTTGTGAGTATCCGAAAGAGGCGCTGAAGCTAGGAGCAAAAGCTAAATATGACAGCGCAGCGAGCTGTCAGCTGGAACGTGTATTGTTTATAATAAATAATTAAGAATAAAAGTAGTAACGTACTTTTGACCAGCTATAAAGAAAAATAGTATACACCACACGGGCAGGAAACATTTCCTGCACTGCGCTTCATGATGCCCTCGGTTTTGCCAAGGTCGCGCTCATTTGACGTTTCTATTCGTAGCTCAAATTCGCAGTTGTTAGTTCAATTGGCTCTAGATTTGATGAAAAGGGGTTTTCGAATGAACAGTTCGACATCAGAATTGCAAAACAAAATGGCTAATCCATTATTTCTTTCCTCATTCGGGGTACCCAGCGTATTAGGCAGGTCTCTTGCTCGCAGGTTTGGGGCCTTATAAGAAGAATTAGTTTAATCGTATCCAGCACAACAAAAGGTAGCAACAATTTCTAATGGAAATAAAAAATATTGTCTAGCATTGTGTTTTAAGCAGACTTTTCATGTTTTCGCATTGTACGAGGCGCAAACGAATCCTTTTAGCCATTTCATTGAATCGCGCGCTTTATTCATAAAGGCAGGTTTTGTTTAAACAAACGTAAATTATTCCATTCTCGGCATGGGGTTAATTGATATAATAATTTGAATCGGTCACTCAGAGTACAAAGAAATAGATTGACGTATCCGTTAGCCTAACATATCCTCTTGCCGCTGCGCCTCTCGCTCTTTGCAACTACACCGGTGACATGAATTAAACCGACAAATCAGCGCTTCCAAAATTTCAAAATCTAATGTTGAATCTGTACCACCCGTTGTAGTGGACACAGATATTATCGATGGATTCTTTTTTGCACACCATCGGTGCATCTTTGCCGCAAACTTTTTAAAAAGTCTCATAGACAATTCTGCCAGAATTTGTAACACAAAAGCTGCGGAAATTCATATTGACTCTGTGCATGAGACTGATGGCAGGGCCATCACGTTACGGTGAGCGAAAGTATTCACTATCCAGCTGTAACATGTAAACATTTGGTTTTCTACGCGAAACTCGTTAGTTTTCAGTAAAATCTGTTATGTGGATAATCGTATAAAAATTTAAGTATTAACATATCATTTTGGTTTGTATACGCTAACGTTTGTATAAAACAAGCAAAATAAATCATTAAATATATGTCCACAAGTTTTTATTCATCAAGCTGTAATTTTTGGTTTTGCTTTTAACTGCAGAAAATGGTTATGATTATCGAAACTGTTTTTTCGGAAATATTCAATAACATCGAATTCAAATCTTTAGCGACTCAAAAAGGCAAAGCACTTGTCGCATCCGACTATGTACAACGTGTGAAATAAAGATTAATTTTCTATTATTATTGTCAGTTATACTACTTTCTGTTTAAAATTGTGGCAATGCAAGAACTTTCTTGTACGTCAGAAATTACCTGAACATTTTTCCAAAATCCAAAATTTGTTTCAATCCCTAGTGACTATTGTCAACCAATATTTCGCGTATACGCATTTGACATATTGCGTGATGATTTCCATTTTCTTGGATAGAATAAAAAAACACTTTTTCCGCTCGACAAGGCGTAAAAATTCGGGTATGCCGCTTTTGACATAGGCACCAGACTTCGCCAATGTGCTTTTTTGCTCGAGAAAGCCGCGAAAAATAAGGTAAATATGCATTTTCATGTGACTGAATTGTCACTTCTTTCAGATTGATAATTTTTTCAATTTCTTCAATATAATTTCAATTTCTTCAACGAAAGCCAATCTAGATAATATTTCCTTCCATTTAAGCAATCAATTATGTTTCTTTGATTTATATAAATTTTTTTACAAGAGTTTGAAGGAGTAGGTCGACATCCTCACTCTAACTGGGCAATTCTACTGCTTTGTTGACAATTTTTATCTACCGAAAAAACGAATGAAAGTACTTTCTGCTCACTTCACTCGTTTTACAGCTTAATCCATTCTTGGCGTTGTTTCAGTTTGTTCGGATTAGTTGAAAAACTATAATACTTGACACCAGGTAAATTTCGTTGTGTGTGGCTGCACCCAACCACGCAACACACTATCCCTTTATTTATTTTTTTTGAGGCACTAACGACCACCATTCCGCCTATAAGATGAACTGCCGTTTAACTTTGAAAACACTCGCAAATATTTAACGATCAAACATGCCCAATTGTGCCGAATATAATTGCGAACAACAGTAAACAATAAGCAGCTGGCAATTCTGGCTAGTTAAAACTTTGCGGAAAACGCCACCGCGAGCGCTGCCCGTCTAAAATGGCGGAACTCCGCCCAGTTGCATGGAGACAATAGTATTCGACCGATATTTCTTCCCTTCCGTTAAAGATTGCGAACGTGAAAAACGCCATGAACCAGATATCCCGTACAATATTCGTGGACCTCAACAGACGAGGCCGAATGGTTTCCTCAAAATTTCGACAAAAATGATTAATCCTGTAAGAGGTTTTTTAACTGTTGAGAAGCGTTGTTTTTCTTACAAAGTATTCAATGATTACGTTGTGAAGAGAGAAGAAGTAGAATACACGTGCTATAAGAGGCAGACAGGAGAATTGTATTTCATGTTTCAAAAGCGGAACCTAAATCTAGAATCATTATCAAAGCGTCGGATACAGATGTTTTGGTACTTGTTTTAGGCAACATGCATACATTTTTGTACATGGGGATATGGATAATGAATCCTTCCTGAGTGCCTGATGATTCATTCATCAAGTGAAACTAGCTAAGAAATTGGGACTAAAATTATGTAAAGCTTTGCCCGGATTCCACGCTTTTACTGTATGTGATTATACGGGCGCGTTTTTCCGTAAAAGACAAATTAAGCCATTTAAAATTCCGCAGAAAACCTCCATTTTCAACAGGTATTCGCGGCCCTAACCTACTTTACGGATATTTATGACGAATACAAAGTAAGCACTCTGCAAGAATTTACTTCGCAAATTCCTTCGCAAAAAATTGTAAAAGCGTGGATGCAGCCCTATTAGATTTTATTTTTCCAAAATACACAAGCGACCGATTTTTTTTAAGTTTCGATTCGAGTTTTATCCTGCCATGTCACAGATCTCTAGAGCAAAAAATCTTGCGAACTACCTATTTATGTAACCAGAATGTGGCAAACTGCGACTGAAAAACAATGTACCTACTTCGCGGATTTTAGAATTACCTACGGGTGAGAGATGAAATAAAAAGGAATACGACGCCAGTTCTGATTCTGAGGATTCAAATATGTATAATACCCATACTTATGTACCATATTGTAATAAAATAATAATTAAATAGTGGAATTATTTAAAGAATCCGAATTGGAATACTAATTTCTTCCAATTATTATTCCAAATTCAGCAAACAATAGACGCCATATTGGATCAGCCATTTTGAATTTTACAAATCTGACGTTGTAACTGTGATCAGCGACCTCGAAAACCCCCTTACATCATATGTAGAGTTAATTGAACTAACACCCGCGAGTTTGAGCTACGAATGGAAACGCGAAATTCAGACGCAATGAGCGCGACCTTGAAGGTACCGAAGTCTTCAGAAAGAATGGATGAAAGCTGACCACCGCTACCATAACGAAGGGAGGGGCAACTATCAAACAGTTACGGATTGAATATTCAAAATATGGTTTTCGAGAATCCTCGGGTCTTTTCCATCATTTGTCTAACTACTTATTTATGAGCTGTTACGTGTCGCCACTAACAAGTCAGTTTAGAACTAAGCTGATATAATTCAGGCCAAGTAACAAATGACAGTGCGAGTTGAATGTAATTCCATATATTTTTTAATAAATATATGGTAAATTCACTGAATTGTCAGTTGATTTTTTTTCCTGTTACATCGGTCTTTCAAAACCATTCAGTTAGTTTTTTACTTAATTATGATGGGTTTTGATGATTTTTATAATAGTCAAAATATAGCGCGTCTCATGACCGCCAAACTGGTTTTCAGGAAAACACTAAAGCCATATGTTGAAGGGAATGATAATTGGAAAATCTTACTCACAACTTTTTTTTCTATATATGATGCATCACTGTGAGAAGAAAAGTATGGGCTATATACGCCTATTGGCACTGTTATCATTTTGGAAATATTTTTTCAGTCCACAAAATACACATACACAACGTCAGATCACCAGCAAAAAAGTCTTTTGGCACATAATATTTATAACCTGAATGTTATGAAATGATAACTAGTCGAATATGCACTTGAAACTAACTATAACATACAAAATGAAATATTTTTCTGAAATGCTAAACCGACAAATTCATTTTATTTTTCTAACTTGCTCGGTCTACTTTTAAATTCACACTGATTCAATGTGAAGCGAAAAATGACGTCGATAGGCTAATTTTAAACATATCACACGTTGAATAGGTGGCAGTTTATAGGACAGGCCAAGAAAAAATTATTCTGAAAAATAACAAATACATTAATTTCTTTCAGGAAATATTGCTCAAGGATGCCAATAGAGAGTTTTCGCTCTCTATAGAAAAGCTTCCAAATCTGTTTTGAATATAATTCATTGACATTCATAAGGCAATACCAATGGTGTGAATGAAAAAAATAAAATTATTTTTTCTTCAGTTGTTTAAATTCATGACTGTGTGTTGTAATTTTTTAGATCATCAAAATTGATTGTTAAATGCTTTGCCACCTCTCACTCAGTTAGTGAAAGTGACTTATTCGCATATTTTAACATTTGGAGGAAAAATTGGATGTATTGATTTGGCATTAAAGTATGTTTGGGTGGCTAGCATGATTGGCTGACATTCTATCACCCACAAAGACAAAGAATCGAAATCAAATAATTCGCTTCTTGATGAGTTTACTTTTACGCCATTCGTAATATATAATGTAAACTCATAATGTTGTAATGAAAAACTGCTAGTTAGTTTCAATTAACATATATTGTGAATTGCATTGAGAAATAAATCGAACATTTTCGAAACTTTGCTTAAAACTAGGAGTTTACTTTGACTTCATAAAAAAAGAAAAATTAAAGGAAAATAATGTATAACTGAAAAAGTTATTGGGACAATTTGAAAAATAAAGAGTTCAAAGTTGTTCGGCCGGTTCGCCCTGCGTGACGTCATTTTCCCAACTAAGGAAGGGTCTCACCATTACAGTATCGTGTTCAATTTGATAAACACAACAATTAGAATAAAAAAACTGAATTTTCTTTTTACGTATCTTTGCGTGAAGACTGGAAAGGGGGAGAAATGGTGCACAGTTAAAATGTTGATTGAACCAAAAGCAAAACATACGTTTATGAAGATTATTCCAATGGGTACATATTTAATATTATATAATAGATTTATTCAGTTCAATTTTATACAGTGCTTGTCACAGTTGAACATTAAAAAAACTAGTACTTGAAAAATAGCACTAATGAAGGTAAAATGTGTAAGTGTGTCATAAATTTTAAAGAAGTTAATAATTGTAGTCGTACCAAGTGAATTGATATTTTACGGGGTGTTTAGAAACCTTACAAAATCCATCCCCTACTGATATGAAAAATTACATCCTCCAATCTTACATATGTGAAGATACAGATTTTTTTTATTTGACAAAAATCGTTTTTTTAAGACCACCAGTTCCTCACGCCTGTATTGCCTGAGATTTGAAGTTTCTATATAAAAAGCACAGATTCACAGAAATAATTCATTAGGATGTATGACTGAAAGAGTGTTTCTTTCATCAGTCAGCTGATAATACTAAAATATACAAACACATTTCAATAAACTCGGTACAAAAGCGTGGAAGGGCCACCAGCATTTTTTTTTAATCTTGACTTTAATCTCGGGTTCCGATTTTGTCTCGGGGGGTCCGACTTAAAAGTCGGGTTCCCGACTTCTCGGGGGTACGACTTTAATCTCAGGGATCCGACTTAGAAGTCGGGCGCCCGACATTAAGCTCGGGGTCCGACTTTAAAGTCGGGCGCCCGACTTAATTTCGGGGGTTGACTTAAAAGTCGGGCGCCGACTTAATCTCGGGGTCCGACTTCAATCTGGGGCCGATTTAATTCGGGGGGCCGACTTAAGGGCTTAAGGGGCCTTAATTTAATCTCGGGGGTCCGACTTTAATCTCGGTGGTCCGACTTTGAAGTCGGGCGCCTGACTTTAATCTCGTGGGTTTGACTTCAAATGCGAGCGCCCCACTTTAATCTCGGTCACCCGACTTCAATCTCGATGGTCCGACCCGACGTTATGTCTGGGGTCTGACTTTATTTTGAACAAATCTAACGAATAATATACACCCATCTACTTGTGACCTGAATGCTTTAACATATCACCTGAAAATATTATGATAAATTATTGGCAATGTTTGAAAAATGCAACTAGAAGATTCAATATTTTTTCATAGTTCAATTTTTGCCTAGTTTTCTACCTGTTCACTTCCCCGTGCAAAATTAGAGCGTAGATTGTACATTGTAGGAGGGTCGATATGGCTCTCCGTACCTCGACCTGTGTGATCTTTTGTACATTACCCTTCATCTATTCGAGGCCCAGAATTCCGAGACTACTTGTGACGTTTATTAGTTTTCTGGGAGCTGTGAAGTTTATAAGTTCCTGATGTCTGAGGGCATTAGTTGGCAGTCGCAAAGCAGGTGTTCTGCTTCCTTCCTTTAACATACGTGCAGTGGTGGAAGACTCAGCATTACCTCTAATGCTGCAGTGGGGCACCTGAATATTGCCCCTGTGATTCCCAGACAGGCTAACCGCTGCTTTTTCTGCCTCTTGATTTGTGCCGAGTACTGTTGGATTTTTGGTCACCATACTAATAATGCATAGGTGACCATTGGTTGATATAACCAATATATCATTTCTGGCTTTAAACCCAACGTCTTACCAAATTCTCTGCGGCACGTCCAGTTTGCTGCTGTAGCCGTGGAAAGAATGAGATTGATGTGACTGTTCCATGTTAGTCTTTGGTCGATTATATCGCCCAAATATTTGACTTCTTTGCAAAAGATAGATGTGTTTCAATCAGAGTCGGGGCCTTCAGTTCGTACTTTCGCTCCCTTGCGAATGAAAAACCACTGTTTTGCTAGGATTAACATTTAGCCCCTTCTTTGTGCACCAGCTTTTGATTATGTTAAGAGCTGTCTGCATGCGATTGGATATTATCCCGTCATGTTTGCCCCTAATAGTAACGACCAGGTCATCGGCGTAACCTTGAATCGTAGTTTCAGATTCATGTAGCTTTACTATCAGATTATCCACGGTCAGAGACCACAGCAAAGGCGATAGAACCCCACCTTGGAAACGACCTTTTCCTAATGTCATTCTGACCGTTTTCTCTCCGAGCACAGCTAAAATGATTCTGCTTTTCAGCATTGCATGTATCATCTGATCAGGAGGTGTTTGATCCTTTCTCTAGTGATCTATGATGGAGTCTTGAGGTTTTATCGAAAGCACCCTCTATATCTATGAATGCACAAGAGTATTTCTTTGGCCAATTATGTCTTTTCAATGCTTTCAACTGAGCATTGTAGAGCATCAATCGTTGATTTGCCTGCTTCATGGGCAAACTGTTTTTTCTGAAGCGGAAATATCTATTGTTGATTATTGAAGGATGTTCCACTGTCTATACAGGGTGATTAACGTAAGTCGTTCCTTGGAGGTTTTAAAACTTGCAGTTGGATTAAAAACTTGAAATTTGATATACTGTCATAAACGATCATGTGCGTTCTATCTGAAATATTTTTAGTCCAACAGATGTACAGAGTGTCTCATTTTGAATGGAAACTCACATTTTTCTTCACATGCTTCGATTGTCCTTCTAATTCTGAGTTCAGACAACCTGAACTGTGTTAACTCATCGATCAAATGCCAAAAATGTGTCGATTCTTCTGAAAGTATTGAGAAAAAAATTGTCAAAAACTCAATTTTTTCAATAGCACCTACTATTCTTGACACCATTCGAAAAAAATTGAATTTAGGGTGAGTAACTCAAGAATTCCTTATACCTAACTTCAACCTCTATCGAGTTATTCAATAAAAATCCAGATGTGTCTTATCTTCCCAAGAGATTCTTTGCCTTGGAAATAAAAGACAATTGTAATAATTTAATCAAAAATATGGATTCTTATTCAATTACACAAGACAAATTATAATTAACGAACAAGAACATTCTTGATAGAAATGTTCAATATTACCACTTTTTTTTAATATTCTTTTATTTTACTTTCAATAGATCGCGAAGCATTTCTGATTTCGTTGGGGTCGAGACTGTCAAAAGTCGCGAATCATCTATTTTGCGAAGTGGTGAAGAATAGAACAAATCTTGAGATCTTGGAGGCCGAAAAAATGGTCCTCGATTTCCCCACCAACGGTTATTTAACAAGGATGTCAATTTGGTATCCACAGTTCTTGTTTGGTCGGTGGTGACCTATCCATCTGTTACATGAACGTGCAGCTCCAGCCAGTGGCAAATTTTCAAGAAATGTTTTACACGTTTTGAAAATTTCTAAGTATCTTCCACTATTCAAATTTTATCGTACATGAAATAGCCTACCTCTGGTTCATTACCAAACAAAACACTTTACTGGAAATTGTACTTGACTTTCATCACCAAGCACCATTTTCAGAAGCCTTTAAATGTCGATTTTGCCTATTGTAAACTCTCTGCTGACGAAACTTTGCCTCATGAGTCCAAATTATGTTTTCTAATAATCCGGCGTGCTCTTCGATTTTGAGTAATAAATCCTCCCAAAAGTTTACTCTACGGGTGAAGTCACCTAGGTGTAATTTTTGCAGTCATATGAATGAAAAAGGATGTAGCTATGACGGTGTGAAATGGTTTGTATTGCAGAGTATGGAAATTACAATTACATTGAGGCTTGAGGATATGCTTGAAAATATCTGAGAATGGTGATTTGATAATTTTAATTGCCAGATGGTGGTTTTACTCTTGTAATGGGTCTAGCCACTTTCCTAAGATTTTTTAAAATTATTTCTCAATCGTGAGAAATATTACCCTGTCATGCTTGGTAGTTTGGATATTCAAATCAATTCCGGACAGTTCGCTGAATAATTTTTTGACCAACTTCTTTTGGGTAAGTTTCCATTTTCAAATGAATTTTATTTGAGAATTAGCCCAACTGTTTTCAGTTGGACTTCTTAATTACAATTGGCTTTTGTTTAAATGGTATACTTCAAAACGAAGCAAATAATCTCTTGACAAGATAGGCCATTTCATGATTTTTATTGAATAACTCTATAGAAGTTGAGGTTAGGTATGGAGAATGTTCAAGTAACTTACCCTAACATTAATTTTCTCTCGAATTGTGCCATTTGAAAAATTGAGTTTATCAATTTTGAATACGACATTTGAATATCGCATGCGCCCATATGGTGAAAAATAGAATTATCGGTGGGACATTAGGATTTCCAGCTAACTGTTCTACAAATTTGGTTTCCTTATTTTTCAACGGTTTGCGAGATACAAGTTTTTTCGTAAATAGCTACGATAGTAATTTTTTTCAGAAAAATCGACACATGTTCAAAAATAATAGATAAATTAATATAACTGAGGTTGTCTAAACTAAGAATTAGAAGGCCAATCGAAGCGTGTGAAAAAAACAGGTTTCCGTTTAAAATGAGAAAGTTGAAACCGACTTTTGGCACTCACCCAGTATAGCTGTGGGACTGAACATACTTCAGGTAGAACGGAAATGATTGATCATGACAGTATACCACATTTCAATTTTTGAATCCAACTGCAAGTTGAAAAACATCACATATATTTCTAAGTAATAAGTCATTTGATTGTATAATTAATGAATAAATAGATAGTGATACTTCACTCTTCCATTTTGGTGTTAAAAGCAGAGAAAAATTAGATTAAGAATTTAGAATTTCTCCTTATTTGTATCTCAGACTCTACAACTTCGTCAAATTTCAGCTTCCCAGGTTTTTTTAGATATTCCATAATCTGAGTGCTTAATTATGTAACGAGAAGTTGGCGCAGCTTAGGGCTCGAACCTTTGGAGGTCCCCAAACTGCAATTAGTATATGAATATATGCAGATGGCGCTGACGGTCACATCAACAATAAAATTGAATTTTTCCCAACAGACGAGAATTCTAAATCAAGAGGAAAAATCTAACCAATAGTGTATAGTATGTACCAACGACTGAACAGAACTGAATATTCATAACTTGAAATATAATAAAAAAGGCAATTGCCACCTAAAAGTCGGTCGTCTGACTTTAGTCTCGGACCTCCGATATTAAAGTCGGACCCCCCCGAGATTCAAGTCATGCTCCTTAGATTTAAAGTCGGGCGCCCAACTTTAAAGTCGGACCCCTGAGATTGAAGTCGGGATTTCTAAAACACATTGCAGTAAAATCCAGGCCATACTTTTTGCTAACAAAAGAGATGAAGTTAGAAACAACCTGATTATGGCTATAGGAGTTATAAAATATATATATTTCATAGAAAAATTTATATCGTTTGCAAAATATCATCAATATATAGGTCCCTTAAGGAACAATTGTTTGAGTTATTGGTATCAAGTCACTTAAATTATATGGATATTATTTAGGGACCATGTCTTGATGCTGATTCAGTTGCGAGTGTAGAGCTCATCCAGTATTGAAACGACCGTTTGGTAGGTAGAGAGGGGGAAAACACGAGTGGACACGATTTGATGTGCTACGGCGAATCTTCACCAGTTTCTTGGCATGTAGCGTTTGAAAGGTTAGGTTTGTTTAATTAATAAATAGGTAGTGCAGTTATTTATTCAACTTTGCAATAGTTTACTCGTTACCTTGTCAAAATGCCCAGTGGTAAGTACTATTCAGTAGCGGAAAAAAAAATAGGAGTGTTAGGAAAGTTATAGGAGTGTAAGTTCTCTACGTCTCGTGAATCGCCTATACCAAATAATTTGGTTCGCAAGAATATCATCAATATATAGGTCCCTTAAGAAACAATTGTTTGAGTTATTGGTATCAAGTCACTTGAATGATATGGATATTATTTAGGGACCATGTCTTGATGCTGATTCAGTTGCGAGTGTAGAGCTCATCCAGTATTGAAACGACCGTTTGGTAGGTAGAGAGGGGTAAAACACGAGTGGACACGATTTGATGTGCTACGGCGAATCTTCACCAGTATCTTGGCATGCAGCGTTTGAAATGTTAGGTTTGTTCAATTAATAAATAGGTAGTGCAGTTATTTATTCAACTTTGCAATAGTTTACTCGTTACCTTGTCAAAATGCCCAGTGGTAAGTACTATTCAGTAGCGGAAAAAGGAATAGGAGTGTTAGGAAAGTTATAGGAGTGTAAGTTCTCTACGTCTCGTGAATCGCCTATACCAAATAATTTGGTACGCCTATGGAATTTCTATTACTAGCCATAGTTAGACAATGATTCGGGTATCTTCGATAAAAATTGGTTGTTAGGTGGGGGAAGGCCAAAGTGGTCGTTTCAATACTGGATGAGCTCTACGAAAAGTCCAGGCTTCATGTGTCAGATTGATATATTCACACAGAAAAAATATCATTTCCGAAAAACTAGTTGAAGAAAACTGCACCTGGCCTGCCTTAAATATAAGTTAATAAAAAGTTTAGATAAGGTATACTACTGATAACTCATAATCGAGGTATTCGATATGAACTATGGTGCATTACTAATGGTACTTTTGACTGGAATTTTTATATTTGACTAGGATTCGGTTCTCCAAGTTGCATTCCACAGCTCCAGATCGGCATCGGTAAATGGGGGTTGAAAGTCTGTATAGTTAGTTTTAAGTTGGGATCATGAAAATTGGTATTTGGGGGTATTTGTTACGAATAAAAAATATGTGAAATGGGGGTTAAATTGGGATTGTAAGTTTGTATAGGAATTCCCTTAGTTTTCAAGTTGGGGTCATAAAAATTGGTATTTGAAGTCTTTGTAACAAATAGAAGAAATGGGTATTTCAGTGTTTCTATAAATTTAATCCCTAAAGGGGTGAAAGTGTGTATCAGGGTTCCGTTAGTTTTCAATTTTTAAGTTAGGACCATTAAAAATCGGTATTTGTTACAAATAAAGAAATACATATTTCAGTTTTTTTTTAAATTCTGTCCCCGAAGTGGTGAGTGAATTTTCAATAGTCGTCACAAAAAATATAAAATTCAACGCTGGTACCAGACTGAAAGCTATATTATAACAGTTTAGTTATGTAAAGTAGGTAGCAATGATCCAAATTGGTAGGTAACTAATTTTGATTTGGCCAAAAAAAATCAACAAATCAAATCGATTTGAAAAAACTGAAAAGCAAAAAATAAAATGAACCAATTTAGTCTTAAAACTAAGCTCCTCAACAATGTGAGTAACTATTTTATCGTGCCAAACAAACAATCACGAGATATTAAAAGTTTGAAAATGTCAACAAACCAAATAAATGCAACGTAAATCTCAGCAAATTAACATACCACAAATGCACTCGACCAGTGAAATATTTACCTCTTGCAAGGAGGGTCTACCTTCATAGCCTTCCATCTATCTAGCCCGACCAGTTCAGAAATTTCCAAAATGAGCAGGAAGGAGACCCAGTTTTTTGTTAATGTTATTGTTTGAGTTTTGTGATTGGCCTTCTTCTGTTTAGCTAATTGTTATCTGTAGTTCTCCTTGAAATTTATTTTTATTTAATTTGTTTCTTAGTTGTTCCGTTATTTTCGTGGGTTTCTAGATTTTACTTATTGCGCCTTTTTTGTTTAGTTTCACATTTTTCTTCCTTTACATTGTTCTGTCAGTGGTCTATTCATGTACATGGTTTCTCTATTGACTATGATTTTTCTCTTTCCTTTTCTCATTTCTATCCTTTTTATTTTATTTGCTTTTTCCCTTCCCTTTTTTTGCCTCTATTTCCCCCATTTTTGTTTTGTTTTTATTTTCCCCTTTTTTCCTTTTTTCTCCTTCTTCTTGTTTCTTTTTTTTTAATCATACAGTTTTAGCGCTCGGTACTCTACTACAAGCATCGTCCTAATTCTCGTTTTGTAACATATTTTCGCCCCATTCGTTAATCGCGTCCATGCATTTTTCGTTGTCAATTCGGTTTACCTCTGGTGGGTAATGGGTGTTTTGTCGGACTAGTTCTTCCCTCAGCTTGTTTCTTGCTGTGATTCTTTCCGGAATACTGCATGTGTTCATCACGTGGTCTGCGTCTTCCTGTCCTATTCCACATTCGCATTCACCTGACACTGCTCCAAGGTTAGATCTTCTGTACTCTTGGAGGTTCCCATGGCCTGTGATAGCTGTGTGATTTTCTAAGTGAATCTGATAATTTTGGTCGAACTGTCGGGAAGATTTTGTATGTTTTCCTTGCCCTCGCCTGATGTTTCCCAATGGGTTTGCCAGGTTTCAATTTTTGTGTTGGTTTTTTCTCCGTTGACTTCATTTCTTGTGTCTGGTACTGTCTCGATGTTGTTTTCTGTGTTTTTTGGCTTCTTAGGCAGCTTCTTGATGCCTTCTTTTTCGTTCTCCCTCAGTCTTCTCATGTTTAGTTTTTATGGAGGTTTTTTATTTTTAGGATTTCGCAAGTATTTCTCCTCATTATTTGTTCGATTGTTAGTTGGTCGTTTGGGTATTCGGATGTGCCCCATTTCATTTCCCTAATACCCAGTTAACACAAACATCCCTGAGATGTCGCATTCATATCGCCAAATGTTACAAAGGAGAATCCCCATAAGACGTCGCTGTTACCACCAAGAGATGCCAAATAAGATAAAAGGTTCACATTGCTCTTCTCATTTCGGTTGATCTGAGACGAATATGAATGTGAATTTGTGAATCTCTGTGACTTCTCAAGCACATTCATTGCTGAATCGAAAATTTCAGTAGTTTAGAATCCCATTGTCATGACTCGATGGTGAAGAAGTGATTCGCATTATTTTAAATAAAGTGACCTTGGTGGATATCAGTTTGTGAGCCTTTTTAACCTCTCAGGAACATTCAATTTTGAAATGAAAATCATAGTGTGCGGGAATCACAACTTTATGCCGAACAATATTTTACAATGTTACCTATATATGTCGGTCGGGGGAGGGGATTAGGCCGCAACGCAATGTAATTCAGACATTTTTTTGAATGATACCTATGTGAGTGGAGTATTATTTCATACATCATTAATATTGACATATTATATATACCTAACATAAGTAGGTAGGCTTTTTTTCAAAAAGTCATGAAGAAACCACATAGTTTTATATTATGTGGTATTATATTTGAATAAATTCAAAGCAAATGCTATCTCGAAATTAAATAGGTATACGTATCTTACTTCAAGATTATGATTTCTATGAGACACGAGATTGAAAGTGTTATTTATTCGAATGGAATCTCAACAGAGAAATTCAAATTACCTATATACCAAGATCGACTTCGTCGTTAACAAAGGTGTGCGTATCCCCCACCCAATATTACTCAGTGTTAAGAAATGAGACATATCTCTGGTTCAATTTTATATTGAATCCTTTATGTGAAGAAAACCGTTTAAATTCGATTTTTTCTATATCTATGTTTGTTGCAATTCAGTGAAAATTCATGGCTTTTCCACAGTGCATGAAGTTTTAAATTATATTGACTCCCGCTCAATCTGCGTAATCATTCAGGCGGCGCACAATATGAACTGATGCATCTGATTGGTCGATCTAACACCTATTGCCAGATTATTCTTAACGAAGAGTTAGGCAGTGAAATATAATTTCATTGCCTCAATAAATATTGCTATTGTGGGAATTATTCCATGACAATGAATCCATTCTCAAAAATTATACAAAGAAATCAACTCTATAATTTTGAAATCGAATAATGTAGAAGTTTGGTTAAGGAAAATATTGATTACTTCTTACGGAAGATTTCCTAATGAAATCTGACAACGCTGGACAGTTTCGACCGTTGACACTAACAGGTGCTAACATCTTATAGGTTATGGCTCTATGGCGTCCTGTGTATTCAAGTTTCGGTTTGTTTGTGCTTCCATTTGCTTGCTTTGGGGCGTTTGGATTATGATATAAATGTGTTTAGTTTTCCAGTGTCTTTATACATACTTTTTCAAGGTGAGTACTAACAGCGTGATTCATTGAATTCACGGATTAAAATATAGGTAGGTAGTTAGTAATTTTAGGAATACTTTGGAACCATTGTTTGATTTGAGTTTAAGTGTATTTGCGATATATTTACTTGATCCATCATAAGGTGAATACGCACTCCAATAACCTTATATATGAGCTCAACAGCCATGCACATTTCTTATGCACAAATTAATTCAGATATGTCGTAGTGAACGCATTGTGTCACAAAATCATTTAACCAGATAAAGGAATACAACTAGCTATAAAACTTGTATAAATAAAGCTCACATTGATTGAATAACAAGATATAGATATTAATGAAAATATACATGTGTTGTAATTTGACAAGCTACATCCAAGTATTTGCACATTTTTTAACTATTGGATTTTTTTCTCTTTTCATAATACATTTATCAAAATGTATCTTATTGGGAAGAAAATTATCATTAATCACCCCTTCACGGCCTTCTATGATCAGAAAAAGCTCAGCATAAAGTGAAAAACTCGAGGCATTTTTAGCAGAATTTTGAATGGAGCATTTGATTCAAATATTCTCAAATGCCTCTTTATGAAATTTATATCTTATTAGCTAATACCTTCGTCTTCGCACGCAACGGTATTTCACCCCTGAAGGGTTGAAGTGGTGTGATAAAACTACCATGACATGAATGTTACTCCTTCACAAAATCTATCAACATGCCAAATTTGAGT
Organism: Gonioctena quinquepunctata; assembly: GCA_018342105.1. Lineage (NCBI taxonomy): Eukaryota > Metazoa > Arthropoda > Insecta > Coleoptera > Chrysomelidae > Gonioctena > Gonioctena quinquepunctata. The sequence continues at coordinate 273,790 of JAFIRS010001646.1, forward strand.
CGATTCGTGGATTGGTTGTAGTGTGATGGGGTAACAAATACACAAATCATCTTTTAGATCTATTGTATTAGGCTATCTCATTTTATTCTTTTTTGGAAGTTATAACTCAGGTTTTCTTAGGAATCATGTGTTTGTTTCTCATGAACCAAACATTTCATTCATTAAGAATCTAGAATCATTATTTAGATGGTGAGAAACAAATAGCCACAAGAAATGTTTTGAATAACTTTTTTTTTTCAGCAGTTCTGTAGCTTATTAAATTAAAGAGCATTGAGCCAATATTTCATTTCTTCAACATACCAGAAATGGAATTTGTTTGTTTTGAGATATATTCTAAACTCTAGTTTAATCTATCTGAGGTTCACGTGAAGCTGATAGAACCAACAAACGAAATCATATTGAATATTCTTCATTAATTTTCAGATGCAGTTTCTGGGGAATACCCCAACACTGAAGGAGTAAGAAGTATTAACAAGAGATTGGCTTTGCCATGACAAGCAGAGAAAAGAACGGGAAGCACCGTTGGCGCTTTAAAATTGTATTAATATTTTTTAATATTGATGTTTTCTGCTGAGAATTATTTTGAATTTATTCCCATAATTTTTATAAATTTTTTTTAAGTGAATTTTGTGTAGTAATATTTTGTTTTTTTTCATACCCATTTTATTTTTACTGAAACCTCTATCAAAACACACTATAGAATATGTCTCCAGATAGCTAGGAAAGTAAGGTGAGCAGAACTTATTTTTTTATTACTGGAAAATTATAAGCTAATTAGAGATTTGATGCTCTATTCCGAAATTATGTGCTTGCATATATATTTTAATCTAACATGTTCTGCTGGCTTAACAAAAATTAGTAGATCAAGGCGGACGGATTATAATTTTTTTCAAACAGAAAATTATAGGTTATTTAGGAGCGATTTGAGAGCTCTATTCTGAAATTTTGTGTTCCTTTTTTGACGTTCACATTTTTTCATTATCACATTGTTCACATCACTTTTTATTTCAGTCACAATGAAATATCATGTTGAAATAGAGCACATACATTAAATATAATTTCCCGTTCAAATATTTCAAATTGATATTTCAATGTGTATGAAGAAAGTTATCTGAAAATGTGAACTTTGCTCAAAATTTCTGAAAAGAGCATTCAGAAAGCTCCCGTTTAGCTTTTGATTTTTCTAATTGAAAATATATCTGCCCACCTTGATCTGCTATTTTTTTGTTAAGGTAGCAGAACATGTTCCATTGAAAAAACAAGTACAAAATTTAGGAGAAGATGCTTGAATAGCTCATAATTTTTCAATAATAAAAAAATCTTCATTCCTCGCTCTGCTGGCTTCATGTCATCTGTAGAATGTGAGTTCTATGAAATCCCTTGTGAGATGTAATCTGATTCAAAATGTGATTCACTTTCAAGTAAAATTGAGCACCCTTGTGAAACCTCGGATTGGTCTATGTGACTGAAATTTGAGGTCTATTAGTCTTCTCATTGAATATCTTCATCGATCTACATGTGATTGCGAAAGATACATCAGAATTAAAGGTGCATGTAACATTCTTGGGAAGCACAATATAATTCTCTCAGGGCTTCCCTGACGTCAGAATATGACACATTCAAAGAGTCGAAAAGTACCTCTCGTTCATAAATGGTGGATGGTTTTCCCAACTTCCCATTGTGATTACAATGTTACCTCAATGTGACTCAAAATGTGATGTAAAATAGAGAGTCGCATTAAGGTAATTTCGAGTTCCATTTGTCATCAGACTATGAAGTAGAAAATGACCAATAGGGCCCGAAATAGAAGTTCTGGAGATGGCAATATGAGTCGCAATTTGACTCGCAGGTGTGATGTGAAACGTGGATGTGAGTTCCCCTAACATCTCTGAGATCAATTTGTTTTTACTGGGTAATTGCATATAGTTCGGATCTGCCAATATCATTTCCATTGTTGATTTTTCCCCCTTTTGTTTTCCATTGTCCGTATGTTGGTGTTGCCATTTTATATGTTCTCGTTCCGTCACCCTGCTTGCTGGCATCAACGTTTTGTTTGTTCCGTGTCTTCTTCTGCTTCTGCTATGTGTTTCTCCGGTAGTTTGTCTGCAGGATGGCTTCCCTCTTCGGGACGGATTTTATGACTGTTTAACCTTGTATATTCATATTCTGCCCATGCCCAGGCTTTCGTGATCGCCAGCAGGAAAGATCTCTCTGACCCTCTCAATTGTTTTCTGATCCTGGAGTCTATGGCTCTTTTTCCCCATATTTGTACTCCGTAGAGTATAAGCGGTTTCATTGCCTTTGCGAAGATAAATTTCAACATCTCTTTGTTGGCACGCCATTCCCTGCGGCGATCACAAAGAGCTTGTTTGACACCTCTTGTGCTTTTGCCCTAACTAAAATTATTAAAGCATGGTCATGGAAATGAGCTAATTGTTCTATTAAAGGGGAAGTATTAATGTTTTTCATGTAGCAATTTCTAAAAAAAGTATAAGCTTTATATTTGGGGTTTAAGTCCAATGCACTAATCTGCCATGTATGCACGACCAGGGACAGCGGAAAGATCTTCCTCATCTTTCGGTATTGAGCCTTCAGTTACCATTTATCTATCCAAACGAGTTTGCGGAAACCCGCACTCCCAAAATGAGCGGATAAAGAATATTTTATGTATGAATTTGGTACTTGGAATTTTCCTTTGAATTCTTTGAAAAAGTATTTGACGGCTGGTCAAATATTGATTCTCATATACCTTTCTTGAATATCGCTGAAATTGAAGTCATTGTCGTATATCATATTCAACAAACTTGATTGTGCCAAATTCTGATTTTTAATTCTTGATAACGTATAATCTTGGTTGCTCAAGATCAGAGAAAAATAATTTTTTCCATATATGAACAAAGATCAATTTTTTTAATTCATAAAATTTTAAAATAATTCTTCAATTTCAGTATTGGATATTACTCATTTGTATACTCAATTATTTTAAGTAATAATCTCTTGAGATTACACTCAATTGTAACAACAATGAGTTCAGGAGTGCATTGAAAATATTCCAAGTTTCAAGAAGTAGAATTTTTGTATATCAAATTCTGACACAAACAATATTGTTTTTCATGTTAAATCGCTGAGAACACACTCGATGGACCAGAAGTAGATGCTTGTGTCTACCTGATCGGTCGCCCAGCAGCTATAAGTACCTCCTGATTGCGAGCCAAACAACTTCGTAAAGTCTAGCTGAGTGCTACACAAAAATACAATCAAGGTACATCGACATCGATAAACCGACAGGTTCAGCAGACAAAAACTTTATCAGTTTTCTTTCGTTGGAATTTGAATTCATTCAATGTTAAAGAATTGGAAGATTAAAAAATTTGTAAATAGATTGTTATAAGTTGGTATTTGTTTTATTGCTGTAGGTATTTACAGAAGGAAAGTTATTTGATTTGCAATCATTATTGAATAGGGAATTCGGATTTTTGTCCTAGTTCAAATAACAATTCTGGCGGCTATTCAAATACACAATTTCTAAAACTTTGCTTGAAACATAAAAAATTTAAACTAGCAAGGCGGTCCAAAGAACTCCACGCTGCTCTTCACTGAATAGTCTATTACAACAAATAACTTGAATCTTATTACATCCTGCTGTCTTTGGTTTTGCTTCCCTATATTTCTGCTCCATATAGTATGAGTGGTTTTATGGCCTTTTCATATATGTATTTGAGCATTTCTTTATTTGCACCCCATTCCCTGTCGGCGATCACAAAGAGTTTGCGCTTTTGCTCTATATGTTTAGTATGTTCAATCCATGAGAGCTTTCTGTCTATAACAATTCCCAGGTATTCCATCTTGGTTTTATATTCGAGTCTTGTATCTCCTATTTTCAGTGCTGGGGGTCTTATTTGAGATCCTGCTGGGATTAACATATCTTCGGTTTTGCTGTTGTTGTATTTGAGCTTGTTCATTTCTGACCATTTCGAGCACGCCTTCCAGATGTTTTCCCATTTGTTTCCGATTTTCTTTACTGATTTACCAGTGAGGAGGATGATTTGATCATCCGCGAAGGCTTGAATGATGTCCCTTTCTTCGTCAATTGTTTCAAACCAACTTTCCATTGCCATCAACCAAGAGAAAAAGGTTTACCTTCGTGAAGGTTGGCTTGCCTATAAAGCCGTTTCGATTACTACCGTCTCTCTAACTCGACCCCTGCCAGGAGAACCCATCTCATCTCCACTCTCCATAATTACCGAGGAAAGAAGCTCCATCTCTGGTCTGTATCCCGTATTTTATTTTTGGTTATTCATGATTTATTATTACATTGCCTTGAGTTATTTCAGAATTCCTTGTGCATATATTCTATGTTCGTTTTTCCCGTTTTTCTTCTATATTTTTCCGTTACATATGGTCCTTAATCTATTCCTATCATACTGTTATTTTTTTTTTGTCCCATTTTAATTGTCGGTGGTCTTATTTCTGTCGTTCCCGTCACAAAAATTCCATCTGACTTTCTTTCGTTATAAGTTAACTTGTTCCTGGCTGCCCATTTGTTGCATGCCTGCCAGATGATCTCCACTTGTTCTCTATGGCCTTAGCCGATTTGCCCGATATTATTAAGGCCTGATCATCTGCGAAGGCCTGCACCAAATCGTGCCGGTCTGTTTGTTTTGTTATATCTATGCTGTGGAACCAATCTTTCATTAGGATTAGCCACATCATGGGTCCCAAGCTTGATCCCTGAGGACAACCTCTATCCATCTGCACCATGTTTTTATCATTTCTGATTTGTCGTTCGGTAAGAAGTTATACGCTATCTTTGCCAGGTTGTTCGTATTTGTTTCTCCTCCATTATCTTTTTAAGCTTGGGGCCCATGCTGTATTGAAGGCGTTGGTGATATCCAGAGTTATCAACATAGAGTGAATTTTGTTTTTCTTATTTTCTGTATTTATTGGTAGTTTTTAATTGCTTGTACCGTGTTCCTGCCCTCCCTAAATCCATACTGCCTATTATCCTGTTTATTTCCCGTATCCATTGCGTAAGTGATTCTTCGGTTACTTGTCTGTCCAAAATTTCCCCAGTGTCGGTAGAAGATATATTGGCCTTCGCCCGTTTACTTTTGGTATCCAAATGAGGTCGGATATCTCCAAATTTTGGGGAATTTTCCTTGCCTTAGGCATTGATTGTATATACTTACCATCGTATCACCTAGTGTTTCTTCTATGTGTTTGGCCGCCTCGTTTGGAATCCCATCTTATCCTGTCGCTTTATTGTTTTGGAGTTCTTCTATTGTGTTCTTTAGCCTTGTGACTGGTACATCATTTCCACTTCCGTTTCTTCCTATTCAATTTGCTGCCGTATCGCCCTGTGTTCATCATTTTCTAAATGTCTTTGTTCTTTCGGGAAATATTGTTCGTTGTTTTTTTTCCTTTGCGATCCCCAGTGGTCGTCCTGTCTTTGTCCACTAATGTATTTTCTGAGGGCATCTCTTTTCGTTGTTTTGAGTTGTTGTTGTATTCATGTCTGTGTGTCCTATATTCTTGTTCTTTTCTTGGGTTCATCTTGCCATTTCGCCAGCTCTCCTTGCTCTATTAGTTGCTTTTCTGGTTCTGTCGAGCTCTTCGTTCCACCATATCTGGTTTTCTCTCCTTGTCCTTCTTTCAACTTCAATTGTCCGATCGCATGCTGTTATGCATATTGCTTGTAGTTCTCTCCTGTTTCTCTATCGACTGTAAGTTATTGTGTTCGTATTGTTGTAGTATTATTTCAAATCTCTCCCAGTTTTTTAACGTCATAAAATTTTTCGCTTACCTTATTCTTTTGTTCTTTGCTGTTTCCTGTACCGTACGGTATATATCAATGATCACTCAGGATTCCTCTTCTACCTTCCAATCCATTATTTTGATGTTCTTCGTAATTGTCAATCCAACTTTCTCCCCTATTCTGCTAAAAGTTGCATTTTCTCTTTTGTTATTCTCTATTATGAAACTAATTAAATGGTCCAGTTCATGAAATCTTCGCCCCTATTTGCGTTTAAGTCCCCTCCCACTATATTTCCCGTTTTTTTTCCAATTTTTTCCTGATTTCCTCAAATCTTTTTTTTTACCCTTCCTCCCGGTTCACGTATATGCTTGTTATTGTTAGTAAAGGTTTTTCTTTTCGATTTGCACTGTAGTGTGTTTTTATTTGTTATCTCTGTTATTAGTATTATTTCTTTTATTTCCTTGTTCACAAAAATTGCCGTCTTTGTTCTTCGGCACTTCTAAAAATATTGAAATTATCGTCTGTCTGTATATTCCTGTATGGTTCTTGTACTATTGCTATTTTAATTCTTTCTTCTGTCATTTTACGCATAAGTAACTCTGTCGCCGCCTTCCACTTCCCCAGATTGACCTGTACTATTTTTGTTAATTTTGTATGAGCCATTGTTATTATAATTGACATTGTTCCGTTTTTTTTTAAACTGGTCAATTTTGGTCCTTTGCTTCGTGGTTTCTTATTAAGAATCCCGTTTTCTCGCATTTTATACAATTTAACGTTTGGCTAGTACAGTTTGCTCCTTCGTGGCTTTCACTACACCTGGAGCATTTTGGCTGGTCTTGGCAGAATTTGGCCACGTGCCCGTACCTGGTGCATTAATAGCAAAGTGCCACTCTTACGTGCTCGTACACTCTGCATGATTCTATGATTACCTCTCCCTCATTTATTAGCTTCCTGAAGGCCTTTCCTGTGGTCTGAATGGTCCAGTTCTCTCTTCTGCATTGTCTTTTGAAGGTTACTTTGGTTGCGTCTTTTATCGCCTCATTCGTCAGCCATCTTCTTATTTTCTCTAAAAAGTGTCTCCATATACTCTTCTTCCGTTCAACCCGCTTCGACCCCTGTAATTGATAGCGCAGGTTGTCCGTTGTCTAAATCTTTCATTTTCAATTCCTTGTTCTGCTATAGTTTTTTTTTTGACCTTTTCTATTTGTTCCTTGTTCTTTCCTTCTATGATCACGCCTCCTCTGGGGAGTTGTCTCAGTCCCCTCAGTCCTCCTTCTGTTTCTTCCGATGTCAGTGTTGCTTTCATCGTTTCCATTGTGGCCTTTGTGTTTCGTTCAATCTGACTATTATTTCGTGTCGTCTTGGCAGTGCGGTCCATGGTTTTTGGGTTTGTGGTTCTTCTTGTACTGATCTCCTCCTTACCTCCGCTAAGATGCTAAGTTCTGTTGCTTACCGGCAATTTGGCCTTCGGCCTGCGGTGTCCCTGTATCGGAATTGCGAGTTTCCTGGGTTTCGGTGGTTTTTTTTTTTTCAAAGACTAGTCTCGTGAGCATCGCTGTCAGTTTTTGCGTAGCCTGTCTTATTGCCAGTTGATCGGCTCGGTTAAAAGATATTTTTCCTCCCGTTTTTCTAATTATTGATGTGTTTATATTATCTATGTGTTCCAGAATTATTTCCATTGCATTTTTGTCTATTCCATTTTCCTCGTTTTCTGACTTTCTGCATTTTCTTCTTCTGCCTGATTGTTTTTTTCCGGGGTGTCTTCTATGTTTTTATTTAGATCTCCATTTTTTGTTCTTCTTCCGAATCTGTGTCGCTTCGAAGATTTTTCTTTCCTCGTTCCCTTTCATTTTGGAGTTTTGTTCTTTTGTGACCCCCTTCTCTTTGTTTTGGTGGTGTGTGTGCCGAAGTTCTTCCCTTTGGTACTCCTCCTGGTTTTTCGACGTGTTTATCCACGTGTTTTGGTTCAAAATTTTTCTTGTTTGAAATTTTTTTTTCATGCAGCGTGCACGACCAGTCGCAATGATGTGTGCCCTCACGTGTGTGTCCGTTCGGGTAGCTGTTTCGCTGATATTGACTTCGAAAATGCTCGGCAATTTCCGGTGAAGGGACGCGCCGCCGCCGCGCACCCCACTGCCATCATTTTACGCCCAACGTAATTAATTTGCTTGTTTATTTTTTTGGCTGTTAAGATATTGCGTTTCGTGGGTAGATCAGCTGTGTATAGAAGGTATAGCATGAGCCCGAGTACGCTGCATTGTGGAACGCCAGCCTCGATTGAGAGAAGTATGCTCTGCTCAACTTGGTACTGTGGTAGTGTATTAGGAAGGGACGGTTGTTTTGAACTTTATGTATTGAACTTTTCTTTGTGGATAAGAAGCAAATAAATTGGTTTAACTTGCAAAATATTTATTCACTTCTTGTATCATTGACAAACATGTCATGTCTCTCTTAACGTCATGTTTTTTTACCTGTCATTAGACAATTATAGTATAGGCGTAAACATACCGCCCGCCTTGAAAGGGTTGAACTTTCAAAGATATAAACAACTTGAACACATAAATAAATTAAAAGGAAAATTATAAATTGCAGTTCATTTGTTTTATATAATAAAGTTCCTGGTTTTGCACGTTACACTTGTCGTTACGTACACTATCAGTATCTACTGCTGTTCATTTTCAACTGGGAGTTGACAAATTCTTGAAAATGATCGCTTCACTGTACCAGATGTAGTTCGGATGCTTACAACCCTAGTAATTCCGTCTGGCCCAGGGTATAAGGAGATTATTCGTCCAAGCTGCCAATGAAGTGGTGAGGTGTGATCATCCTTTATGACCACCAAAGCGCCAACCTCAAGAGAAAGCTGATTGATCTTCCACTTGGTTCTTATTTGCATTTCTGAGATGAACTCCTTTGACCACCGGGTCCAAAAATGCTGCTGCATTTGCTGCAGTAACTGATATCTTGACAGTCTTGTGATCTGGATATGTGTGACATCAGGATCAGGCAGTGTTGTTAACGGTCGACCAATGAGAAAGTGAGATGGGGTAAGTGCGGAAAAATCATTGGGATCTGAGGAAATTGGGGAAATAGGACGAGAATTCAGAATTGCCTCTATTTCGGTTAACAAGGTTAATAATTCTTCGAAAATTAAGCAAGTATCTCCTATGACCCTTTTCAGATGTAATTTGGCCGACTTAACTCCTGCCTCCCAGATCCCTCCGAAATGGGGAGAATAGGCAGGTATAAAATGCCAAGTGACACCTAAATTGGTGATGTCTTCCTGGATTTGGTTATGATTATTTGATAGGAAACTAGCTAAATCTATTAGTTCTGACTTAGCACCCACAAAAGTGGTTCCATTATCGGAATAAACTTCTGCTGGTTTACCCCTACGAGAACTAAACCGTCGAAACGCTGCTATAAACGCGTCTTTGGTTAAATCACTAACTAGTTCTAGATGAACGGATTTTGTTGTTAAACAAACAAATAAACATAGGTATGCCTTCAGCACCTCAGCTCCTCGGCCCTTTCTATCTTTGATTTTGATTTGTCCCGCATAATCCACTCGGTCAGATTAAAGGCTGGTGCAGGACAAATTCTTGTTTTGGTAAATTGCCCATTATTGGGTTATTTTGACGAGGTTTAGCACGAAAACATCTCAAACAAGAATGAACCGTTCGTCTCGCTAAATTTCGTCCAGACAATGGCCAAAAAACTTCGCGAATAGAAAATAGCAAATGTTGAGGACCGCAATGAAATAGTCTAATGTGTTCTTGCTGGAAAATCAATTTGGTTAAGTGATGTTTGTTGGAGAGTAAAGCAGGATGTTTTTTATCAAAATTATAGTTAGATAACTGTAGTCTACCACCCACTCTCAAAATTTCATTTTGATCCATAAATGGATTCAAACAGAGTATTTTGGATCCCCTTTGTAATGGTTTGTCATTTTTTAGTAAGGACAATTCTTTCGGAAAGCTTTCAATTTGCGATAATCTAACTAAACAATTCAATGCTTGGTTTAATTCGAGAACATCAAGTGTACCAAACTTTCGATTAGACTCATTATTTCTGCAGTTGAAAATAAATCGTTGGCAGTATGCCATTACTCTTTGTAATCGTTTTAATTTCAAATATCGGTTCATCGGAAATAAATCAGATTCATTAACGACTCGATTGACGGTATGACAGATAGTTCCTTGTTTTTTCCTCTCCGGGATTTCATGGATAAATGGACTAATTGACATAGGCCAGACATCCTTGGATGATGCTAACCAAGGAGGCCCTAGCCACCACAACGTGGAATTTTGCAGATCTTTAGGATACATTCCTCTGGTTAGAAGATCACTAGGGTTTTCCTTGGTTCTAATAAAATTCCAATCAGAAGGATTGGTGAGAGACTGAATTTGAGCAACTCTATTTTGCACAAATGTTTTAAGAATATTAGGCTGTGTTTTCATCCAACACAGGCAAACACTAGAATCACTCCAATAATATGAAGCATCATATTGAATTCTCATAGACGTTTTTACCTTGTTAACTAGCTGAGCTAGCAACAAAGCACCACATAACTCTAATTGAGGTATGGTAAGAGATTTCAATGGAGCAACCCTTGCCTTTGAGCATAAAAGTAGAATTTGAATTTCGCCTGATTTGGTGATTATACGGACGTATAAAGCTGCCCCGTAAGCCTCTAGAGATGCATCTGAGAAAGCGTGTAGCTCTGTTCTAGTAGCCTCATTACTCAAAACTCTTCTGGTAATTTGTAATGTATTCAATTCTGGTAACTGATTCCTTAATTTAAACCAATTAGAATAATTATTTTCCGGTATTGCTTCATCCCACGTTAGTTTGAGCATCCACAATTTTTGAAGTATCATTTTACCTAAGATTATACAAGGGCTTAATAATCCTAGTGGATCAAATATCTGCGCTATTTCGGACAGAATTGACCGTTTGGTAATAGGTTTTGTTGTATTGAATTTTCCAATACTATACATTAGGGCATCTGCTGAGCTAAACCAATAGAGTCCCAAGGTTTTTGTTCTCTCATTTTCCCCCAATTTTAAAATAGCTAAAGGATCTATGGCTTGCACATGATCAAGAACCCCTTTGTGGTTTGAAGCCCATTTTTGCAAGTGAAACCCACCGGAATTCAAAATACTGGAGATTTCGTCACACACCCTCACAGCCTCCTCTACCGTGTTACAACCAGTTAAAAGATCGTCCATGTAGAAATCCTGCAACATGACAGTTGAGGCTTGTGGAAACCTTTCAACATTTTCTTTAGCAAGTTGATGTAAACAACGAACTGCGAGCCATGGAGCCGATTTGGTCCCATAGAAAACAGTATTTAATTGGTAGATCTGCAAATTTTCTGATGGATTACTCCTCCAGAATATTTGTTGTAAGCATCGTTGTTCAGGTTGAACAAATATTTGACGATACATCTTGACGATGTCTGCGCAAATCACTATATTATATTCACGAAAACGTAATAGGATGGACACAAGGTCATCCTGTATGGTTGGACCTGCATATTGCAAATCATTAAATGAGACTCCCGATTCTGAAGGACAAGAACCATCGAAGACTACTCTCAAACGGGTTGTCTGGTTCTTCTCATTTAACACTCCATGATGAGGAAAAAAATAATTTATATCATTCATGGGGCCCTGAATTATGGACATGTGACCTAGTATTATGTATTCTTCCATGAAATCAACATATAATTGACATATGTCAGGGTTTCTCTTAAGTTTAGATTCTATAGATCGAAATCGATTGAACGCGTTTTTTCTTGAGTCACCTAGAGAGTTGAGGGAGCCCTTTATAGGTATTTGTACAATAAATCGACCTTGTTCATCCCGCCTTGTGGTTTTTTGAAATATTTCCTCACATAAATTTTCATCTTTGGAAAAAATAGGTTTTTCATGAAAGGGTTCCTCGATTTCCCAAAACCTTGACAACTGAATTTGTATTTGGGAATTTATGTCATTGGTACTTAAGTTACAATGAACCCTTGAAGATGATTGAACTGGACTGATCACTCCGGAAACAATCCACCCAAAAACAGTTTTTTGTAATTTTGGTAAATTTCTACCCAAAGAAATTTGACCTATGCACAGCAAGTCATAGAAAATTCCTGCACCTAGAAGTATATCAATCTTGCCACATTCATTAAAACCTGAATCAGCCAATTTGAGATGCTGAGGAATGTTCAACATCGATATATCTACAGGGTGATTTGGTAAACTTTCATTGATTTTTGGTAAAATTAAACAGGTAACATTGTTGCTGAATGCATTATGAAGTGATTCTATGTTTACTGTACATTGTTGATTTATATCAGTCGTCACTTGATTAATCCCTACTACCGATATGTGAATTTTAGTCTTCGGTAAATTTAATTTTTGGCACAATTCGTTGGTTATGAAATGACTTTGTGATGCGGAGTCCAGCAGGACCCTACAAGTATGTAAACCTCCTGCCTTATCTCTCACTTGCACCAATGCGGTTGATAGTAGAATGTTTGAATTTGTTTTTACCTGATCAACACTTGAATAGTTGACTATTTCACTGTCAGATGTACTGGCACAATTTGCCTTGGTAGTTTGTTCAACATTTTCATGTTTTTGAGTATTTTGGGTTTCAATATGAAGAAGAGTGTTGTGTTTACCGTTGCATTTTCTGCAATGACCCGAAAAACAATATTTGTTGAGATGGTTTCCACGTAAACAATTGATGCAGAGTTTTATTCGCTTAATTTGCTCAATACGCTCCTGAACAGGTAACTTCAAAAACTTAGAACATGCTTGAATGTAGTGATGCTGATCTTTACAGAACACACACATTGGTTTATTTCTATGCTGAGTATTTGTTTGATAGGTAACTTGAGAAGATTTGCCTTTCGATACTTTCACATCATTGGTTGATTTCAAGGTTTCTAGTAGGTCAGCTTTATTTTTTATAAACGATTTGAAATCATCAAATGTGGAGAGTTGTTGCTTGTTTGCCCTATTATTGTTAGCCTTGAATTCTTCCCACTCTCGTGCGGTTATTTTATCCAATTTATTGCTCAATATATAAATAAGTAGGGTATCCCAGTGTTCAACTGGTTGTCTAAGAGTTTCCAATGATTTCAAATGTTTGGAAACAGTGTCAAGAAGTTTCCGTAGATCATGAGCTGATTCTTGACTTATCGTTGCAATAGAAAAAATCGACTTGACATGATTATTCACTAACAAACTATCATTATTATAACGATTGAGCAAAGCTTCCCAAGCTACTGTATAATTTTAGCGGAAAATTCTAAAGACCGAATAACCTGCCTGCACCATCTTCCAATGCTGCCCGTAAATAGTGGAATTTTTGTATTTGACTAATTGCAGGATTTAAATTAATTAACGAGTCAAACGTATCTCGAAACTCCAGCCAATTTTCGTACGCTCCGGAAAACCTTGGTAGATGTATTTGTGGTAATTTAATATTTTCAATTGGTGAAAGGAGGTTAGGTTTATCTGACTGCATATTTTGGCTAGCTAACTTGTTTGCGTCTCTTGCAGTATAATATTTTGAAATATAACTTCTAGCCAAAGAGGTTACAAAAAAAAACGTTTTTTGAAACTCTTCCCTCTCAATCAATTGTTCGTTTGGATCGCTTTCAGAAGCTTCAATTGCAAATTGTACATCTTCGAATTCAGTGAACAAAACTTCTTGTTTTTCTAAACGTAACTGTAATTCTAAAACGTTTCATACTGAATTTCATAAAGAGGTTATCACTTATCAAAAAGGTAAATGACTCTAGATGGGTTTTAAACATTGCTTGTCGTTGTTTTAGTGAATTTCTTTTGAATTTTAACATTTTGATTTCTTCAGCCATCTTGGTAAATGATATCTAGAGATTAGATTATCAAATAAATATCGCACTGAATTTATTTCGAATCACGGAACGAGAGCTACTTGCAATACCCTTGTTAACAACTAAATAAACGCAATTCAAAATAAAACAGTGGTTGGAATTTGGGAAGGTAACATGGAAGGAACTCACTAGTCTTTCTTGTACATAAACACTGTTGCTTGCCCCTGCTCCAGTTGCAATGATCCACTGCGCCGCTGTTATGGCTATCGTCTATCCCTTTTTGCTTCGAATATATGGTAATTTTCTTCCAAATTTCGATGTTTTCACCCTTTTCACTGGTAATATCTCGTTCGAAGGACCAAATATGTTTTGAACTTTATGTATTGAACTTTTCTTTGTGGATAAGAAGCAAATAAATTGGTTTAACTTGCAAAATATTTATTCACTTCTTGTATCATTGACAAACATGTCATGTCTCTCTTAACGTCATGTTTTTTTACCTGTCATTAGACAATTATAGTATAGGCGTAAACAACGGTTTTCTAGGTAAAATTTTTGGATAAGGAAGTAATTGAGGGGAATCCTTCTTTTGATTTTATACAAAAGGCCGGTGTGCAATTATTTGTCAAAGGCCTGGGATAAAAGGCGGTAGAGCAGTATTTCCTGTACACATGATTCAGGACCAAGAAACCGATCCAAGGAGGATAAGTGATATCTTGAAGAAAATTCATGAGTGGAAATCTGGAGGGCATCTAGGAGTCAATACGATTTTGGACAAGATCAGGCAGATGTTATACTGGGTTCAATGTTGAGAAGATGTTGCTGCAGATATTCAGTGCGCGGTGCTTGTCCCAGAACAAGGTCCATTCGAATGGATTGCCATTGATACATTTCCTGTAACGGACGATGGCAACAAATACATCCTATCCCTGCGAAAAATACCACATGAAAAAATATAGATGAATTATAAGAATTTATAGGATCTATGAGGAAAGTCTGTCACCCATACGTACGTTATCCCTGGCACATAAACTTCTTGAAAGTTTATATAGGATTTAAAGCCAAACCCGGTTTGGGGTTTATAAGATCCGATGAGGTATTTCACTTCCAATTACAACGATATTATATGCTCATTCATAAGCTTGTGAAGCATGAAAATATATGGAAATTCACAACTATAATCTTATTGGGTATCTTGTGAAGATAATGGGTTCAGGATTCGATGGTTTGGATCAGGAATTCCTTATTGAATTTTATGCGATTCCTATAAGCTTTCATACGACTCAAAATCACAGAAAACAATGAAAAAACAAGGATACAGAGTATGAAGTTTGTGGTGGTGGTTCGAATAATACTATGAGATCCGATGAGGTATTCCAATTTCAATTACAACTATTCTATGCTCATTCACAAGCTTGAGAACCTATGAAAAATCAACAAATTTAATCTTATTCGGAGAAAATGGGTACAGGATTTGATAGTTTGTATCAGGAACTCCTTATCTAATTTTGAACGACTCCTATGAGCTTTCATATGACTCAGAATTACTGAGAATTCACAAGTTTCGATAGGGAAACATGGATACAGAGTATAAGAGTTTGTATTAGGCAGTGATGGTTCGAAAATACTATAAGATTCGATGAGGTAATCCACTTTATATTATAACAATATTTTATGCTCATTCAAAAGTCTGAGAAAATATGGAGAAGTGTGCAAATTCACAATTTATAATCGTATTGGATATCTATGGAGAGAGTTGGTTCAGGATTCGATGGTCTGTATCAGGAATTCTGCATCTAATTTTATGCGAATCTTAAGATTTCACGTAGCTCAAAATAACTAAGAATTCAATGAGAAAGCTCGACACAGAGTATTTATAAGAGTCTGTATGAGGCAGTGTTAGTTTTAGGAGGCTATGGTTATTCGAATTTCAATTACAATAATATTCTATGCACATTCACAAGCTTGAAAACCCATGAGAAATGTGTGAAAATTCACAAATATAATCTTATTGGATATCTTGTGGAGATAGCAGTTTCAGGATTTCATGATTTGGATCAGGAATTCCTTATCGAATTTTATGCGTCTCCTATAAGCTTCATATGACCCAGAATCACTGAGTGCCGACAAGTGTCGATAAGAAAACGAGGATACTTTATGACATTGTTACTTTCAATGAAAAAATAACTGAAACCCATTCCATTTGAAAAATTGCAATATCAAATAATGACTCAAGAGTTATTTCAATATTTCGTTTTTCACAAAATGATAGGTCCATGTGTATGATTGGATGGTATCGCAATATGTTTCTATTTTCAAAGTTCCCGCCATATGCCCGTAAGAGGGCTTGGGCCAATCCCAAAGCAAATATATTATTGACAATATTTCTTATCTGTCTGAAGTGGAATCATTTGTTGTGCTTATTTTTGGTGCTGGTTTGAGCAAAGTGTGGCATAGGGCCTCGTAAGTCTCGTAAATGAGATTGTTAAAGTTTATCTCTCATTCATTTCAGGTAAGCTACACTTTAGTTCTATATTATAGATAGAAAATAATGTGTGAACACTTCCTCAAAATATGGGGGTATGAAACACTTTTTCAAGCGTATATACTCTATTAACTTGCATTCACGGGAGTTTTCTAGCTTAATTCCGGCGTTGACTCGTAATAAATAGGATTGATGACTAAATAATGACTCAATGATCACAATACTACATAAACAAACCTAACCCAACTTTTTTTGTTGGGGCCGATTCGGGCTGATATCTCATTTTTTGTAGGCAAAATCCTAGCTGTTTTGCAGTGGATACATGAAAATTGCCAAATACCTAACTCTATAATAGAATAGCCTAGAGTGTATTAATTACTCAAATAATATATGATTGTTGATTGAGTACAAAAAAATATATAAACTGATATTGTGGGTTCCGAAACAATAGTTTTATGAATTAGTTGGTATTTGAAATGCACATGAAATACATTAGCTCCATAATTGAAAAGTTGATAAAAAATTATTCAAAAAAAGTTTTTGGATGACAAAAATATGAGAATTTTGAAAATAACGGGGGTGTCACCTTCGAGTGGTACATGGTGTACAACCTGAATCATTTTGAGTATTTATTTATTGATTTTTCTGTTTCCAAATGATCCATTGTGTAAAATAAATCCATATTTGTTTTTCTTCAGACGACTTTACTAAGGCTTCAGAGAAAATGAAGCTAGCTGAAAACTTTTTGGATATCAAAAGTGGAAATGAAGAATTGCCTCCTAGAAGGCCAATAGAAAAGGGCTCTGTTCATATCAAGTGATGAAGATGACGGTTATCGTGAGTAAGTATGACTATTAAAAATAATAGGTACCATTTTTTATGTTTTATGTGAAGCTATTATTATGCTCATTAGTTACTTATTTTTGTTCTTGTCTTACCTCAACCTCTTCAATTGTTGCAGAAGCTATACTCCAAAAATGCCCGTCAACATCAATCCAAGAAATTGATGATAAATTCAAAAAACTATTCTTCATTTTCATACATATAAAATATCTATGTTATGGTGACATTAAGAAATTTTCATTCATAAATGGTATTGAAGAAGTAAAGTTTTTTTTGCACATTTTTGTTTCACTTTTCCATATATGGTATTCCTCAAATAAGTAGTCTATATATCAAAAAGTTACAGTCAGCACTTTATGGAAAACTTTTATTATATACATCTTGTAGAGAATTTTACTGTAATAAAAATTTTCTTTTCCATGAACTCACTATTATTTTAAGCTGATGATGGACACTCAGTGTCCGAAACATGTACCTAAGTGGTACATGACTTTCATAATGTCTTAGTTATGAAAGAGTGTATCTGTGAATCATAATGACTTCTGGTTAATATATCGCCGATGGTTCTATATGGATTTACGTTTTCACTCCAACTTCAATCTCATACAAGTATTTGAACATACAAACCATAGCAATTATTCTTGGAATCGCCATCAGAAACAGATAAGGTGTTATAAGTGAAAACTACATTCGAAAACAATAGATTCTTGTAAGTGATTATCTACCTGTATAAATCCACCAACCAACATTAGGAACATAGATATAAAAGTAACAGTTGTAGCAGGTATGAAGTGTGGACAATGTGTATGTAAAAAATTATAAAAGACAGAATGCAATAAGACAAAATACCACATAAGCATAAAAACATCATAAATATAAATAAAAGTTGCCAAACAGGCAATAATCAAGTAGGTAAATGTTAGCGGAAGTAGGAATGTCAAATTTGGAGTATATGTCATAAGTTATGAAAGGAAGCAGAAAAAATTTTTTAAGGTTAACTGGTTGGAGGTCAAGTAAATGTATATTGTGAATGTCTGCCGTTTTATAACGTGCAATACAAAAATAATCTAAAAATTGTGAAAGTCGAAAAAAGTTTTGTGTATGAAATAGTCCCTTTCTTCTCTACGCCAGTAACCAGGCTGGATGACAACGGACTTGTCGGAAGAAGACCATAAATTCATCAACTGTATAGAAACAGTGGTGGAAGCATATTTTCTTGACTTCTGCTTTGTATTGATTATAATTTAGGGTTTTCATTTCTTCAGGTAATTTGTATACAGTGAGCATCATAAGTGTTACCCCCTCCCCCCCCCTATGTAACTCGTTACTGGACTCTTGTTAGGAAAATCGCCGAGACACGTCGACTTTTGATTTCTACAATGTACATTTTTGTATGAATAGTTTACCCCTAATTTCATCCCTGACTGGAGGGGAGCACCCTTTCGAAAAATATAAATAGCATGGGGTGGTGAGTGATAGCTCATTTGAAAGGATGTGTTATCCTCCATTCAACTATGCAAAAAAATGAAATTTGCTTCATTACGTGTTGAGTTATTAATGTTTGAAAATAACAAAACAACACAAACAGGAAGGCAACTAAACTAACACTAACCTTATCTGTTATTACAATAAATGTTCAAAATGTTCCCCGTTGACCTCCTGGCAAAAATAAAGTCTATTTTTAGTTTCAGCCCTGACGCTTTGCAAAGTTTCTCGAGTAATTGTTGCACACACTTCCGTAATCCGCGCTCGCAACTCCTGAATAGAGTGACACTGAGTCTCGTATACTTTGGATTTTGGGTAACCCCATAGGAAAAAATCTAAAGGGGTTAGATCTGGTGATCTTGGAGGCCATTCCACAGATCCTCGGTGCCCGATTCATCGTCCTGCATAAACAGTATTCAAATAATTCCTCACAGCAACTGCAAAATGAGGAAGTGCTCCATCTTGTTGCAAAATAATTTCCATGTCAAATTCGTCTTCATTATTTTCGACAGTTGCCACTATCAGTGGGTCTATCACTGTTTCCAGCATTTCCGAATAGAGGGCACCAGTCAGATTGTTTTTGTAAGATCAGAATTCCGTTGGTAATTGATTATTTTCAGAGAGTCTCTAGGTTTGTTAGATGAATTTGCGATGTGATCATTGAATGCGTCTTTTTTTTGCTTTTGTAATTGCAGAGCGATATTTTTTTAAACGTTCTGTGAGCTTCATTGTCGTTTTTGTTTTTTGAGACGTCGTATACTACATATTTTCTCATGTTTCGAAGATTGTCGTCGAAAAAATTCAAAGGAGTGTTATTCGCCGAATTGTTTTTTAGTGGTAAATGTTTGAGAAATGAATTCTGGAGAGTATTTACGAAATATGCAGAGAGATAGTATGAATCCACCGCTGGGTTGTCGAATATGGAATTCCAATCAATTTAAGTCAGAAACTGTTTTATTTTTTCAATGCCTTCTCGATCGAGATGACTTGGCCAAAGTGATCTGACAAATTTAGATCGAGAATTCGAGTATTGTAGGTGTTAGGGTTTATATCCCTTAATATATTATCAATGCAGCCAGTGGTTTTCATATGAAACCTTATAAAAACAGATGTCATTCATCCTAGGAAATACGGTTAGGAACATATATGACATGTATGTTGAGTATACTTCAAAACTGTAGATATTACTGAGAAATTCCCGTTAGATACCAATCACATGTGTATCTGTGAATCATAATGACTTCTGGTGAATATTACCGATGGTTCTATATGGTTTCACTATCTAACTTCAATCTCACATACATACTCTCTTCCAGTAACCGCTTGTTTGAAAATATACAAACCATATAGCAATCATTCTGGGAATCACCATCAGAAACATGTACGTGTTATGTGTGAGAAACACAATTGAAAACCTTGCAAGTGACTGCTATGAAATCTCATACATTCTCATTATTTTCAAACTGCATGACCTCATAGAAACATAAAGCATCCATCCAAGGAATAGCTGATAGAAACGGATATGAGTTATGTGTAAAAACGTTGGGTAATGCCATTAGAAATTAGAAATCTATTCTAAAAAAATTGGGCTGAAAAACAAAGTGGGTTGAAAAATATTCCTTGATTACTCGGTCCTATCAAAAAATTTCTCAAAAAGGATTCATGGAACAGATCTGGACAAATTTTAAATTATGAAATATATCCGCAAGAAATTTGACAAGAACAATATTTCGAACATCTCTACGAGATCTGACGTGCTGCCGCTACTCTTACTAAGCTTTTTTTTCCCGAAATCAGTATAGTGTCAGTGAAAAAATAAAATAAAACTTCTTATTCTTTATAAAATTTGATAACTTGATGGTCCTCTGGATATCAATAAGGTATGAAGTCATGTATTAAAAATATAAAAACAATTCAAAATGAGAATCTTGAATTATGTCTGGACTGGAGTTTACGGCGTATTTGGGTAAATATTTAGTTACATCACTCATGCACTCCGAATATGGGGAAAACACTTTTCTTACGTGTTTTTGCCTCCTGAACACGAATCCGGAAGAAAAATGCGGCGGTCTCATACCGTTTCAGAGTTACATCGCTTTTTCCGAAATAAATTTCAAGCACCGTTTTCTCGCACAAAATTCACTCAAAATGCCTCCTTCTTTTTACCAGCATAAACAATACACCCTAAATCACTTATTTTCGGCACAACTTTGCACAAAATATCGTCGTTTTTATCGAAAAAATCCTCCTTCTTACACAGTTGCAAATGAATTTCTTTGACAGATGACATTTATTACTTTTTTAATTTTTCATGTTGGTAATAAATGAATCGGACTGTGTAAGAAGGAGGACCTTTTTCGATAAAAACGACGATATTTTGTGCAAAGTTGTGCCGAAAATAAGTGATTTAGGGTGTATTGTTTATGATGGTTAAAAAAGAGGCATTTTGAGTGAGTTTTGTGCGAGAAAACGGTGCTTGAAATTTATTTCGGAAAAAGCGATGTAACTCTGAAACGGTATGAGACCGCCGCATTTTTCTTCCGGATTCGTGTTCAGGAGGCAAAAACACGTAAGAAAAGTGTTTTCCCCATATTTGGAGTGCATGAGTGATGTAACTAAATATTTACCAAAAGGACATCATAGGGAGATGAAATAATATGTCATGGAATATAGACGTGAGTTAAGAGGTGCCAACAACTAGTTTAGGAGAGTTCGCAATATGCTGTATAATGTTCGTTGGAAATGGTGCCAAAATGATTCGATATGGCGTATAATAGACCAAGAGCCCGTGTCACTTCAAAAACGTATCATAAGTTTACGTACATTGAATACGGGAACTTGGGTTACTGATGTCGACAATGCTACAGACGTACCCGCCATACTTTTTTTCTGGGGCGAAGTGAGCGTAGGAGGGATGCTGGACTGTTATAAAAAAGTAGGTGAAAAATATTAAAAGTTCACGACACTTGCCAATTGCAGTAGCCTAAAACCTGGCGTTTACCTGCTGCAACGTTCAAAATATGAAAACCAGAAGTCTAAGGTTGTATATGAAATCCTTTGTAAGGATTGTTCTAAAAATATATTGGCCAAACCTCCAGAAGTCTCAATAGTCGAATTATATCCCATAGGAGTGACTGTAAACGAAACGTTAGTTCATGCGCACTTTCGGAACATGTTAATCAGGAAGACCATCGAATGGACTATAATAACACAAATTTTAGATGCTGAGAATAATGTAACCAAAAGAATTCTCTTGGAAATGGTTCATATCAATTCTAATAGTCAATCAATGAACAAAAGAACTGATTTGAATAATATTAGTCAAATTTATACATATTTACTGAAATTGAACAAAAATACAACAAAATAATCACCCAGTATTCAAAATTTTCCAATTTAAAAAATCACTGTCATAGAAAAATATTTTATGTTTCTCATATACTATGTACGAACAGCACCTACCCGGTAACTATTCGATATCAAAATCAACTATATTATGACGTTACTACAACATATATCAATCTTCTTTCTTTTCATTATCAGAAACAACTAGACTATAAGAAATACAAAAACCAAAAACAATATAATGAGCTGCAACTGCAACATCCTCCCACCGTATGTGTCAGTTTCATGAAATTTTGACACATACTCATAAAATCAGCCTTGCCGGGGGTTTGACTCTTCTTCCAGAACGAGTGGTAACATTTTTCCCGCCATCATTCAATTCCAAAGCATCTCCATGCATTTTATCTTTAGTAGAAACATCCTTCGCTTGTTTCTCCCTCACATCACTCTTCCACTGCCGTACTCCTTGACTTGAATGAACTTCCAACGGAAATAATCTCTGAACAGGTCTCATCAGGTGCCCAGAACTAGTTTTCAAACGAACCACTCGAAATTTACCATCTTTAACAGGAAACACTTCTTCAACTAATGCTAGAGGCCAATCGAAACGTTTTGATGTATCATTTCCAATCAAAACGACGTCAGACGATTGACATTTCTTTGGGCGTATTATCAACTGACTCAGATATTCGTTTCGAAATCGCTTTTTCAAGTCTTCTTTCAATTTGGATCTATATCGTGAATGTCTGTTCGAACATTTAGCATCAATTCTGTCGATATCGGGAACACCAATTTGTTTTGTTTCCTGAAGAAACATCGAAGGTGTCAAAGGAACCAAATCTTGACTGTTTTCTGACACATAGGTGAGCGGTCGTGAATTCATAACGGCTTCGCTTTCACATAAAACCGTTGATTACTCCTCGAAGGTCAAAGATACTCTTCCCAGTGTCTTTCGTAGAAGTTGTTTGAGTAGTCGAATCAGCCGCTCCCACCAACCGCCCCACCAAGCAGCAGTGGGGGGGTTGAATTTCCACGAAATTTTTTTTACTACACTGTACTGAGATATTTTGTTCCAGTCGATTTTTTCGAATGCATTTTCAGCACCCACAAAGTTCTTGCCATTGTCACTGTAGACTACAGACGGTCTCCCTCTTCTGCTGATAAATTTTCGGAAACCTTGTAGAAAACTATCTGTTGACAAACTCGATACAAGTTCCAAATGCACTGCTCTATACACTGCACAAGTGAAAACGACTACCCACACCTTTTCATTATTCCGTATGAAAAGCGGACCCGCCAAATCGACTCCAATAATCTCGAAGACAGCCGTGTCTCTGATTCGGTTCTCAGGTTAAGGTACTGGGGGTGTATCAAAGTTCTTCACATGGCTTCTACGACATATAACACATTTTGAAATGACTGATTTAATGGATTTTCGGCCTCGTATAATCCAAAACATCTCTCGCATTATACTCAACAAACCTTGAGTGCCAACGTGACAGTTTTTAATATGTCATCAATCATTTTGACAACAACAGGGTGATCTGATGGTAGAATAATAAGGTATCGAAAATTTTGGAAGTCATTTCGTTCAACAATCTTCGTTTTCAGTTCGAAAATGCCATCTCTGTCCTCGTAGGGTTGTAATGACGAAAAACTCTTGTCGTGGATACCAGAAAAAGCTTCCCGTTGAATCAATTCTATAAGTAATTTTTCAGCCTCCTGTATCTCCCCTAATGTTCGGAGCCTTTGATTTTCTGCACACTGCGACAATCATGACAAAATCTTCTCAACCATCCAATAAGATTCACTATTTGCCTATATTTCGAAAAATATTGATAGTACCAAGCATTGTCTTCTTGGGTATTCAGAAAGGAAGATATAACAGATTTTTGCCTCTCATTGAGAACAGAATCCTCATTCACATTATATTCTTGAAAAAGCCATTCATTTTCTGGTTTTGAGAGCCAACTTGGCCCCTCCCACCATTTGGACTCCAACAATTGTCTTGGAGAACATCCTCGTGAAGGCAAGTCTGCGGGATTCATATTTCCGGGTACAAAATGCCAGTTATCGATGTTTGTAAGAGGTAAGAGTCCTAATTTCTTGAACTCTATTCCATACAAACGTTTTCCATTGATCTTCTCGGCGTATTCAGGATAAAACTGTACTTGAATCGGTCCAACAAAATACGGAAATGTCTTTGCTATCGAGAATTTCCAAAACAGAAGATATCAACCTCGCTCCAATGTTTGCAGCCAATAACTCCAATCGGGGTATCGATAACTTTTTTACAGGTGAAACTCTGGACTTTGATTGAATAAGTTGAACCTGAATTATCCCGTCGGACTCCGATCTGAGGAAAACATCCGCTGCATAAGCATCCTGACTCGCGTCCGAAAACATATGTCAACTCCACAAATCCCAGTTTGACACAGTTGACAAACGTCTGGGAATCTTTAAATTAACTAAAACACCCAAATTTTTCAACCACTCTAGGAATGTAATCCTCATTTCTTCCGGCACTTCTACATCCCATCCAACTTTCAAAATCTACATTTTTTGTAACAGGATTTTCGGAATCGATGAAACCGGACAGGAGAATCCAATCGGTTCCAAAATCTTGTTTGCTACAGACAGAATCAATCGCTTTGTTATTTTATCTAAGGAAATATCTTGGAACCAATCGAAACAAAGCTCTAGAGTATCTTGCAGTCGATTCCACAGTGGGGGGATGTTGCAGTTGCAGCTCATTATATTGTTTTTGGTTTTTGTATTTCTCATAGTCTAGTTGTTTCTGATAATGAAAAGAAAGAAGATTGATATATGTTGTAGTAACGTCATAATATAGTTGATTTTGACACGTTTTCTTCTCTGAGTCTATTTCATATCTCCAAATTGTCCTTATTTGATATCGAATAGTTACCGGGTAGGTGCTGTTCGTACATTTTGTGGCGACCGTGACAGGAAAGTTTTGAAAAAATGGAGAAAATACAGAGACTCAGAGAGATTCAAAGAGTATCGTTTGAACGAGTTTATGATGCTATTATCAAGTTATTACAAACGCCGAATCCCGATTTCAGTATAATACAAGGGAATTTTCGTCTTCTTGATCAGAAGATGGAGACGATTGTAGATTTGGACAAACAAGTTCTCGATTTATTGCTAGACGGGGATTCCATCGAAGAAAATATCGACCTTGAAGTTAAAGAAGCTGACGAGTTAACGAGCAAGTACAATACTTTGAAGTATAGAATAGAGCAACGTATAAGTTGTTCAATAATCGCGAATCCACCCCAAGTGATTCAAGTCATTCCAGTCATTTGAGATCAGCTCTGAAGCTCCCAAAAATAGGATTCGCCAAATTTGGCGAAGATATCAAGGACTGGCTGCTTTTCTGGAGTCAATTCAAGAGATTAACGACGATGAGAGTTTGGAAAACGAGGATAAATTCCAATATCTAATACAGGCCACCATACCGAAATCTCGTGCTCACTAGTTAGTGAAGAGTTATCCTCCCAGTGGAGAAAACTATCCCAAAGTGATTGATAGTTTGAAGTCCCGTTTTGGCAAAGATGAACTTCTGGTGAAGTTTTACGTTCGAGAACTCTTGAAGTTGGTGTTGAACAATTTGAATGTAAAAGTTTGTCTGAGTAGTCTTTTTGATAAAGTTGAGTCACAACTTCGAGCTCTGGAAACACTTGGCGTTACTTCTGAAAAATACGCCGCAATGTTGTTTCACTAGTTGAATCCTGTTTGCCCGAAGATGTACTCAGAGTTTGGCAATGAAGTACAACCGATCATGCCGATTCAGCTTTCGAAGGCACCCCGAGTTCATCTGAAACTAATTGTCGACTAAAGAGGCTGATGGAGTTCCTGAGAAGAGCAGTCTCCGGATTTGATAATAAACAATATAATGAGCCGCAACTGCAACATACTATACCATTTCATATTGTTATTCATTATAATTTTAGTTGTCCTGAGGAAGGCAATAAACATAGCCGAAAGCTTGACTTATTTCAAAGCCCTATATATATATATATATATATATATATATCTCCCAATTCAATTATTTGTGTAATTTGAAAAATGGGAATACTTTACTCTCGAAAATAAAAAAAATATCGCCCATTATGTCATTTTCAACATCAACTTTTTGGGTGTTGTATACATTTCAGGACAGGCTATAATGGGAAAATAAAATGATTTATTTTCGAAAAGTTGTCCACAATAGTATTTCTGAGGAATCCATCCAAAACGGTACATTGTTGAATTAAATTCAAAAAAACTGCGATGTTCTTCAATGTGTTTGACGATTTGTTTTTTTTTTTGTTTGTATAAAATTTACTAACAATTTCTGAATTCATTATCTACGCTCAATTCCACACAGTAATGATAATTGAGGTTCAATCGTATAATAGCTAATGTAATTGACGCATTAGGAACTCAATCAGTGACGTGAAAATTCGACACAAACAAGGCAATTACTTCTACTATCATAATAAAACTGGCCAGAGTTATATTTTTTATGGTATTATTACATTTCTCAAAAATTGTAATGAGATGGTGGTAGTAATCAAACTATATTTGGGAAAATAATTGAATTTATTGGATTTTGGAGTGAAATATATACAGGGTGTCCGAAATTTTAATTTAGGATGGTTGTAAGTAAACCTAATAGCAATTTCAGGGTAAGGTTTTCTGTTGAGTCTGGACACCTTTTTTAAATGAATCACACTAATATTTACTTATAACATTTTTGAATTGTTCTGATTCCATATATTCCATATGTATCTATTGTATAGGTAATTATTCAGTGAAAATCATATAGTGTTCTTTTGTTTACTTCAATAAGACTTTTCATCAAGTATCGTCAGCGTTAATCCAAAACTAATATTTTCGGAATTGGTGGAATCAGGAAATACAAAAATGCTATAATCCACTGGATACTCCATTCAAAAAATACAATTTTGATGCATTCTAATTTCACAAAATCCATATGAGAATAAAAATAATTTAAAATTATACTCCTCCCATATGATATACAGTGCTTCTCAAAAGTCCACTCCCCCCTTTTATTTTTGGAACGATTATACACAAACAAATGAAATTTGGAAACTGAACATTAAAGGTTGTAAACTTCCCTACTAGTGATGATCGATGACGAAATCGTCAAAGATGACGTCACAAGGCCATTGTGACCAATAATTTTGAATGGAACCCTACGGCAAGCGACACCTCTTTTAAAAGGTATCGAAAAAACCTATTCAATGATACTAATTTTGTTTGTGTTTATGGCAGTTTTGATGGCTCATTAGTAAACATTAAAATTTAAATTCCATTCGGTATGATATTAATTACAGATTTAAGAATCAGTATCTACTCAAAGAAATTGCTCGAAGTGACCTCTATTCACTTCCTGACAGTAAAATATCCTATTTTTAAACTCTTCTCGTACTTTTGCAAATGTGTCTGCGGAAACAGCCTCATATTCTGCAACAACACGTTGTTTTAAAACGTCAATATTGCCAGGTTCAGTGGCATATACCTTCGATTTAAGGTAAGTACCCCCACAGAAAAAAATTCAAAGGTGTGAGGTCCGGTGATCGAGCTGGCCATTCCGTTGAACCTCGTCGTCCAATCCATCTGCCACGATACTCCTCATCCAAATACCGTCTTACTGCACCGTAATAGTTTGGAGGAGCACCATCCTGTTGGAATGTTATTCCCAAATTGCCGAATTCATCTGGATTATCTTCCAAAATTTCAGGGATTAACGGTTCTATTGCGTTTTGCAACAGCTCCAGATAAACGTCACCAGTTAAATAAGTATTTGAAAAGGAAAGGCCCAACGATATGGTTTCCCAGGATACCTGCCCAAACATTCACCTTCTGGGGAAATTGGGTATGTGTTTCACGAAACAGGTGAGGATTTGCGTCACTCCAATACCCCACATTCTGTGTATTTACATTTCCATTTAGATAGAAAGTACTTTCGTCACTAATACAAATTGTTTTGACATAGTCTGGCTGTTGGTTAATTTGAGTTTCCATATTTTCACGAAATTCTTGTCTTCGGTCCTCTGGAGTAGACTTACATGTAGATGAAGTTGATTTTAAACGTGTATTACTCACTATTACTTGCCTGAGTTATATCAGATTCTTTTTCTCTCAGTAAATTTGTGTCTCACAGATCGTTTCGCATCATTAATACTACCCGTTGTTTCAAACTTACGAAGAAGCTCCCTCAAATAAGTCCTCGAAACGGGGCGATCGGGAAACCTCTCATTAAAAATGCGTTCTGCTGCATGAATATTTTGTCCAGTTTCACCAAGAATTAGGATCGCTGCTACTTTATCACCTAAAGCACGTACCATTTCGCTTCACAACAGTTTAACTAATTATTAAAATGTACAAAGGTATTAAAAGTACCAAAAGCTGCTGAAACAGTTAAACGTTCGATCAACAATACACAAATTATTAAATGTACAAAAACTTGGACAATTACAAAAACGTCGAATTAGGGAGACTAACAAAAACGTCAGCTCATTTGACAACTATCCAGAGGCGGAGCTTGAATTTGGAATTTTAGTATTAACTGATTTAATTCATCACAGCTTTACGTTTTTTGAAAGCGAGTTGCCAAAACTGCCATAAACACAGACAAAATGAGTATCATTGAATAAGTTTTTTCGATACCTTTTAAAAGAGGTGTCGCTTGCCGTAGGGTTCCATTTAAAATTATTGGTCACAATGGCCTTGTGACGTCATCTTTGACGATTCCGTCATATATCATCACTAGTAGGGAAGTTTACAACCTTCAATATTCAGTTCCCAAATTTCACTTGTTTATGTATAATCGTTCCAAAAATAAGAGGGGGGGAGAGGACTTTTGAGAAGCACTGTATATGATATGGCCTTGGCAATCGATTCGTTCAGAAATTTGGGATACCATGAACATTAAATCCCAAAAATTGAATGATTATAAGAATGGCAAGAGAGAATCGGGGTTCTACCATCACCAATATAGGAAAAAATCAATGAACCAACTAAAAAATATATCCGAACGCTTCCTGATATTTATATGTAATCCAACTCAACTTCGGTTCGATTCAACTATAGAATATAATGAAAATTATAAAAAAAAAATTGAGGCAAACTTTTATATATACGAATGCACTAAAAAGGAATAAAAATTATTTCTTCCATTGTTTGATCTAGGTTTTCTGTGAGTAACAGATCCAAAATCTTGCCGCGCAAGATTACCTATTTTGTATCCGCGGTAAGCTTTTGAATCTGTTACTCACAGAATAACCTAGATCAAACAATGAAACAAATTATTTTTTTCTTTTTAGTGCTTTTTTGTAAATAAAAGCTTGTCTTTAATTTTTTTTTTATTTTCATTTTCAACTTTTTAGTTCTGTTTTTATTAACGACTAATAAAAGCTTGTTTTAATTTTTTTGTTTATTCATTTTTCAGTATTTATGATGTTAAATAACTAGTAATTTACTTCCGAATTATTTTGGAATTTTGACAGAGAAATCATCATCTCCATCCCCGAAAACCTCTAGATACCAATTTTGAATAGAATTGGACCATAAACACAAAAATCGTCCGTCATATTGGAGCCGCCATTTTGTTTTTTTCCCAACAAAAATTTCGACTCCGGAGTTATGTACAAAAACCCCCACAATTTTGAATAGAATAGGACCATAATCACAAAACTCGTCTGCCATTTTTGAGCCGCCATGTTGGATTTTTCAATTTTGACAAAAAAATCATAATTTCCGACCCCGAAAACCCCTTGATACCAATTTTGAATTTAATCGGACCATAATCACAAAAATTGTCCGCCATATTGGAGCCGAAATTTTGTTATTTTTACTAAGAAGTGGGTCAATTTTAACTTGCAAGATTTGATTACAGATAGACAGACACACAGACAGACATACAGACAGACACACAGACAGACACACAGACAGGCACGCAGATAGACACACAGACAGACACCGGGACAGGTGGAACTAAAGAAAAGCTTTTAACAAAAGGGAAAATTCAGTAGCAGAATCCTTCTGGAAAATCATAAGTACACTCAGCTATTGAACAAAATCGGACAAGGATAAAGAATGTACTCAATGCAGTTTCAATCTCAATCACTTTAAAAAATAATACCTAACTAATAATTGTTTATATAGTTTTACTTCAATTTCGAGAAAAATCCAATGACGTTCTAGCCTGACGTATAAAATTAATTGACACGAACGGAAGAACCTCAAAAAAAAAGTGGTGAACAGGGCAAACACAAAATATGAATTGATTAATTTATAGCGATTTCCTGTTTTAAGCTCTATCAAACGACCATTTGTTTGACAATATTGGTATAAAACTGAAAGAATGAGAAATTTTTTCAATATTTCAACAGCCACCATTTTGAAACTTCCAAGCCGATTTGGCCAATTTTAACTCGATAGAGATATTGATGAAAAGTAATTTTGAACCAGATTTTGTTTCAATCGGTTGAAAAATAGGCCCTTTTATCATTAATGTCATCCCTGCATGTCATCCCTGATAGCATCAACACGTACAAGATTATAACCCCTTCCCCCTTTTAGCAATTGCATTTGCAATCTTGCCAATTGGTATTTTTTTATAAAAATGTTATGGAATATTGCTTGAAAGGAATTTGTGTAAAGTAATTATGTTATAATAAATACTGTATAAATATATTGTTATTTATACAGTATTTTTCGCCGAACAAAAATTGGACTGAATAAAAATTGTCAAGTTCATTAAATCACAAATGATAAAACATATTACTACTTACCATAATTATTCTCAAAAAATTAACTCACCTCTACAAAAAACAAAAGCTATCCACAACAAAAGTTATTCAATGAATAAAACTCGAATCAATTAGTCCTAAATATAGAACAATTCATACCAATTGAAATTTAATTGGATTTTTTCGCACTATCATTGATTCACTTCTAGTTCATACTTGGGCTTGGGATGGATAATTATAGAAA
Source organism: Gonioctena quinquepunctata (assembly GCA_018342105.1). NCBI lineage: Eukaryota > Metazoa > Arthropoda > Insecta > Coleoptera > Chrysomelidae > Gonioctena > Gonioctena quinquepunctata. Next base: position 304,591 of record JAFIRS010001646.1, read on the forward strand.
GTAATTAAAAGAATCAATTTTTGGCAGCTTTAGTGGTGGGTCTTTTGAATAAAATTCCACGCGACAGCGATAAATGTAAGTGAATTCATGAAATAATCTCGCACTTCAAGATGTTACATGTTGAAATGGTAGTTTTCAATAAAAATATTTGGTTATGCAATATCTGCCTTGGGTACTCTCATGTTATGATAATGAGTTGAATAAACACTACATGAAACTATTTCAAACCAACGCAGTAGTTGGAAAAGTCGATATTAGTGGCTTGTTTCTTATATGCAATCAAATGCGCGGACTCATCCATCTCTACTACATCGTGAGTTCGTTTTTCTACTACATTGTGAGTTCGTTTGTTGATTTGTAACCACTGATTGAAATATAGTTATCAAAAGCGATATTTTTTTCAAAAGTCGAAGGATATATATTATATTCAAAAAAATAAAAGTACATATCCATCTTTTAAGATTTGTCAATAATAATTTTTGTTTTTCATGATCCAATATATACAAAAGAATAAACAAGAAACTTTCATTCTTAACTATGGCGGAATTATGGTGAAGTAACAGAATCCTCAAGTTATAGGGAAATATATCGGTTTCAATTGTAGAAATGCACTGGAAATTCAACACGAAAGGAATTTCCTGATATAGTAATAAGGTATCCCTACAAATGATAATAATCAGGGTCATTCGTAGAAATTCGAACAGGGTAAGAATAGATAAGGTAGGAGGGTAAGATAGACAGGGTAGGAATAGATTCGATCAATTTGGAGGTGGCCCCATAGTGGTACAGGTTTTGGGGGATCTCTGCGGGCCGGCGAGAGTTCGAGGATGGTGCGACCATGGGTGGTTCGTTACAGGGAGTGATTGTGAGAGGTTTCAGCCAAATTGAAAAATTGCTACCCTAAACCAGCCAATTGCCGTCAGCCAAAATAGCTGCCATCTGTCATAACTGAAAATGTCAGCCATCTTGGGAGATTGCTAGCCATACCTGCCAACCATCTTGTAAAGTCGAAATAGCTCAGTGGGTACAGTGGAAAATAAGGGCGAGATGTAGGAAATCCCCATGGTTCATTTATTTTATTATTCAAGATATCGCGAAACGGGGCATGAAAAGTATTTTGCCAATAAACAAGGAGAATTTTTTTCTCGCTCAATACGATCGGGACAGAATATTCATTGATTCTCTTCGATGTATGGGAACAAGTTTAGACGAGCTGGTACGCACGCTCCAAATAGAAGATCTCTGTAACTTGGAGCGCGAATTTCAGAAATTGAACGATGAACAATTTGCATTGCTCACACGAGAAGGGGTATTCCATACAATTTCATGGATTCCATTGAGAAACTGAAATGGTAGCGGTACTAGATATCAGTGAATTCCATAATTACGATTGCGGTATTTCAGAACAAGAATAAAAAACATGATCAAAATGTGTGGCAATCTTTCAATTTGTCAACTGTGGGGAGTACTCTTACTTGTACATGAAGACGGACTATGTCAAGTTTTTGAAAATTTCGGCGAATTGGGTCCAAAAACTGATTAACTCCACGGCCTGGTACTATACTATGCCTGCCGATATTTATGCATGTTGAAGTACACCAAATGCAAGCTGGAAAATATCAAAGATGTCGACATACTTATTTTTATCAAGAGAGGAATTTGGGGCAATATGAGTCATTGCTGCAACATGTTCTCCCAAACCAACAATAAATATATGAGGAAGAGGTACGATCCTCAACAACCCTCCAAATATTTGTTATACTTCGACGTGAATTACCTCTATAGATACACCATGAGGAAGTATCTACCTTCCAGAGAATCCAAATGGTTCGAAAATTACGATACTTTGAAGGTCCGAGGAGTCTTCTATACTTCGGTTATCGGCTACACTTTCGAAGTCCATTTGGAATACCCCAAAAATTAACATGATAATCACAAATATTTTCCACTTTGCGCATAATATCCAACTCCTTCAGGCCCAAAATTACCAAAATCAATGACAACCCTGTACAATGACAAAAAAATACGACGTACGTAAATTGATAAGGTTCTGCAGTTTGATCAATCGGCAAATACTATAATACTAAATTACGCGCCAAAGCAACAACTACTTTCGGCAAAAACAACTACAATAAACAGTTGACTTAGCAAAAAATTGAAAACACTAGGAAACACCGAGCGGTGAAAATGGCCAACAACTGGAAAGGCAGATACGGAACGAAAAATTCTATCGGCAGCCCAAAATTCCACAATCGCACCATTTTCGACAACAATATCATGGATGTCGAAATAAACAAATACGAATTGCTTTTCAATGAACCTCTCTATATCGGTATGGCCATCCTAGACATTTCCAAAGTCTGCGTGTACGATTTCCATACGATTTCATGATGAAAAAGTAGAATGGGACCGATGAGTGTGAGTTCATATATACAGACCCGGTCTCTCTTATTAAAGAAATTGAATGCGACGACATTCACCGTGGACTGATTTAGGAATCTTTGGGTAACATTTGATAGGAGCGACTACCCAAGCGAAAACATCTACGACATTCCGCAAGTAAACAAGAAAATTCCGGGCTTGATAAGAGATGAAGCGAACGGGTGCATTTGGTCGGGCTGGATCAAAGTTAAACACTTATAAAATTCAGGGAAAGAATGCGTGAGAACATCCAAAGGGATACGATATAATGTGTGCAACAAGATTTTTTTCAAAGACTATGTCGAATGCCTGAAGGAAGGAAAATTCCGCGAATCAACAATGCATCCGTTCGTATGCCCAAAACGTTTTCGGTAGTGAGCAAACGAAAATCGCTCCATTCGGGGACAAGCATACACTCATCCCCGGATTCCACAATACTCTTCCTGGGGGATATCATTCCATGATGATCGGATAACTGGTATTTGGCCTAATTTTCCACTTTTTTATATTTTTTGCGCGTGAATGAATGCTTTTCTCTCTCATGTATTTATATCCATATGTTTTAATTACTATATATATACAGTGCCTCCATTTCAAAACTTCCCAGCCCTATTATTTCTTCTAGCAGGGAAAATTTCCTGTAGGGAAAAAATACGTGAATTGAGATATGGAGGGGAAAGTTCAAAACCAGTGCCAGTTGTATTTTAGGTTGAATCCCCCTACCCCTAGCTACCCCCACTTAATAATTTTAAATGGCACCCCCACACTTGTAACACATCATTTTAAAGATCTTAAAAATCCTCACTCAACCCCGTTTAGAAAACTGGAATTGGTTGATCCGTTCTCGTAAAATAGGGCAAAAAGAAAATAAATGATAACAAAATGCAAAATAAATTAATTAATTTATGGAACCGCTACCACTGACTCAATAACGGTATGTGTATGTTTCTTTTTTACACAGAGTTTTTTGCGTTAGCTGAAAGTGAGATAATGGCTTCAGTTAAAATTAAATGGTGAAAATTAAATGGTGAAAAATCACTTAAAATTAAATGGTGAAAACACGTATCAGACTTAGTTATTGCTGATTTTAAACTGTTTGTCAAGTGGTGTCAGTTGCACTGACAGTTATACAAATCGTAATGGTGTACTCTTTACAAGAATGAACTGAAATTATTTTTATTTATGGTGCTGAAAATAGGTGTGCTCGTATGACAGCCCGGGTTTTTAATGAAATTCATGCAGGCCAAAATGTGAGTCATCGATATGTTCTAGATCTTGTTCAAAATTTGAAGAGACCGGTTCTGTGTGCAACAAAGCAGTAAAGCAGCCGAGAGTTCTGACTGAAGCCGCACAGATTGAGATTTTAGGCCAATTCGCCATTGAGCCGACTACGTCAATTTCGAAAGTCGCTAAGTTAGTAAATATTTCAGTTGGTTCTATACACCAAGTTTTAAAACTAAACAAGTTCTTTCCTTACAAAATGAGTATTCATCAGCAACTCAGTGAGGATGACTATGATAGGAGAATTGAATTTTGTGAATCTAATGACTGGGGGAATTCAAAATGACCCGAATTTAATAAAAAATATTTGCTTCAGTGATGAATCAACTTTTTTTCTTAATGGCTTTGTAAATAAGCATAACTGTAGATACTGGGATAATGAAAATCCATACTTGTTTCGAGAGGATAATACGCAATATCCACAAAAAATAAACGTCTGGGCTGGAATTCTGGGAAACGTAATAATTGGCCCTATTTTTAATGAAGAAAATTTAACGGGTCAATTGTATTTGAACTTATTGGAAAATGTAATCGATCCACTCACAACACAGTCCTTGGAAAGCCAAGTTGATGAAGGAGACAACCCGCTCTTGGATGAACAAAATTTACATTTTCAACAGAGCGGCGCACCGCCACACTACGCATTGCATGTCAGACAGTGGCTTGATCAACGGTATCCTGACAAATGGATTGGCAGAAGAGGCGCTCTGGAATGGCCGGCGAGATCTCCGGATTTGACGCGATTGGATTTCTTTCTCTGGGGTTATTTGAAGACAATGGTATACAAAACTCCCCCGCAGGACATTCAGGATCTAAGACACAGGATTACTGCCACTTGCAGACAAATTACTAACATGGTAGAGTGCTTAGTAGCTTTGGCGAACCCTCACTCGAACGGTTACTCGTCACACGTGACACGAGTAATATCAGGTCGAAAGTTTGATATGGCGGTGACCCATCAAACGCTGACAGGATGAGTCTTGTTAACATGGGTACCCAGGGGAAGGAGGATAGCCCCACCAGTTCGCTTCGCCGGTGCCTTTCTACATGGCGTTGGACTCTGGGGGGCGTGGTGCTAGATAGTGGACCAATGGAAAACAATACCGTAATTCGGTAGAGACGGGGGAGTCCTTCACCTATGGGTTGAGGTGATTGTATTCCCTGCTGACACGGCGGGGAGCGGCGCATTAACCCGCTCGGGTACTGACATCCCATAGCCAGTAGCTTGTCTTATCAAGCGGCCCCACCGTGGCTGAGCTATAACGGTAGCCAGGATTACCTAGCGCGCTAATTGGGCGTATCCCAATTTCGGATTCCCCTCATTAAGTTAGTAGTACAGTTTAAACCGGAAGGTAGGTCCTGTGCTGCTGATGGGGGAAGGAAGAGCAAAGCCCTCGCCGAATGCGGGAGGGTGAGCTTGCGATCACTTACTCTGCTTGCAGAATAGTGTTGATGACCCTCCATTAGCTGACTTCCATACCCGTTTGAGTAGTCCATTCTCCACAACCAGGAAATCCCATTGTATCCACATTGCCTTGGAGATGGGATCCCTGTTCAAAATATATATGCAGGAGGGTCTGCCAGTTCCACCCTGTTTCCAATGTAGAAAGTTTCCAATGTTTGGAGCGGTTTTTTGGTCTTGTCGCATGTTTTGTAGTCTCGTTCGTCTAATATCGCCAACTCCTTCTCAGAGTCCTGGACGATGTTTGATTCTTAATAGTACTGGTTTAGCTTTTCTGTCCATCTAGCTATTTCTTTCTCTGGGTTTATCATATCCATTATCGGTCCAGATGAAAAACTTTCTTCCATGTAGGTATTTGTGGAAGTGATGTACTGCCCTAAATGTCACTAGAAGTTCTTTCCTGGTGACACAGTAATTCCTTTCGAGTTCAGACACCACCCCGCTGTGGTATTCGATGACTTTCTCCTGATCATCTTGCACTTGTGATAACATAGCTCCAAATCCAATATTACTCGCATCTGTGTCCTGTATGAACAGGCCTTTTTGGTGTGGGTATATCAAGATTGGACTTGAAAAAAGCGCTGTCTTCAACTTTCGGAAAACTTCATGACTTCCAATAGATAGAAGTTTACCGATCTCCTGTCAACTTATGTAGTGAAGCTACGATATTTGCAAATTCCTTCACGAAACGGCGGTAATAGGTACACAGGTCTAGGAAACTATTCACTTCCTGTTTATTCTTTGGTGTCGGTCAGTCTTGAATATCCTGTATTTTAGATCCGTTGGTTTGAATTTCTTCCACCGAGACTGTGTGATACAAGAGATTCACTCATTCCTGGAAGATGTTCCTCGGAATTTCTTCCCATAACCATGATATACAAGATTTCCAAGTGAGTCTACGCAATCTCAACTCCATCAATATCTAGAAGGTCACCAGAACATTACAAAAACAAAAAGGCAAAACAGTGAATTGATCGTCGTTATATAATCGTCTTCGGGTATGCCTACTTGCCGTATCCGTTCTCAAGTCCAGCCTTGGAAACCATTGTGATCCTGCTAATGTGGTCAGTGTGTTGTCGATTCGTGGTGATGAGTAGCTATCCGTCTTCGTGAGGTCATTGAGCTTTCTATATCCACACATAATCTTTTGGATCCATCGTTCTTGGAAACCTAGTACTACCAGAGCGTACCATGTACTCGATGATTCTTCGATAACGCTACATTTGGTTATTTTCTTGACAAGCTTTTTCCCTTCTTGTTGTTTAGCAAATGGTAATTATTTCGGTGGTTGTCAAATTGGATGGGCTTGACCGGTATCTATCTTGTGCTTACTAGGTTGGTTCGTCTTGTTGGTGACCCTACGGAATCGATTCGTGGCAATGAATTTCATGGCAGCTTCATATTAATTCAGTGACAAATGTTCCAAGCATTTCTTGATGCATCTTAGGATATCATCAGCCGTGCCTCTTTAATCTCGATATCAGCTCGTTAAACAGTCTGCTACTTACTCAACTGGCTCGCATACTCCTATGATGTCTCCTTTCCGGACTATTATTCCATCAGGGAGTACATTAGCAATTCTGACAGAAATGTTTTGTTTTGCAGTTGATAATTCGATGGGGAATTCTTCACATGGCTGTACCATTCTAACGCAGCACCCAGGGATTTCTTCTAATCGAGTCTCAACGATCTTTTCAGATGAACCAGACAGGTATCCAGTTTCGACTATCCCCATTTTCACAGAACGCCCTATTTCGGCTGATTAATTCTTCCCCGCCAAATTTCATGGTTTTCTGCTCATTATCGAAAGAAAATCATTAGTCACTTATTAGATCTATCCCAAGAAAGAACTCGTCTTCTATGTCTGCCACAAAAACTATTTCCATTATTCGTAGCCTTCCGAGGGATAATGTGCCATATCGGTGCATTCTCTCCGGTGACCGTTCGCAAGACAAAATTGGATGTGAGTGGTCTCACACTGTCTGGGCCTAGGATACTGCTGCGGACCAGGGAAACGGACGCACCCGTGTCTATAGTGCACATGACATCTCTGTGGTTCACCTTTCCTCTGATGTTCAAACTATCGAATGTTCTTCTGATTCTGTTTACATGGATGCCCCTGAGTTCTTCGTTATCACTAGCCAGCATGCGACCCGATATGCTGGCTAATCTTAGTTTTCCTGATACCTGATCCGCGGACTCTCTTGGTGATCTGGGCCTCGTAGACGATTAGGAACGTGGGTGTGTCCTCGCAGGTGATGACAAACGTGGTAGTACCCTCATCCTGCAATCTCTCAGCATTTGTGCTACACTGTTGCTTAGTTCCTCTTTCGGAAGCGGTTCTTCAATAGATACCGCTCTCACTCTTGGTCTTGAGGTATTGAGGGCCACTTCCACTTCCAGGGAACTAACCAAAGCTTCACTGCATATTTCAAAGTGTGTTTACCTCAGGTCCTCAATATTTCAACTTATCAATGAATATCTGTACCTCCAACTGTTCTTTGAAATCTATGGGGCATCTGGGTACGTAAGCTGGATAAGTCTCTGCACGTCTGCTTCAAACTCCTGCAGATTTTCACCAGGTTCCTGCACTCGTGTTTTCAAATGTGCCGGCATAACTGTTCTCTATGTTGATCGCCATACCCCAATTACAGAGCAGCAATCAGGTCCCCATACTTGCGGACAGGTCCCCTCGAAGGAACCATGAAGTGCAGTAGCCTTTTCTTCATCGTCCCACTCATTGGCTGTTGCCGCAGCTTCAAACTATTTACGATATAAGGACCATGGTGACTGTCCATCAAAAGTCGGAAGTTTCATCAACACGCTTTTATTAGCTCCATCTGTATGTATTTATAAATGTATGTAACGTAATCTTTGAAATTAATTTTCATCCAGACATCCAAATTATTTGAAATTCTGCACACCTATTAAAAATCGATGACGATACAATAATTTTTTATAGGTTTGACTTTTTTCTCACCAAGATCGTCAGAAAAAAAATGCCTGATTTACATTACAAAGTTTTGGTGAGTGCGCTGGTTTAGTCTCAGCACCTTCACTAAAAATTATTGAAAACTCCAATCTCGTACCTGTTTCTACATTATTGGAAAAAATGTGATCGTTCATTAGTTCAGCGTGGCGTCAACCAGTCAGTCATGATTATGCTTGAAATTATGCCTCGACCAGACACAAACAACAGGCAATGGCGTACTGTATTTGTAACAATATTAAAAGGTGTCTGACCAAGCCTATGTCAATTATTCGTCAATTTTTCACCTGAAAGTTAGTGTAAAGATGATCAACTAAAGTCATACACCAATTTCTTGATATGAGTTGAATCTGAAATATTTCGTTTGAAAGATAGATCTAAAATCATTAGTCAATTGATATTGAAATCCCCAAGAGAAATAATATTGTCTAATCCCGGGTAGCTATTTATCAAAGTATTCTCAAATCTATTCAGAATAGGCACATGGCCACTCAAGGGAGATCTATAATAGACACCGATAGCAAATTTATTTTTTCCAATTTTCATTTCTATCCAAAGATGTTCGATGAATGAATTATTTTTGAAAACCAAACGTGAAGAGTGTTTCACGTTTGGTGACTGTCATTTCCAATCAATACATAATTAAAAAAGATTTTGGAAATTTCTGGATGTAACCAAGTTTTCAAGAAATAGGTCGAAGTGTCTTATAGCTGTGACAGTAGTATGTATATCTGATGAATTTCCAGATCGTGCTGCTACTAAATAATATGATTATAATAAAAATAAATATTCCATTTTAAAGTAAACTTAAGAAAATGAAATGATTGACCAATTGTTTGGGAACCTAAATTAGATAATGGGGGCACTGGGGCGTTTCGAGTATGTTCCACTCTGGAACGAATATTTTCCTTAACAAGAACGTCACTCGAGATGCGAGTCGTTCAGTTCTCGTTGCCTCTTCCGAGATAAACTACTAAAGATGGAGTGCTGTTGCTACGATGCAGTTCACTTTGATTCCCACTCAAATTATCTGTAAGGTTGTCTCTTGCTGTGATTTGCTGCTGATCGATGACGTGCTATTACTGCGGTGGAGATCAGTTTGATCCGGAAAGTTTTCTGTCAGATGAATTTCTTGGACAGTATCAGTTTTACCATCTACGGTTTCGCCGTTTGTGCTTGTTGTCTGACAGTATACTGATTGTGATACAGGATATTTCAACTGATAGTCTTCCGTAGTATAATCGGAACACTCCAGTGCATTTATATTTATTTAAGTTTTTCGCATGAGTAAGAATTTTACCTTTGAATTTACTAGTGGAGCATTCTATGAAAAATATGTGATGTTTATTCGGTTTTCCACCAGATTTCAATCTGTATGCATCTCGGAGATCATTCTCCTCACAGTTGATGGTCAGGTTCTGACGGAAAAGGTTATTGACAGCCTGGTAAATATCGTTACCCTCTGGATTGTACATAACCAAATTATATTTCATTAATTTCCTTTCACACGACAGTAATCGACCTTTCAATACTGATGAGAAAAAATTGATATACTGGCAGAAGTAATAGTTAATCCCACTTCTTCAACAACTCACGTTGCATCTACCTGTGAAGTCAGTCGAAGTTCAGTACACAGGGTGTCGAAAAAAAAACAAATTTCATCCATACAAATTAAAAATGGTTCATCAACTCTCATACGACCACCCAGACCGAAGACTAGAATTTTGTGAAAATATGGAAACTAAAATCAACCAACAGCCAGACTATGTCAAGACAATTTGTTTTACTGACGAAAGTACTTTCTATCTAAATGGAAATGTAAATACACAGAATGTGAGGTATTGGAGTGACGCAAATCCTCACCTGTTTCTTGAAACACATACCCAATTTCCCCAGAAGGTGAATGTTTGGACAGGTATCCTGGGAAACCACATCGTTGGGCCTCTTTTTTTCAATACTAATTTAAGCGGTGAGGTTTATCTGGAGCTGTTGCAAAACGCAATAGAACCGTTAATCCTTGAAATTTTGGAAGATAATCCAGATGAATTCGGCAATTTGGAAATAATATTCCAACAGGATGGTGCTCCTATTACACTATTACGGTGCAGTAAGACGGTATTCGGATGAGGAGTATCGTGGTAGATGGATTGGACGACGAGGTTCAACGGAATGGCCAGCTCGATCACCGGACCTCACACCTTTGGATTTTTTTCTGTGGGGGGTACCTTAAATCGAAGGTTTATGCCACTGAACCTGACAATATTGACGTTTTAAAACAACGTATTGTTGCAGAATGTGAGGCTGTTTCCGCAGACACATTTGCAAAAGTACGAGAAGAGTTTAAAAATGGGATATTTCACTGTCAGGAAGTAAATGAAGGTCTCTTAGAGCAATTTCTTTGAGTAGATACTGATTCTTAAATCTGTAATTAATATCATACTGAATGGAATTTAATTTTAATGTTTACTAATGAGCCATTAAAACTGCCATAAACACAAACAAAATTAGTATAATTGAATAGGTTTTTTCGATGCCTTTTATCTATCATCACCAGTTGGGAAGTTTACAACCTTTAATATTCAGTTTCCAAATTTCACTTGTTTATGTATAATCGTTCCAAAAATAAGAGGGGGGAGGGGACTTTTGAGAAGCACTGTATATCCCATTTATATGTTAGGACAATTTTTTACTGACAAGTGATACTATTTCTCACGCGACTGTGGTTTTTATTGAAAAACTTAACTTATAATATGATCCATTTTACATGACGTTTATTAATAATTAACTGTTGAAGGCAAGAATCGGTTTATTATTCAGAACAACAAGAAGTTAAATTACACTATTCATCATACACAATACTCTATTTAGAGCAGGTTGAACAATATCGTATTCATTTCATTCATAACATCAGCCACATGTTGCTTCCAGAATTCATTATTCTATATCATATTGGTGGGAAAAATATTATCATGTCGATTTAACTAGGTCATAACCTTGTCTAAATTTTTGTTGAATTATTCAAAACAAAATGAGGCGATGCATCATCAGTCTGAACCAAATGGATGATGAATTATATTATCACAATTAGTTGTACTGTGTTAGTTTTGTGTCATAATGTGTGTTGCCAAAGGTAAGAAATCTAGTATTGAAATACAGAGAAAGGTGCAGGTGTGAACGGCGCACCACATCAAGGGTTGTGTATCATGAACTATTTTATTTGCAAATCCTCAAACACTTTTCCCATTTGATTGTATAAAATTTCTTAATCTTTTCCTAGAGTTAGTATGGATGCATTAGTACTGATTACATTTCGAAAAAAAATATTCAATTCAGCAGAACCAACCTTAAACCAGAAAATATTATTATTTAAAAAAAATGTATGGTTTTAGTTCCTCGCCACCTTCTGAACTATATGAAATTCTGATAATCTTGTTCATAAGCGTATAATAAATAAAAGGAATGAAACAATACATAAAGCTGTCCAATCAACAGCTACATTACGTTGAAATGTTATTGCAATTTATATTCTGCCAGCATTAACCCATTCAGAGCCATCAACAGAATGTATTTGAAATTTTGAGATACTCATAATAATGGAAATGACCCCTTACAGAATGCTGGTGGAATCTTTAGTTTTACAAATTACAAATGTGTTCCAGTATATGTTTTTCAATCCATAAAAATATTTCATCATTGTGTTTCCCGTGATGATGTCGAATCAACTTTTTATATTAATTATATTACAATGATTATCTTACAATTTCTGAAAATCGATTACATTCAAGGAATTGTATTTCCACTTTGAAAAAGAGAAACACTGAGATTCGTTTTTCAAAAACCAATGAGTAAAACCCGGAATAATTGTTTCAAATTGTACTTCAGACTTTTTTTCTTCTGCTTTTTGTAGATATAAACAATCTATCAGAAAACCCCCAAAACCCCATACAGGGGGTTTAGTGCCCCCATTCCCCAAAAAATGAAACTTAACCCCACTACGAGCAAAATTACAGTGTTTGTACCAAAAAAAAAAATTTCCAGATTTATGAAGATACCAACCTGATATTGCATTTTTTCCCTGAGCTTGAAATTAAAACTTTGAGCATGCTAATCGAACAAATTCCATCGACAGTTGTACCAGAAATCCCCGTTGTGGATAAAAAGAACGCTGATGACATTTACGTCAATAATGCTAAGATTACCCCCGGGTAAGTCGAACACATAGCTAGAAGTCAAAAAAGGGATTGGGGAAGCAAAGGTAATTATTTTTAATCATTCAAAATTTCCCTACACATTTTCGATATGAATAATTATTTCCAATTAAAAATTGAAGGGGGAAATTTTTTTTGAGAATTAAAAAAACCCAAAAATTTAAATTTTTTTTTTATAATATCTAACAGAAAATCAATTTCCCCAAACCCCCCTGTACATTGAACTAAAAAAAATTCATTATTGTTTTATTTTTAAATTTTCAAAAAAACTTTCATTAATTTTTAAAAAATGTTTCCTTTTAACATGAAGATAGTGACAAAGTTTATTTTTCAGTCGTAGATGTTCCAATCTGATTTTATGAATATCCTGTCGATAATTTCGACTTTTTTTTTAAAAAATATGTTTCACCCGTTAAATACAGGGAAAAAAATACATAGATCTTCGGTAATTTGAGTTTCACATGGTGTTTTGGGGTTAATATGGCTCCTTTTCCCCCGACTTATAAGGTCTTTTTAATTAACCCGGGAGCTAACTTTTCCGAGTTTTATATGGTTCTCTGACTACTAAGTTCCACAACAATCATCGATATGTATTTGAAATATACAAGGATTTTTTTTTTAGATATCAAAATTTTATATGATTCACAAAGGATCCATGTTATTTTCAAGAAAATTCAGTATATCCAAAAAAAAAAAAAAAAAGAAAACTGAAACAATTCTGTATATAGATTTTGAAGAATAGAAAGCATTATTGAAAAAAAATTGAATTGAAACATCCAACAATTTATTCATTTGGTATTTTTTTAAAAAATTTAAATTTTCACCCCCACTTTTGGTTCAACAGTGGGGGATGAAAGATTTCAATTTGGATGGGGCTTGAATGTCGGAATAGAACCAAAGTTATAAAATTTTGTTAAATTGTGAATAACGCGTTCTCAAAAATAATGCATTCCACTCTCAAACTCTTTCCCAAATTTGGTTATTTTTTTATAAAAAACTATATTGGGACGTCATGACTTTTTTTTTTTTTCTTCCAACAATTGTTTAATAATATATATATATATATATATATATATATATATATATATATATATATATATATATATTCACAATTAATTACTAATACGAATGGAATGTTTTTTATTTAGTTATTGCAGAACTGATTTTCTCTCGATTTCAAATATATAACCACATTCTAATTGAAAATTGAAAAAGATTTTTCTGTGAATAGGGAACAATAATTTTTTTTGGAAAAAAAAACCACAACGTCCAGAA